>CM034539.1:10484914-10649914 GCA_020002185.1 Paraescarpia echinospica | reverse complement strand
GTTTGTTGTGTTTTGTTGCTGTCTGTTGGTGTTTGTTGTACAGAGGTTTTCCCAGTTGATGTCTGGTTGGTTTAAGTCCCCGGCGATTATAATTGATGGAAGAAGTTTGCAGCCACCGTAGATGATACCCAGGGATTCATGAAGGGCTTCCAGGGATGTTGTATGATCATTTGGGGGTCTGTAGAAGGATGCCAAATAGATGGCTTTGTTATGAATGAAGTGTTCTTTAGTCCAGACTATTTCACATATTGTATTTAGTTTATTTTGAGGGTCTGCAATTATGTCATTTCTCAGTGCTATTAGAACACCACCTCCATGAGCATTGCGGTCCTTTCTGATTGCTTCATAGTTTGTGGGAGAAAGGAGTACGTGGGGATTGCTTGAATCAAGTTTGGTTTCCACTAAAAAGAGTATGTAAAGGTTTGTCGAATCTATTGTTGCCTGAAGTTGAGATAATTTGGTTGTGCTCTTGACACCGTTGCAGTTGATCAGCATGGCTTTTAGTTTGTTTTAGTGTTTGCTCGGTCGGGGTAGATGTATTTGCTGGATTAGGTGCAAATGTAGGGTTTTGGTCATCCATGCTATTTGTGTAGTTGCTGCTGTCTGGAAGAGACTGCAGAACTGAGTATTGGTTTGATATGGTTATGTTGCTTGAGAATAGACATCTGGAATAGCTTGGGAACACACAGCAAGAGCAAAACCACAGGACACTGCTGTGTTTTAATTGTTCATTTGTGGTATCATTTATTTGGACACACGAGGTTTGGTACCTGCAGTCACAGTCATCACATTGGATGGCATGGTGATGTCCGTGTACACGTCATTACAGGTGCCTCATGAGAAGTCTGGAGTGGAGGTGGACATTGGGCCACTGTTTGGATGAAGGTCACCTGCTTAGACTAGTAGTCTACAAATGTACAGTAGGGACAGGTTGTGCGGTTTAGTTGGCTTCATCTTGTTTTTCTTTGTAACTGTGAATTTGGGAAAGGATGGCAGGTTTGTTGTCAGCATTGCTGAAAATATTGGGAGGTCATCGTCGCTTGTGGAGTTTTGGTGGAGGTGTCTATGCATGTTGGCAGCGATAAAGCACGGGGATATGAGCAGTGTGAACTTGATGTCGAGACCAGTGAGTGGATTGCTAAATAAATACGAATAGAATAGAAGTAGAATAAAACTAAGCTGTTTAAAACAATGCAAGTGCAGTGTTTGGGCTGGTACAACACAAACAGATAGATCAATCAATCAATCAATCAATCAATCAATCAATCAATCAATCAATCAATCAATCAATCAATCAATCAATCAATCAATCAATCAATCAATCAATCAATCAATCACTCAACCAATCAATCAATCAATCAATGAATCAATCAATCAATCAATATGTTTATTCAAACGAATCAGACAAACACTTTAAAGGTATATGTTAAGTAAAGTACATTTTAGGTATACAAAACATTCGTGAAACGTATGAAGGAAGTAACATTGAAGTAAAACTACTTATAATGTTATGCTACTCCTTTGTCGACACTTGTAACAGTTTTTTTACTTGGTGGTTGGGTATATGAATATTAGTAAGTTTTAGTTATGGGCCGACTCAGGACTTAGTATTTTTTAAAGCACAGGTGTGACAGTTGTACACCCGAAGAAGGGCCTGTTAGTAAGTTCAAGAGATGGAAAACAGAGGGGGATATTATTCCTTACTTAGATGTTGCTAAGCTAGAGCTATTTTAATAATATCTAGTTTATGTGGCTGACATAACTAATGTATATTTAATGACTCTAAGTAATGTACATTTATTTGTAAGAATGCGCCGATTATTTGAGTTGCTTGGGGGATGATTTTGATTTCGCGCGCTTAGCTTATTGTTTACAAATCCGCCATTTTGATTTTAAAGTTTATGGTGGTTGCTAGGCAATATAATTTAGTTAACTATAACTTTGGACTGATTGATCGCAAATGTATTTTATGAGGGTATTGTGATGGTCATACTATTGCATATCTGTAAATTTGCAATAATGACAGTGTTTAAAATTTGGGATGTTAACAATAAACATCGGAAAACAAAACAAGAATAAACGACACCTGACTCATGCGCACTGCACCCTTGTCGAATATATGTTGTTAGCAAATGATTTTCATGCGCCTTTTGCGTAGGGATAACAGCTCGGTTGTCGTGTGCAAGTATTTCAACAAACTGTCTTTGTCGTTATAGGGCGGATTTATATGATGGACACCAAATAACGCACAACATTTCGGCTACCAAAGTCGTCCCGCTCCAAAGAAGGGCGAAGTCGCTACGAGTTAGCATGTCTGGCCATAGACTGGATGGCCATACGACTTTGCCATTAGGTAAACGCAAGTTTGCAAACCGGTTGTAAGATTATAATGTGCGCTCAATTGGTAAGGAAATTATCGCCCACCTAGTGTTGTGTCTATGTGGACGATAATATCCTCAACTGGGGTATGTCGACCGCACATACAATGTTACATGTCATTTTGTATTGGCACTGTATTAATAGAAGTGGATACAATTAATACAAATACAAACACACATGCATGCATGCTCCTCGCCACACGCCACACACACGCACGCACGCACGCACGCATGCAAACACACACACACACACACACACACACACACACACACACACACACACACACACACACACACACACACACACACACACTCAGTAATTATATGTAGCAAGATAAACCTGATCGCACTTGTATTGCAAGCATTGTGAATGTCACTTCTATTAATATTTTATTAACTTCTGGCAAAGCACCTTTTATTAAAAATCTTGTTCCCCAGGGGTACCATTTGTTATCTTTCCAGTATTTTAAACTTCGTTCCCGTGGCCATTTAATATCGGCTGTAGCAAATTACTTTACTGCACGCAGCAAATAATATTGTTTACATAACTCCACAGTGACGCCACGTAGTATTACACGACAACTCACTTTTTAGCACGTGACACCACACACATGCTGATACACCACACTCATGCACACATGCATGCTTGCAGGCACACACACACACATATGCACTTTTCCTACGCATGTAGATACATATAACATCAGAGATGTTATTCATTTGTTGAGTTTAATTTTTTAAATGTTTTTTTCAACAAACAAAATTAATATTTGACCAACTGATTTAGTTTAATGTTAATGTTGTACCAACGGTTGGTATGGCATGACATAAAACGGGCGGATTGCGTTTGAGGGCCAGAAATGCAGTCTAATGTCTAGCGAAAAACGGCAACACTGGTTCGCAAAGTTGCCCATTCACGATGTCTTTGCAGGGTGACCCGCCTGTGCAGATCTTCATCCTTTCTAGAACACGCGTCGAGTACTTCCTGTTTGTCGTGTAACTGCGACGTCCGTGGCGTCATTGACGGCAACGTCGACTGTAACGAGGTGCGTAATCCCACTATCATCCCAGTTTTGTTGGGATGACGTGTGTTATGGTCATGTTGTCTGTCCATTTGATTTGATCTAGCCCTACTTAAACAAATATTGTTTCACTAACCAACAAGTAACAAAGCAACTCATTTGTTTAATCCATTTCGAAGAATATGAGTAATCATAACTGTAATATGTATTTGGTCATGATATTTAATACTAGCTTAGTTACCCGGCGTTGCCCGGAGAAAAAGGCAGTCATATACATCCTCAAATCATTTGCACTGAAATATAAAAACGTACTGTTGACATAATTAAAAACTTTGAAAATAGACCAAACCTCAAATGCCCAACATTTGAGTTCCATTCACCCCAAACCCATCCCAAATGTTTCCAGCCTACCCGCATTAATAAATTGTAACTGGTCACTGGCCAACAATCGCACGCGCTTACCCGTGTAACTGACGTAACCACCAACAGGCAATTGGGTTACGCGTCCGGGATTTTGTAACGTTAATAACATAAAAACTAATTTATTTGTCTGCATACGCCCAGTGCATTTGTACATGGAATAATTATATGTACAATGATATAGAAAAACATTACATTCCGTGGCTGTAACTCGGAGTTGTTGCAGTGTGTTGTTTGCTAGAAGTAGCAGAGCTCACGGGGCTGTGTCGGCGAAATGCTTACGTGACCAGCGACAGGTAGACCCGGTGCATTCTAAGTGCTGAGGATTTTCAAAAGTCATAATTATTTTATTATGATATAGACAAACATTAAATTCCGCGGCAGGAACTCCACGTACAACCTTTTGAAATATTGAGCCCCCCAAGTTTTCCATCCCCGGACGAATTTCGAAAATGTCAAATCTATGAACCATCTCAATGGGCCAAGTAGATCACTTGCAATATGTCAGCCTGATACATGCAAAACTGACAGAGATGTGGGTGCACATACAAACAGAGAACGAACTGTTTTATTATAAAGACACAATACTCTTGCGGAATCATATATGAACTCTTATTCAAGCTCTCTGCATGGTGGATTGGAGTGCGTATTTCGACCAAAACTTCCAACTGCAAACCCGTCGAGGCTCCAGAAACTCCAAACACCTCTCATGAAGCGTCCAGATTCACCCTCCAATTAAGGTTCCCTAAAAACCTTCAAATGCATATAGTATCCTCCATTGAGGCTCCCAAAAGAACCCAACTGCTCCCCAAATTTAGACCTCCAAAACATCCAACTGCACCCCCTTGAGGTTCTTAGAAAATCTCCCCCGTTGACGCTCCCAAACGGAACGGTTTCCTCATCAAACGGAACATGTTTGCCTGCCGTGGCAACTTCATACCCATCGTACCGCCAAACCCAAGGACCTTATGTTACACAGGGCAGTCTATTTTGAAGTTGGGAGATAGTGAATGGCTATGGAATGATGCCAGCGAAGTGCATCGGGTGAACGCAAGTACAAAAACAGTACACGAGACCTTGGTGTCTACGGTAAATTTGTTTGTTTTGGTGGTGGCGATTTTGTAAAGGGACAATAAAATTGACATTGTTATGACGAGTGATTGGCGACTTCAGGTTAGTACACATAGTCGTTAAGCTTGAGGTGCTGAGGTAATCGCCAGTGACAAAGCGAGCTGAGGAACGCTGCACTTGCTCTATTGTCTGAATACCAGTCTTGGTGTGGGGTGCCCAGGTAGCATACTCAAATAGCATACTCAAGCGTTGGTCAGACAAGTACCTCGTATGCTGTTTTCCTCACTTGATTCGTGTCGCATACAGTGTTCTTTTGACTAAGCCAAGTGTCTTTGTGGCTTTGTTCTGCACTTTGTTGTGGCTGTCAGGATAACTTTGTGTCAACGGTAACACCCAGGTAGTCCTGATGGTCAGTCGTCGGATCTGTTGGTTCTCCATGTAGTAATCATATATTGGTGGCTTCCTCTTGGCGGTAAATGAGAGGATGGCGCACTTTGATATATTAAAGTCCATCTGCCATGTCTTTGCCCAGTATACAAGATTATTCAGGTCGGATTCAAGTGTCAAATGGTCAGCTGGGATGTTTATAAGATTCAGAGGTAGTGCTGGAGCCTGTACTCAAAAGAATCCTGGGTGGTCGCAGATACCACTTCTTGGGACAGGCTGTTCCACTCAGCTATTGTGCGCGGGAAAAATGACATCTTCCTGTGTACGGTGATAAGGAAGGTCATACCCGATTTCATGGGTTTTCGTTGTTTTTGTTTTACGAGGACCGCATAGTGTGGGCAGGTACAGCGAATTCATTGAGATGGCTCCTATTTTGTATTTATATATGGTACAGAGGCGTGCTTTCTTTCTACGGAATTGGCGGGTTGGCCAGTTTAACGTATTTAACATATACTCTACTGAGGAAGTGTGGCGGTGTCTGTTGGTGACCCAACGTGCCACTCTCCTCTGGATCTTTTCGAGGGCAGTTATGTCTTTGGTGGTGTAAGGGTCCCAGACTGGGCTGATATATTCCAGGACAGGTCTTACAAGGGCTTTATATGCAGTTTCTTTTATTTTCTTATTCCCTATGTTGACATTCCGTCTAAGGAAACCCAGGGTCTTGTTTGCTTTGTTTGCTGTGTTATTGACGTGAGGGCTCCATGTGTTGTCACTTGTGATCGTAATACCTAGGTATTTCACTTTATTGGTGTTAGTGAGAGCTTGTCCATGCAACTTGTATGAGGCTTTCAGTGCCTGCCGTTTGCGCGTGGCGCTCAGGACGGAACATTTCTGTGGGTTGAATGACATTGACCACTGCTGTTCCCATCCAGGTCCTTCTGTAGGTTTTCTGGGATGTTTTTGTCTTTATATGGCGATGGCAGATTGTGTCATCTGCAAACTTGCGGATGTTTGATGTAATACCCTCGGGGAGGTCATTAATGTAGAAGGAAAGAGGGCAGGGCCAAGTACTGACCCCTTGGGTACTCCTGAGTCAACTGACATGAGGGAGGACCTGGTGCCTTCGACCACCACTACTTGCACCCTGTCCCGGAGGAAGCTTTGGATCCATTGATTGGTGTTGCTATTGATCCCGTATCGTCGTAGCTTGTGGGTAAGCAAACAGTGATTCACTTTGTAAAAGGCCTTATAAAAGTACATCACCACCATATCCTCCTACACTTCTGTCTCCATGTTTGCTGTTATTTCATCAATGATGCCTAACAGGTGTGTTTCGCATGAGTGTCGTTTACGGAATCCATGCTGTTCGGATCTTAAGATGTTTTGTTTCTCTGCATGGGATATGATGTGGCTAACTAGGATATGCTCCATTAGTTTGCATGGGACACTGGTTAATGAAATGGATCTATAGTTGTCCGCTTTGTAACGCTCTCCTTTCTTGAAGACTGGTGTCACATAAACTTTTCTCCAATCTGCAGGAACAGTTCCTGTGTGCAGCGATGATCTCTAAAGTATTGTGAAGGCAGGTGCAATCTCTTCGGCTATCTTCTGTAATACTACTGGGTTGAGGCCATCTGATCCAGGTGCTTTGTTGGGGTTGAGGTTCTTGAGGAGTTTCTCCACTCCCTTTATTGTTATTTCGATGTTGTTATAGGGTGGGTAGATTGGACTGTCTGGGGCGGGCGGACACCTCTGGTCGAACTCTCCCTCAGAGATATGGTCTTTTTGGGCTGAAGACTGAACCAAATTATTTGCTGAGTAGGTCGGCTCTCTCTTCTGCATCAGTGATGTGTTTTCCTCCAATCTTCAGTGCAGATACACCCACCCCCTCAGTCTTCATATACTTTATGTAGGCCCAAAACGTTTGTATTGAGTTGTGGTTTCTCTATCTGGTCTTCGGTGAAGACGCCCTCCACATGTTTCCAGTACTGTCTGCGAAGTCTCTTTTGGATGAGTCGCTTGAGAGACTTAAATTCCTTTCTTGTTTTTTCACTACATGTTTTATTCCACCTTTTGTGTAGTCTATCCTTTCTCTTAATCAGTTTCGGGGTCTCATACTCGACCTATGGGTGGCTGGCCTTGGGTTTAGACATACTGTGAGGAATGTGTTGGTTAAGTGCTTCTGTCAGTCGGTATCTGATGGTTATCTAGATTTTCTCTGTGTTACTGTCATCGGCATATGATGATGTGATCTTTATCGAAAGTTGAAGAGCTGAGACCTTCATAGAGTTCCAGTCAGCTTTACTGTATACTTAGTCGTTGAACTGTTGGAAAATTACGGAGAGGAGATAGCTGGTGTCCTCACCGTCATTTTCCAACAGTCCTACGACGAAGGCAGTATCTCATCCGATTGGTCCACAGCACGCATATCGGCGATATATAAGAAGGGTGTCAAGACGAAACCATCTAACTACAGATGCGGTGTTCTGTATGTTAGATTTCCTATGAAAAACTGTGTACCGTATTCAGCCATGTTTGTCCGTAGACCGCCAAAGTTCGCAGACTTGTATTTGTACATCTTGTGCGAGTGTTTGTGTGAGTGCTGTTTTGGGCGGACGTCAAATGTGGTGAGCACTACAAGATGATCGCTCATCCCGCATACCACTTCTACATGGGACACGAGGGTAGGGTTTGTACTAAACACCATGTATAATACAGCATCCGAAGAAGGTCTTGTGATTTCACGTTGATGCTGCGTAAGACTGAAATGTTCCTTGATGTCCAGAAGTTTTCTAGCGTTTACGGCATCAGTGTGTCCTAACACTTCCTTGGTGTCCCATGTTTTATCCCCAACATTGAAGTCACCGGCGATGATGGTATTTGGATGTCTTCGCATGCACTTGGTGTGCAGTTCTGTCAGGGATTCTTCTAGGTGATCTAAATGTTCAAGTAGGGCTATAGCCGGCCGGTAAAAAGAGCCCAAATACAGTTTTAGCGATCTTGGTAGTTGGATGGAACTCCAGACACATTCGTTTTCTTTTGATAATTCCGTCTCCTCTGTGGCGAGAACATCTTCCACAAAGGACTCCTCCTCCATTTGTGGTGCGGTCCTTTCTATAGGGTCGTTCAAGGTAAACCGGACCATTTAGCACTTGATTTCTAACGACTCCCCTTGGCCACATCCAGCCGCCCAAGTGTCAAGCGAATGATGTAAAAGGTTAGTTTCATGTGACATTCAGATAAACCGAATAAATGTTCAAGTTAACTGAACAACCTCGATGTATTCGTTAGGTCTTGTTGGTACGGTTTATGTTATTTTTCGTTAAAGCGAACCACCCGGTTATATAAACTAAACTACGTGACTCAGTTTACCTGAATAAAAAAGACCTAACAACGTCTTCTAATTAACACAAAAATGTGATTTATTTTCAACAGTAACTTCACGCCTTACTTTTGAAAACTGAACATAACGCTAAGTCAAAACTATATTGTGGACTTTTCACACATTATCTGTGATCTGGTCCCTCTGCACACCATTAACCTGATCATGGTCGTCTAGGTCTGTTTGATGCACTGGTCACTTTTAAAATGTCCGTTTATCTGTCGCCAACAGGCAAGAGTGCACGTGTCATGCCACCAACGGCTGCAGGTGAAACAACTTCTCCACTCATCTTCAATCAGTGGGTCTGCCGTGTCACCATATTCAAAATTTCACAATATGCAAGGCTCTTGTTTTGCGGAAGCTTGACCACCGGCCACATGCTTGGCAAGTTTCGGCCTTTTCGAATCGTTCCGTGTTTTTTGCCCACGTTCTTTTTCTCCACATCCTTAGATGTTTTCATCATTTTCCCTGTCTCAGTTTTTTTCTTTCCTTCAAGCTTTCGTGAGATAGTAACACAAGCGGTTGCTTCGGATGTGGATAGAGAGACGGTGGGCAAGGGTTCGTCCTGTTGTCCACCGGTAGCTGCTTGAGCTGCATTGACACTGGGGATGGCTGGAATGATGGCGTGTATGGTTGTGTCATGTTCTGCATCCTCAGGAACCATGTCGGACGTGGAGGTTCCCCTGTCTCCGACTTTCAGCTGCTGGAGCGATGCTAGCATTAGCCTTGTATGATATAACTGATGGGATCTTGGATTCTGGAGTTCCGTCTTTCATAACCACGATTGCATGATGTGGCTGGACATTCGCTGTAGGCAAGGGTGGATTTCCGTCAGCATCTTGGCTGGTTGAATGGATCAGTGGCCGACCCCGACCAGTAGTACTGCTTGACGTAAATTCTGCCTCTGGGATTGCCATCAGGTTGAACGGGAACAACCCTGACCCCCTAAAACCACCTTGGGCATTCTCTACCGTCACGGACCGGTCCCACGCTTTGTTGAATATAACGAAGAAGTCCTTCTTTTCTAATTTGCGCCCGGCAGTTTCCCTGGTGAACAGCCGCATTTCGTCTCTCCATGCTGCTTTGAAGCTTTTGAAGACACCGCGATCCAACGGTTGAAGCTAATGGCCAGTGTGACTAGACATGGCGAGAATATGGATGTTATTGGTTATCATGAGCTCAAGAAACCCGAGGTTGTACACGTGGGAATAATGCTGATCCAAAACCAGGAGATGAGGCTTCTGGTTGTCGACGTTCTGATTCTTGACGAAAGTAATACATTTTTCGTATGTTCCAAAAAGAATTCTTTGTTCACCCTTATGTTATAAGTAGGAACGCCCACTTCTCCAAAGACCTGATCAGCTTTGTGGATGTTCTGGCATCCGGTTTTATCACAGTTCCACAGATGGGATGACATATATTTAATGCCAAGTTTTTCCAACATATCTCCTTTCTTCAGAAACCAGTTCATGACTTGTGGTTTAGTCATGGCCATAGCCCGAGCGACAGACAGGTGTTCTGCCTTTTAACGGAGAGTTCTGGATTCCGCTTCATGAAACCCTCCAACCAGTACTATCCTGCACATTTTTAAACTGTTTTCTGCTGAAAATCGACTAAGGCCATTTGAAATCGCATACTCATATGTTAAACCTCGGACTTCTAGTCTCGTCAGAGGAAATCCAGCAGCTGCCAAATTTCGAATATGAACCGCCAATTCCGCCGGGTCCCACTTGTTGATGCTCTCCCCTTTGTGGCTAGCCCGCGATGTCGAGCATTAACATGTTGGCCGCCTTCATCTTTGAGATTCGGTATTTGCTGCTTTAATCCTTTTCTTTTCACCATGGTAATGCAGAAAAATAAATCATGATTACGAGCCTATTTAAGCTACGATTCAAAGTGTATATTATGTGCCCCTGTAGACCTATCAAAAAGTCCTGGATCGGCTCCTGTCACTCCTTCCCCAGTAGGAAGATTTGGGAATTAGATTCCAGTCCAATTAGTAGGCTACAGTTATTCATACCTGTACCGTAGGCCTAAGTCTAGATTATATGATTATGATATGCAGCCGTTAAAATACTGATATTTATTCGGTTAAGCATAATTGACCCACTTGATTCGGTTTAACTGATGACCGCTGGTTCACTTTTAATAAGGTAAAGCGAACCAGTAGCCATGTTTGTTCTTGGGGTCGCATTGCAAATCGCAGCCACCCCAACCACATCAAGAAAATAGATATATACATATATCAATCAATCAAATCAGTACGCTATACCATTATGACCAGTGGTAGTTATGGAACTATCAGAATTCATGCTAACAAGTTATCTGTATCAAAATTCGAAATTTGGCAGAGCGTTCACACTATAACACGTGCTGGGTGCTTGTATTCACAGATGCCATCTCGTGGTCGTTATACAAAACTATCACTACTAAGTGTAGTGTTGACCAATAGATGGCAGATCAGTGTGCCTGCCAAATGAATTCGTGCAGTCAACGTAGAAATTGACTGGTTCGCTTTATATGATGGTTCGGTTTACCTTGAACTTCCGTGTAGTTGGTCGGAGAGAGGTTGTAGGTTGGGAAAGTGCTGTCAAATTTGGATTCACATCCCAGAATGATGTATGGTTTATGTTGGTCCAGTATGGCACGAAACTCGCAGTTCTTTGTATTGCCCTTGATGTTATTGCAGTTCATGGAAAGAATCTTGATAAATGATGGGCCATGCTTCGGGGATTGTCTTTGAGCAGAGCTGGCATTATTTCGGTCCAAGGCCGCTCCCGGGCCAGAAATGTTCATGCTGGTGGACGGCATTGTCTGAGACCACAGGCATTGTCTGAGACCACAGGCATTGTCCTTGACCGCCAGTGGTCCCCCCGTGGGTAGGCGTAGCGTGACAAATGCCCAATTGTTTTAAGTCATGGTACACGGACTTGGGCCCAAGCATGAACGATTTAGAAGTATGTTGCAACACTTGCATCAGCTGGCGGCTTGAATAAACGATCACCATGGTGACCGTCGCGGTTCGCTAGAAATGGCACCAATTTTGCACAACAATGTCATATAAAATCCATAAAACCATGTAAAATACAAATGCTCAGGTTGTAGCTGTTGTCTTTGCAGTAATCCACATGAGTTCACAATAAAAGTAGATGTAAAATTCAAGTACAATCCAGCTTAGAACATGCACTAATAGCCAATAATACTACGACAACGTTACACGTGGCAGCACAAGCGCACACTGTCAGGGTAGCCTTTCAAACAGGCAAAACACAGATGTGGAATTTTCTCTTAAATATATCCCCCCAACAAATTACCCATGCATCCATGAGTCCAACACTCGATGTCCGCCTTATGTGGGGATCATACACCACAGTAATTGCACGTGGTCCTTCCAGATCGGCGGTCAGTGTGCGTGCAAGCGGCACGTGACGGGCCGTCGTTGTGACCGCTGTGTGTCTGGACACGACAACATCCGACAAAGCGACCCGGACGGCTGTACCAGAAACGTACCCGAGACAACAACGTCATTTCAACAACAAACCTCAACAACATCTAGCAGCGTGTCAGAGGCAACGGCATCATTTGAACCAATGTCATCTGAACAGCAGCCACCAGCAACAAAGTCGAGTTCGGTTAACGATGAGTCATCAACGTCGTGGTCCCTGTCCTCGATTCCTGTCTACGTCATTCTCGGCACCGGTGGTGTTGTCGTCGTCACCATCGTCGTCGTCATCAGCGCAGTCATTTGTATGAGAATCCGTCGTCGTCATCAGCGCAGTCATTTGTATGAGAATCCGTCGTCGTCATCAGCGAGGTTCGGGTTTTAGGTTTCCTTGTGACAAGGATAGATTAAAATTTACATGGGTCATAACATACTTTGGTAAGCCATAGTAGCGTGTCTTCCAGTTCTGAGTAAGGTAATACATTCAGCGGCGGCCTTTGTAGTATAACGCCGTATTCTTATGTTCAGTTGTTCACATAAAATCTTTCCTTTCTTCTTCTCCATGATCCTTTGTGGATAGGTGGTCATTTCACTGTATCTGTTTCTCACTCTCAGTGGGTATTTCACCTATGACGGTCCGCTCGGCTGTTCATCCCTGTCCTTTCGCTTTCTCTGTAAACTCAACAAATCCACCTTAGTTTTGGTTGTCGTCCTGTTATTCTACGACAATCTTCTGTTTCCTGTGCTCTCTTGGTCAATCTCTCTTTACTCAATCTCTGTGTCCTGCCCGTCGCAGTCTGTTCCCCACACACTAGTTTCACGTTCTGGTATGTCTTCGTTCCGAGCTTTTCTCTTAACTGGGTAATCTATCTTCAATACATTAATCACGTTTGACTTTACATTTTCCATTTGTTCTCTGTCACATGCACCTTCTCTTCCTGTCTATGGCAGTATATATTTCCGAGCCCTTCGTATCGATTTACTTCATTCTTTCTCATGGACCCAAGTACACAACACAGCCTAGTTGCATAATCATCTTCCCGTCGACTCTCATATATGGGGATCCGTCTCCTGTTCACCTAGCCACATCATATAGGTCTTCTCAAGATTCACCCGGAGGCCATGGTTTCTGAACATGTTACTACATTCTTGCAAGTTCTGCTATAGTTCCTTCGGCCGTCGTCGTCTATGCATAGTATGTTCTCCAGTTATTCTTGTTCAAACACACACATTACCACTGATCAGATTAATCACCATAATGACAATCAGGGGGCTCTAGACTCGTTTCTGCATGATGCCAGGCCAAATCCCAGTCCAAAGTGTTCTGAATGTCAATTCTCAACACCGCTGTTGGCTCCTTTACGTTGCCTCCACCTTTATCAACTTTGCCTCTGCAACCTCAACCCACCTTAAATGCAAATGTTAAATATCATATCACTTTGTTGATTCCCTTTTATTGGTTCACAAAACCATTTTGCTACGTCTTCTAAATGCTCTCCTCTTCTCGACAATTTGTCTAAACACAAATCACAAACAATCCATAATTTGTCTGCCCTCCCCCCATCTCTATCTCTTCCGCCCCACACCCCTCCCTCTACCTCTCACTTCCGCCCTCCCTCACCCCTCCCTCTACCTCTCTCTTCCGCTCTCCCCCACCCCTCCCTCTACCTCTTTCTTCCGCCCTGCCTCACCCCTCCCTCTACCTCTCTCTTCTTATCTCCTCAGTCCCAACTGGTTCCCTCCTTTATTACTCTCCATCACACGAATTATGTTCATTCCATTCCTATGTAAAACAATTAGTGTATCAATAAGCGTTGTGAATAATTATATTATATCGTGTTTGAAGATATATATATATATATATATATATATCTTCAATATATGTTCACACTTTTCAGATAAAGAAAATGAAAACACAGCGAAGGAGCTTCAGCCAACGTATGAACGATCGACGCCAGTAGTCCTAGCCGACGCTGGCCCAGACTACACCCTAATGACCAGACCTGGCAGCGACAAAGTACAAAGACGCTTAGCTGGGCAGACTAGCAATAAATTAGCTGCTGCAGTTGACCCTGATTACATGGAACCATCCAGTGGAGTTGTGAACTGTCCCGACTATCAGCGACCGGTGCCCGCAGTTCCAGTGACCATTACAGCCGACGGCGATCCGGATTACTTTGAAATAAACGAGTAGTTGGCGTTACATCAGTACTCAATCAGTGATGACCATGACATGTGCAATGGTCTAGCAGACAATTATTGTATTATTATGTGTTTTCCGTAAGTTTAACAGCTCTGTTAATAAACAGCGCTAAATCCGTACATCTACTGCCGCCATGGAACTCCACCAACATGTTTCTTGTTTCATTTGATCAACGATTGATCAGCGGTGTTTGAATTATGGAGAGCTAGTACCGACGACATAATACGTTATGGTGGGAATATAATAGCCTGCTTCATCGTTACGTATTCTTAATTTTAACAGAATGCTGACTAGTGCGACCCAAAATTATATAACAGTTGCTGATTGTTAACACAAAACTGTTATGTATGTTGTTTGTAGCATAACGAGTACGCGTTTGCTTTTAATAGTTTAGAGAAGCACGTTTGTAGGAATATAATCGTAGTATGCATGTTTCTTCACTTAATTGCTTTTACCTTTCTTGTTATTATTACTTCTGCAGTGTCTTCGGACCTTATATCGTTATATTCCATATGCGCATAATTGTTAATACGCATAGAAGCATGTGGTGTTTAACAAGTGAACACTAGTTGATGTCATCTAGCACTTTGATTCTTCGTCTTATGAATATGATTGAAATTCATCAATTACACACATATGAAAGCTATTTTAGTTGCGTCGGTTTGATAGCTGTGGCAGTTAATTTCTTATTATTGAAAGGGGTTTGTTTTCTACCAACAATGACATCACATATAAGATAAGTGAGTCCCTAAAATATGTTGATTGTATTCAACTTGGAAAAACAAATATTTAGACAATCATCACAAGTCCGTGTAGTACCACTGTGGAGGAGGCAGGCGCAATGGTGGTGAAGCAAGACATAATGAACCTCATGATGTTAGCTCATGCATAATGTCTCTATAACTTGAATCTGTATAATCATTATGTCACCACCAATTGTGCAGTGAGTACATAAAATGGGTTTAACAAAAGTGAAGTTGGCCTGAGGATTTAGTTTGATAAGAATAAGGTTTCTGCGCGGACGGCTTAGTGACACGTTTGATTTTCATTATGTGTGTGTGTGTGTGTGTGTGTGTGTGTGTGCGTGTGTGCCTGTGCGTGTAGGTGTGTGCTTGTGGGTTTGTGCGTGCGTGGGTGTATGCGTGCGTGCGTGAGTGTGTAACTTAGGCACTACAAAGGCAACGATCAGTATATGAACCTTACCTCTGAGTATGTATGTCTAATGAACATATTCATCATGTCTGTTGTTTATGTCATACATTGTTAGTACTAAGTTTGACTGTCGTTGCTACACACGCACCACTTGTGTTATTGTTTGCTTAACACACGTCATGAATAAACCGCTGCATTAGTTTGGTAATACATGTCTTATAATAAAATATATATTTCACACATTAAGAATAACAATTGCTCAGTTTCTAAATGCAGTAATTAGACTGCTTACAAAGCCATGTAGTGGTCATACGTTGCTTAGTGCAAAATTACAAATACGGCGTTGCAAGCGGTTTTTTCCTTAGACAGTACAATAACATCAAACCATTCGGCAACAATGCTACCAAGTGTGATAGCTCTAAAATTGTCGGATATACATACTAATTATCTCTTGTCTTTTGGCATAGGAATCATACCTCCCGCTATCATTGAGTCGGCGCTAATGTTAACAACACGCAGATTATTTTCGGACCATATATGATCTCTCAGCTATCCGCCTTGTTCCCTGCTGTACACAGGTTTGAAGGTCAGATACAGTAAAGCTGAAACAATCGCTGTGTCTTTTCCTTCCATAGTTTTCTGCCCATCGCTCCCTCTCTCCATCTTTCATCCTCCCCTGATCTTCTCATGTCCCTCCTCACGCAGTCCTCCTATCTCAGCTGTGGCCTTCCCCTTTTCATGAGTCCTTCATGGTCTTCCGTCTCTGCTCCCTTCGCTATTTTCCCGGCCAAGTGGCCTGCCCATCTCATCCGGCTTTTTAATAATCCTCCTGTTACACTGCATTAATCATAATTTAGGCGCTCTTCATCATCAGGCTTACCCAGCTTCAGCCCCTGGACACTTGCGATAACCTAGTATATAATATGCATTCATTTCCTTAATCTGCTTGATAATATCTGCAACTATACTAATTCATATCAACATCGTATGACATTCCATTGTAGAAGTGAATATATTGATTAGACTAAAGAAGCTGCTGTATTTCATCATCATCCACGGCATCATCAATATATTGGAGGACATATCTGGTGCACCTCAGACCATTTGGCCCGGGTCTTAGTGGCACAAATTATGTCACCCTCCGTCATAGTTTCTAACAACTCTATGCTACCAACGAGTACTTGCAACTGAGTTGGTGACGTCCTTGTTTGTAACCAACAGTTGAAACTAAATATAGCAAGAAACAAGTGGACGATAGTTCAATAGGTGAAAATAGGTGGACGGCGATTTAACGACATTTACTAACAAAATCACATCAATTTACGGTAGACCCATACAATAATTGTCTGCTAGATCGTTGCACATGTCATGATCATGAGTGACCGAGTGATGATATGACACTAACTACTCGTGTTCCTGCTGCCTTGACGTGTAGTCAGGTCTACGTACGTTGGTGCAATCGTCACTGGAACAGCGGGCACCGGTCGCTGGTAGTCGTCAGTACTTGCTGTAGCACTGGACGGCTCACTTGGACGTGCAGCTAGGCCGGTGAATATCGGTATGGTCGTCACCGGTACAGCGAGTACGGTGCGTTGGCAGTTGGGACTGTCCACTGTTCCACTGGACGGTGTCATATAATCAGGGTCAACTTTAGCTAATTTCTTGTTCTAGCTAGTCTGCCCAACTAAGCATCTTTGTACTTTGTTGCTGTCAGGTTTCGTCATTAGGGTGTAGTCTGGACCAGTGTCTGACAGGACTACGTCCATCGGTCGTCCATAGGTTGACTGAAGCTCCGTCGCTGGGTTCTCAGTCTCCTTACCTGAAAACGACAGTTTAAGTTGTTTTACGTATGTTTTAAAATGCAACTGTCACACATAATGGAAACATGCAGACATGTATTCATAATTAAAGATTTGTACTGTGGACACCCATTCGTGACCAGACAATTAAAGGGAAAGAGAAAACATACACTAATCTAACCTGCGAAAACCACGATGTTAAAGAGGCTGACCTTGAACATCCGACCCATGTGTAGATGAAGGAATGAATGCAGTGCATACTGTATTTTATGCAATGACCAGGACGGGCCTAGTGTGGGTATTGAGCTAAGTGGCTGAGGCGATAGAGGCATTAATCTGGCAAGCAACCATGATATTTATTAATTATTTATTTGTTGTTATTTATTTTAAATTTTAATTAAACTATTATTAAAATTTGTTTTAATTCCTAATCATTAGTTATTAATGGCGAACGGCCTAAAAGTAAATTTTGGCGCAAGGCCATAATAAGTAATATTTATAGCCAACAGGCGCGTAATTAGTAACTGGCAAACGTCCATAACCTTTACTTGCATTAATAGACGTCAACAGCAACAGGTGACAAACAGTCAACGGGCAACTTAAAATAGCAAGAATGTCTGCGCCAAATCGAGCGCCAATTCTCTGCCCGAAACGGAATGTAACGGGAGCCGGGGCCTGGTTTGCTGGCGACATAAGTATATCTGAAACAGCCATGCGAATATTTTTCGATCCGTAGGGCAATTTTTAAAGCCGTAAGCCGGGTAGTTGACGTTTGCCAAGTATTAATTGGTCACGACTGTTCGCCAAAAATAATATTATGGCCGTTTGCCAAATTAACGTCTATTGGCCTTTCGCCAACAATAATTTACCAATAATAATGATATTAGTTATAACGTAAATAAAAATACTAATAAAAATAATACTAATTACCGCCATGCGTTACTGGAGGCATGTGAAATAATATGATTACCTCCATGCGTTACTGGAGTCATGTGAAATAATATGATTACTGCCATGCGTTACTGGAGGCATTTGAAAAAATATTATTACTGCTATGCGTTGCTGGAGGCATGTGAAATAATATGATTACCGCCAAGCGTTACTGGAGGCATGTGAAATAATATTATTACTGCTATGCGTTGCTGGAGGCTTGTGAAATAATATGATTACCGCCATGCTTTGCTGGAGGCATGTGAAGTAATATGATTACCACCATGCGCTTATCGAGGCATGTGAAATAATATGAATAAAAATAAAGAATGATTTATTGATCCTCGCACAGAATTTGTGTTTCTATCTGTGAAACACAGGCAGTTACAAATATAAACATAAAACATGCAAGAGTAAAATACCACATTGTACAGATATTACAAATACCAACATTAACAACACCCACATATGCCAACACACATATTTATTACTGCCATGCGTTTAGTTGGCGTCGTGGTCACGTTTCTGGGTTTTCAGACATACTTAATATGGTTGACAAGTGTTACCAGTAAACATGTCGATGGGAGTGAAGTTCTCTGTAGTTCGAGTACTGTTCTGTTGTGCATTTATAGTTGTAGAATTTCTCCTGAAATTCATCCTTGGGTCAGCCAACGTCCGAGTCAGAAGCAGGGTTGGTTACACTCAACAGTATACACTTGGACATGTTTGGCTGCCTGGCAGGGACATTGGCAGATCGCTGCTGCGACAACGAGGGCTCCTCCGCCTGAGCCAGTGAAGGCTCGACACAGGAGCCATGACAGTACATTCAGACTCCAGGTGGTGGTGGACAGTTAGTCGAATGCAGGGATACATTTGGCATTTGTTGGAACAGGATATGTATGGCATCTTTTGAGAAGCTGCTGCACAAGACACATGCTTTTGTAACAGCAATCCATCCTACTACTCTTATGGCAGTTGCACGTGGTTTCAGTCCATCCTGCTACACTTATGGCAGTTGCAGGTGGTTTCAGTCAATCCTACTACACTTATGGCAGTTGCACGTGGTTTCAGTCCAGCAACAGACACTCGACTGGAGTTGGGGCAGTACCAATGCGACGCCTTACATACAACATATTTTATGCTACAGGATGAGGACTTTAGGCTATGCAACGCAGGACCTATATCATACATTGGGGAACAGTATAGATAATGGTGATTTTAATAGGTAATAAATCGTTTCTTGTGTCATAGTAATAGATAAGCTTTTATCAAAATTAATAGATCCGAATGTAATCGATAACAGTTTAATTACCCTTTTATTACATATATTGCTGTAAAGGTCCAAAAATTGGGTTTGTTTGCACGTTATTCCAACTGTGTATGTGGCAACAGCAAGGGATGTGTACACAATGTACAACTGTGTATGTGGCAACAGCAAGGGATGTGTACACAATGTACAACTGTGTATGTGGTAACAGCAAGGGATGTGTACACAATGTACAACTGTGTATGTGGCAACAGCAAGGGATGTGTACACAATGTACAACTGTGTATGTGGTAACAGCAAGGGATGTGTACACAATGTACAACTGTGTATGTGGTAACAGCAAGGGATGTGTACACAATGTACAACTGTGTATGTGGCAACAGCAAGGGATGTGTACACAATGTACAACTGTGTATGTGGCAACAGCAAGGGATGTGTACACAATGTACAACTGTGTATGTGGCAACAGCAAGGGATGTGTACACAATGTACAACTGTGTATGTGGTAACAGCAAGGGATGTGTACACAATGTACAACTGTGTATGTGGTAACAGCAAGGGATGTGTACACAATGTACAACTGTGTATGTGGCAACAGCAAGGGATGTGTACACAATGTACAACTGTGTATGTGGTAACAGCAAGGGATGTGTACACAATGTACAACTGTGTATGTGGTAACAGCAAGGGATGTGTACACAATGTACACACAATCACTGAACCGGTATTTACATAACAGGAAACGATCAGTGTGCTAATAATTTGATAGCTTCAGCGAATATCTGCTCAGTGAAACAATGCAGGATTAGCAAGCTGGTTACTAATTGTTGGGGTGCACTATTGGAGAGGATAAAGTGGCTTCAACACATTTCTAACACACACAACAGAAGCTGCATCCTGGTATTGAATTAAAAGGAAGTTCGTATTTAGGAGATGTACTATCTGGTGACCTTAATTATTACAGTGTCCTTTGTTCGTTTTAAGCTCAGTGTACAACAAGGCCCACAATCTCTGCAGAAGAGGGGAGAATGTTTATAAAGTTCTGTCATTCACCAAGAGCAGTGTTAAGGGAATTTATTCATGCCAGAGGCCCAATACAGGGTATCCTGTTTGCGTACGCGGATGGTTCGCCTATGCTGCGAAGTAAATTCGACGTGTCCCTTAAACGGCTCCTCAGCTATTGTGTCTCCCCAGTTAGTTTGGGGAATCTTTAAGTCTCTTGTTACAGGCTTCATTGGCTCCACCAATGAGAGCCCACTATGAGCGGGCATGGGGTAAGTTGGTAGTGTTTTTTCAGTCACTGGGCATGTATCCTTGTCTGCCAATCTCGATTGAAATGATTATGCTACCCGGCTACCAAACTAGTTCATTTAAACGTCACGGTTTTCGCATTGGTGCGGCTATAGCAGCAGCTTTGTGAGGAATATCTGACGCACAAATCAGGGCAGCATGCAGGTGGACATCGGATGCTTTTAGGAAGTATATCCAACTTTCAGAGGTATATTTGGTCAAAGGTTTGATGTGTTTCAGTGTGGGTTGGTCACATGTTCCTCTTGATGACCTTGTGGCGGAATGGCCCCACCTTTTTGTAATTGCATGTGTCTGTTGGTGGTGGAATGTTTGTATTGTTTGCTTAGGTTTATATTCATAGTGGTTTTATACCTCTATAGCGACAAATAATGTATGTCTGTATATTGTCGTCTTGTTGTAGGAATGTGTGCCTGAGAAACTTTGATGGGGCAGTACAAGGGTTCAGTTTCTCATCTGGTTTGCATGTTAGACATGACATTCCTACTATCTTTATGCCCAAATGTTACTGCATTAGAAGCAATCCACTTTCCAATAAAAAGTCATCCTTTGACCAATTTCAATTCTCAAACTACATTAGGCTTGTGTTGGTTATTGCATAAATAGTTTATCCATGGTCCAGCTCCGGCTGACCAATGTTGATGTTCAGCTGCATACCCATGTTACAATAATCGAGCTACAGTGTGTATGTTAAATGTATGTTGTATATAGGGCGCCATATTTTCAAAGTTTGGGTTTTACTTTTTCAAAAATTGTTCGAAACGCTATGCGTGTTTACTGCGATTGTTCTTCCTGTATAAGTAGCGCCCTAATGACATGGTTGCTTGGTGACAAATTAACAAGATCAGTCGACGCACGATCATCGTTTCGTTTTAAGCGACCATAATCATTGACTTGCCACGCAAACGAACACGCGAAAACACCCAATTGCGCCTCATCAATCTACAATGAATACACTTCCTTCCATGTCAAATAACACAAAATCTCAAAGCGCCGGAAAGCCAAGACGCTGTAACGTGAGCTTTGCAAAAAAGCAACCATGCGCCGCTGCTATAGGCCTACATGAAGGTAACCAAGTCTTAGCAACATTTAACGTATACTTAATGCATTCTTTATAGTTTATCAGGTGTACTGATTATAAGCATTAATAAACATAATTTTGTTTTGGATTGATTTTAGTGTATATTTTTATGATACAGTTATTATTATTAAATATATTTGTGTTACTTATAGCAAGAATGAATTTGGTCCGTGTATTAAAAAAAAATTATGTTGTTTTTATTAATAACAAAACAATTATACCGCCTTATTCCACTTAAAATAAAATGATATCCTTGTATTAAATTTACCCAGTGCACATACTTTACTATTGTGTCTAATCTAGCTGTCGAAAATACACGCATTCGCAATGGTTGTTACAATTGCATATCATATTAAAGTTCTTCTATTCGATTGTACCACTGAATAATGTTATACCATTAATTTGACTAATCCGTGACATAGCAAACCATTAGTTTTTCAACATGTTCAAATTGTTCATACGAGACGGCGAGGGGTATCGCTTTCCACATGTTTAATTAACGTATGGTATATATCAAATAACATTGACGACAACAGCGGCCATGTTTACCTTTCAGTATGTTCAATATGATGAAGTCGTCGGCGCCACTGGGCGGGGGAGGAGGGGAGAAGACGGTGACGTTTCCTTGTGCAGTCGGCGCCACTGGGCGGGGGAGGAGGGGAGAAGAAGGTGACGTTTCCCTGTGAACTCGGCGCCACTGGGCGGGGGAGGAAGGGAGGAGAAGGTGACGTTTCCCTGTGTAGTCGGCGCCACCAAGCGGAGGAGGGAAGAAGGTGACGTTTCCCCAGCAGTCGGCGCCACTGGGCGGGGGAGGAGGGGAGAAGAAGGTGACGTTTCCCTGTGCAGTCGGCGCCACTAGGCGGGGGAGGAGGGGAGAAGGTGACGTTTCCCTGTGCAGTCAGCGCCACTGGGCGGGGGACGAGTGGAGAAGGTGACGTTTCCCTGTGCAGTCGGCGCCACTGGTCGGGGGAGGAAGGGAGAAGACGGTGACGTGTCCCTGTGCAGTCGGCGCCACTGGTCGGGGGAGGAGGGGAGAAGACGGTGACGTGTCCCTGTGCTGTCGGAGCCACTGTGCGGGGGAGGAGGGGGGAAGGCGGTGACGTGTCCCTGTGCAATCGGCGCCACTGGGCGGGGGAGGAGGGGAAAAGAAGGTGACGTGTCCCTGTGCAGTCGGCGCCACTGGGCGGGGGAGGAGGGGAGAAGGTGACGTTTCCCTGTGCAGTCAGCGCCACTAGGCGGGGGAGGAGGGGAGAAGATGACGTTTCCCTGTGCAGTCAGCGCCACTGGGCGGGAGGAGGGAAGAAGGTGACGTTTCCCCAGGCAGCCTGGCGCCACTGGGCGGGGGAGGAGGGGAGAAGGTGACGTTTCCCTGTGCAGTCGGCGCCATTGGTCGGGGGAGGAGGGGAGAAGACGGTGACGTGTCCCTGTGCTGTCGGAGCCACTGTGCGGGGGAGGAGGGGGGAAGGCGGTGACGCGTCCCTGTGTAATCAGCGCCACTGGGCGGGGTAGGAGGGGAAAAGAAGGTGACGTGTCCCTGTGCAGTCGGCGCCACTGGGCGGGGGAGGAGGGGAGAAGGTGACGTTTCCCTGTGCAGTCAGCGCCACTAGGCGGGGGAGGAGGGGAGAAGATGACGTTTCCCTGTGCAGTCAGCGCCACTGGGCGGGGGAGGAGGGAAGAAGGTGACGCCTCCCCCTGTGCACGGCTTTCACTGGGCGGGGAGGAGGGAAGCGCGACGGTTTCCCCTGGTGCAGTCGGCGCCATTGGTCGGGGAGGAGGGGAGAAGACGGTGACGTGTCCCTGTGCTGTCGGAGCCACCTCGTGCGGGGAGGAGGGGGAAGGCGGTGACGTGTCCCTGTGGCACCGGCGCCACTGGGCGGGGGAGGAGGGGAGAAGCTGACGTTACCCTGTGCAGTCGGCGCCATTGGGCGGGGAAGGAGGGGAGAAGAAGGTGACGTTTCCCTGTGCAGTCAGCGCCACTAGGCGGGGGAGGAGAGGAGAAGGTGACGTTTCCCTGTGCAGTCAGCGCCACTGGGCGGGGGACGAGTGGAGAAGGTGACGTTTCCCTGTGCAGTCGGCACCACTGGTCGGGGGAGGAGGGGAGAAGACGGTGACGTGTTCCTGTGCAGTCGGCGCCACTGGTCGGGGGAGGAGGGGAGAAGACGGTGACGTTTCCCTGTGCAGTCGGCGCCATTGGTCGGGGGAGGAGGGGAGAAGACGGTGACGTGTCCCTGTGCTGTCGGAGCCACTGTGCGGGGGAGGAGGGGAGAAGACGGTGACGTGTCCCTGTGCAATCGGCGCCACTGGGCGGGGTAGGAGGGGAAAAGAAGGTGACGTGTCCCTGTGGCGCCACTGGGCGGGGGAGGAGGGAAGAAGGTGACGTTTCCCTGTGCAGTCGGCGCCACTGGGCGGGGGAGGAGGGGAGAAGGTGACGTTTCCCTGTGCAGTCGGCGCCACTAGGCGGGGGAGGAGGGGAGAAGATGACGTTTCCCTGTGCAGTCAGCGCCACTGGGCGGGGGACGAGTGGAGAAGGTGACGTTTCCCTGTGCAGTCGGCACCACTGGTCGGGGAGGAGGGGAGAAGACGGGTGACGTGTTCTGTGCAGTCGGCGCCACTGGTCAGGAGGAGGAGAAGACGGTGACGTTTCCCCTGTGCAGCTCTGGCGCCATTGGTCGGGGAGGAGGGGAGAAGACGGGTGTGACGTGTCCCCTGTGCTGTCGGACACCAAAGTGGGGGAGGAGGGGGGAGGCGGTGACGTCCCTGTGCGCAATCGGCGCCACTGGGCGGGGTAGGAGGGGAAAAGAAGGTGACGTGTCCCTGTGCAGTCGGCGCCACTGGGCGGTGGAGGAGGGGAGAAGAAGGTGACGTTTCCCTGTGCAGTCGGCGCCACTAGGCGGGGGAGGAGAGGAGAAGGTGACGTTTCCCTGTGCAGTCAGCGCCACTGGGCGGGGGACGAGTGGAGAAGGTGACGTTTCCCTGTGCAGTCGGCACCACTGTTCGGGGGAGGAGGGGAGAAGACGGTGATGTGTCCCTGTGCAGTCGGCGCCACTGGTCGGGGGAGGAGGGGAGAAGACGGTGACGGGCTTCCCTGTGCAGCTCTGGCCAGCTGGTCGGGGGAGGAGGGGAGAAGATTTGCGACGTGCTGTCCCTGTGCTGTCGGAGCCACTGCAAGTGGGAGAGTGAGGGGGAAGGCGGTGAGGTCCCTGTGCACCAGCGCCACTGGGCGGGGGAGGAGGGGAGAAGAAGGTGACGTTTCCCTGTGCAGTCGGCGCCACTAGGCGGGGGAGGAGGGGAGAAGGTGACGTTTCCCTGTGCAGTCAGCGCCACTGGGCGGGGGACGAGTGGAGAAGGTGACGTTTCCCTGTGCAGTCGGCACCACTGGTCGGGGGAGGAAGGGAGAAGACGGTGACGTGTCCCTGTGCAGTCGGCGCAACTGGTCGGGGGAGGAGGGGAGAAGACGGTGACGTTTCCCATGCAGTCGGCGCCATTGGTCGGGGAGGAGGGAGAAGACAGGACGTCCCTGCGCTGCCGGAGCCACTGCGGGGAGGAGGGGGTGGGCGACGGTGACGTGCCTCAGGCAATCGGCGCCACTGGGCGGGGGAGGAGGGAAGAAGGTGACGTTTCCCTGTGTAGTCGGCGCCACTGGGCGGGGGAGGAGGGGAGAAGGTGACGTTTCCCTGTGCAGTCGGCACCACTGGTCGGGGGAGGAGGGGAGAAGACGGTGACGTGTCCCTGTGCAGTCGGCGCCACTGGTCGGGGGAGGAGGGGAGAAGACGGTGACGTTTCCCTGTGCAGTCGGCGCCATTGGTCGGGGGAGGAGGGGAGAAGACGGTGACGTGTCCCTGTGCTGTCGGAGCCACTGTGCGGGGGAGGAGGGGGGAAGGCGGTGACGTGTCCCTGTGCAATCGGCGCCACTGGGCGGGGTAGGAGGGGAGGAGGGGAGAAGAAGGTGACGTTTCCCTGTGCAGTCGGCGCCACTGGTAGGGAGAGGAGGGGAGAAGACGGTGACGTGTCCCTGTGCAATCGGCCCCACTGGTCGGGGGAGGAGGGGAGAAGACGGTGACGTTTCCTTGTGCAGTCGGCGCCACTGGGCGGGGGAGGAGGGGAGAAGACGGTGACGTGTCCCTGTGCCGTCGGCGCCACTGGTAGGGGGAGAAGGGGAGAAGACGGTGACGTGTCCCTGTGCCGTCGGCGCCACTGGTAGGGGGAGGAGGGGAGAAGACGGTGACGTGTCCCTGTGCAATCGGCCCCACTGGTCGGGGGAGGAGGGGAGAAGACAGTGACGTGTCCCTATGCATTCGGCCCCACTGGTCGGGGGAGGAGGGGAGAAGACGGTGACGTTTCCTTGTGCAGTCGGCGCCACTGGGCGGGGGAGGAGGGGAGAAGAATGTGCCGTTTCCCTGTGCAATCCTCAAAGTGATGTTCAGAGGAGTTTCATCTTCGCAGAATAGTTATATAAATCTTGTGGCGTAATAGTGCTTCCTGAAAAATGGTGAAGTCAGTATAATCCATCAAACAAAACGCAATAAGAAATTTCTTTAGCTGCATTGGCTGCAGGAACGTTTCGACTGAACGTAAATAACATAGCTTATTTGCGTGTACATGACTACATTACAGATTTAATTAATCACAAACACTAGCAAAATGCCCATCTAGTTAACAATACATTTACACATTCAGAAGATGATTTCCCGAAGAACCCATACAGGTAATTTGTTATGACGTCAATTTGAGCGTTTTTTTTCTCAAAGCAAATCGCAGCAAACAGTGTTATCATCGTGAACATTCGACTAACGTCCGCGTACCGTTCAGTACGAACCCTAAGACCAGTAAGAACCCTTAGCCAATAAGGAATTACGAAAAAGGCGTTGCCTCTCTTCACTCTCGTAGAGCAAGCCACGACAGTTTGGTGCATGAAATGCAAAATGTTTAGATCCATAGAGGAAAACTTAGCAAACATACATGCATGCACGCCCGCACGTATGCTCACACGTCTGGAAAAAGTGGACACTAGCATATATGTGGCGGCCTAGGAAAACCAGTCGGAAATCGCCAGGCGTAATTGCCCGCAAACACGACATAAAACTGATTTTGCGTCATCGGGTTGATTTTGAGATTTCGCTGCGATCTTTTAGCTAACATACTTATGTATAAGTTCACCAAGTAGTCTCCTGATTACCTAAGTGAAAGTTGTACTTTTGTTTTGTTTTTTGTAACCGTGAAGTTCGTCCTAGGTTGCAGCGTTTTAGAATTAAAAGCGCTCTATTTTGCGAACGTTTAATACCTATGACAGAAGTTCCCATGCCCATATTTGACATACCGTTCGAAAGCTATTTACAGCACGCAGTTCCCTAGCAACAGTACGCATGAATACGTTGGAAAAAAATTAGTGCGCAGTGAAAGTTAACGGAATTTTATTTGGAAGTTGGATTGGAGTTGTTTGTGTAGTTCAATTAATTATTAGTTTAGTTTGATGTTGCTGTAGTTTATATCTGTACATATTTCTTAACAGTTTAACATGTTATCGAACCGGATTTTGTTGGAAATACAGACTACGGGACAAATTTCGTTTCGTGTTTACGATCTTCGAAAAATCAAAGATGGCTACGCCCATAACCATGGCATGGGTAGACCGAAGACGGCGAAGTCGAACGATCTTGCTCGGTGTTTCAAGGCATTGGTGAACACGCGGTATATCGCAAGTGGGGACATCGTCAACGAACTTGTGAATGACTACTTTGTGACACACCCGATCGGCAATGATGACAATGATTCGGACTTGTCTGATTCGAGCGAGGACGACTTTGTCCCGGAGCTGGCAGAGGAAGTGAACGGATCTGTCAATGGTGACAGTCAAACTGTTTATGACGACCCTAGGCGCAAGATGAGAACACAAACTCCTCTCTTCAGACCCAAACAACAACAGTTCTTGTTTGCTACCTTTTGCGTGTTGATTAGTAATATACGTTTTTGCTAACAAACTACAACTTTTTTGACGGATGCTCTCTTTAAATTATTGTAACTTTAAAAGTAACCATCAGAATTTGATAATAGTTTTAGTGTTCCAAAGCTGAGATACATAGTTACATTTTCTTCACTACATTGGACATGGTGATAGCACTGGATATTTTGATATAATATTAATACTGCAGCAATATTTTATTTTGACATGAATTATGATGATTCCAGACACTATGAGAACTTTTTTCCTGCAATAATGTTTGATGGGTGCCCTCTTTAAAGTCTTGTAACTTTAAAAGTAGCCATCAGAATTTAATAATTATTTCTGTAAGCTAAAGATAACAAACACAGCTACATTTGCGTCACTGGATTGTATATGGTAATAGCAGCAGATATTTTGTTATACCATCATGAAGTTTTGTTTTCATGTGAATAATGACTCTCGACTTTAAAACTGATTTTTCGCCTGAACTAATTTTTGATAGGGGCCCTCTTTAAATTCTTGTAACTTTGGTTCTGGTCGGAATATTTGAATACAGTAAACTGTCTTGGAAGTAAAAATAGTGTTGCTTTCCATTTCTTGAATGAAAATACATATTATTTTTACACCTACATGAAGGTAACCAAGTCTTAGCAACATTTAACGTATACTTAATGCATTATTTATAGTTTAGCAGGTGTACTGATTATAAGCATTAATAAACAGAATTTAGTTTTGGATTGATCTTAGTGTATATTTTTATGATACAGTTATTATTATTAAATATATTTGTGTTACTTTGTGTTATTTTGTTGTCAATGTGACTGGTTTTCCTAGGCCGCCACACATATATTACATGTATATATATATATATATATATATATAATTATAGGAATGTCATGACACCATAAAGTATTCGTCAGAACAGGACATCTCTAACATCGAAATAAGAGCTAGTGTGGCCAGTAATGCCTCTTTCGAAAGACATTTCGATTCTTCCATCACTAGCATGCATTTTACGACAGGAAATATTACCGTCATGCATGCGTCAGAAAGATCAAACAGATCGAAAGTATGGCCAACTTTGGTGAGCAGCTACAATAATGCGTTTTCATATCTAAGAGAAGATCGTGCCACAAATGCAAAGAAACCTCGCTGTAAAATATCGAACCAGGAACAGTTATGTCCTGACATATGAAAAGCAAAGTAATTTATCTTGTAGTACTACATAATAATGACAACGCCGGTTCCATACGCATTTCGTTCTTGTAGGTAGCTGACGACATCGCGTACCAAAAAGCCGCGGTAGAAGGTGTCTGGGTCGTCCACTATCCGACGCAGCGTCCGTCCGTAGAGAGGTCGCTTCACGATGTCCCCTTTTTCAAAGAGCCGTCGACGTTCACTGGTACCCCACTGTGTCATAACAGCGTTTTCTATCGCGAGTGCCGTTGATGCAGGGATAATTCAGTGGGTTTATTACATTTATTTATTACAGACTAAGAGATGGTAAAGTAAATATGTATTACATACTGAATGGGATGTTTTCTTTTGATGTGTGCGTCCCAATGGAGTTGTACCTTTTGTGTTGGTTGTTGATATGCAAACAATGGTTGTTTGAATACGTCCACTATGCAAACCATTACACACAGACCGTATCATACAAAGTGTCCAGAGACATGACAACTATAGTATACCACTAGTGAGGAGATCCGAAAGAGACTAGCGAACGAAAATACACTCAAGAAGAGAACCAACCTAACAGCAGACAGCATCATAGATTTGATTACATTTATCTTGACGACTGTGATTTTTTGGACGGCAAATTTGTTACGTTAAGTTTTGTGTAATTTGTTTTCTTTTACGCGTACGAGAATCGGCATTGGCCTATTACGTATTTAAGACAACACAACGATAGTTATTTACTTACGTATTATATATATATATATATTATATACGTGTGTGCATATATATTATATGTATATATATATATATATGATATATATACGTATATATATATATATATATATATAAGATAATATACCAAGAGAAAGGGGAGCGAGCGAGAGAGAGAGAGAGCGTTTATGTGCGTGCGTGCGCGCGCGTGCGTGTGTGTTTTGTTTACTCACGTGACGTAGACCATGGCCAATGAGCCTCCTTTCGATGCCGCTGCGGTGCGGCTTGATGACACCAACATAGAGGACGGCGACTATAGCGGCGTCGACAGCCGACCCTCCGTGTCTGTCGAGAATGTAACTGTCAACAGTTGCCAATCACCCTACATATTTAAGTGTTGTTCAGCAGAAGTTTGGGCTTTTTGTTGTAATTTTGTCTACGCTGGCCAATAAATTGAACTGTGTGTGGAAACAGAGAGAACATAGCATTGCAGTTACAAATATGTACGATTTTAACAAATGTATAAGACGACGGTTTCAACTAACGTGACTACTCCTCGGTGAGGATCCATGGATACCGCGTATCTTCTTGTCGGATTAATGGTTTTAATGTGTTTGTTATGACAAGCCATTTTAGAAGAATGCACGAAAATGGCAAACAGCTGTGCGTGCATGCGTGCGTGTTTGCGTACGTGTGTATATGTTTTCTTCAAAAGCCATGTTTACCAATGAAAGTGCCCGTTTGGGACATTGTCACCAGTGGAAAAAATTCAACTAAAACATCTGAACTGCGTGATATGTTTTATAGTAATATAAACATGTAGCAGAAACTAGAAATATGCCTACAATGTTACTACAATTCGTTCATGATTGAACGGCAGATTGACTAAATACTGTTATTACTAGTGATTTCGCGAAACGAAACCAGACAGGCCGATTATATCGGCGCACAACAAAACAATCATGGGAATTTATGATAATAATAAATAATAATAAATTGTATTTATATAGCGCCGTATCTCCGGGTATAAAAACCTTAAAATACAACATGGCTAAAACATGATCATTACAGTACAATAATTATTTTACATATACAGCTGTATAAAATGTATAATACAATAAGAACCTAATGCGAAATTAAAAGATACATTTGTAAATAAATAACTTATATAACATGAAGTATCGGCTTCTATGACTACACATAGCTATCTAAAATAATTTTTTCCGCCATAAAAGGTGCATTGATCGACAATTTATTTTGTAGGCTTAGTCAGTTTATGCTACAATCAATAGCAGGTATTCTAATTAAAATTATGTTCAGAACACCAACCATATTTTACACTTATTGACACTGTTCCAGTTAAAAAGTGTCGTCCTAAATTAATTAAAATACATATATAAAATGGAAAAGCTATGTCAAATTTTGCTAATGAAATAATTAACTGACATATTATGGATAAATTAGATCAAGATGCTCTGCATGATTCAAACAATAATTACTAAATAATAATTGATGTACTTGAAAAGGCCAATTGTAAACATATGCCACATAAATTAGTCACGTTTAATAAATATAAACACAAAAACTCCTTATGGATAACAAATGGCATACTGAAAGGTTGCTATACCTGCACAGACTGGCATGTCCTCTTTGAGGGCACCCATGACATAACTGTTTTGTCAAAACTCCACCATCCCAGAAAAGACTGTCACTGAATACTCTAACACCAAACCCTGGATCACACAGAGTGTAAAGAAGGCAACAAAAAGAAAGCTTTCGAATCTCGAGATGCCGCTTCCATCAGAGAGGCAAAGGCTGTGCTTAGGGCAGAAATTGGCCGTGCCAAATCAACCTTTCGAGACAAAGTTGAACATCAACACCAGACCATGAACACTCGTGAGGCCTTCAGAAATCTCAAAACGATGACCGGTGATGTCAGTGCCAACCAAAATATAAGATCTTGTACAATGCCTGATGCTACAGAGCTAAACAAATTATATACTCGCTTCGACAACAAGGACTTTACATCCAAGTGCTCATAGCAGACATTACACATAATAATCTCGTGTACTTGTTAACACTAGCCTAATCAGGATATCCTGTGATGCATTATTGACAACACTAGTCTTTCAAGATCAAACATTGGCACACACTGATAATGAATGTTTAAATACTAGAAGAGACCCCAATGCATTTACTCTGGCAATAATGCGATTGGCAGGTGCATTGTGGTACCTTCTGTGCCTCGCTTAGACGTGTCGTTGAATGATATCGTCTCTCATCCATCTGTAGGTCGACTATCAGCCACTAGCAATATACAACCATCCTCAGAACGGGTTAACTTGGTTCATTAACGGCTCCGTCTTCATGGTAAGATCAAAACTCAGGATACGATGAGTCAGTCGGAAATGACTGTTTTTTTTAACTGAGTTGCGTGATCTGATGACAAGCACTGTAACCACAAAACACTACAGTGATTACTAAACAAGCCAACGTATCTCAATAACAAAAGGGAAGTCATTCCAATTTATCGAGTTTCCTGGTGTATTTTAAATGTCTGGGATAGCTACATTCACATGCTACTCATGAAACAATACTCCTGGAAAAATCTAGTATACTATGGTTACGATATACCGCTGAAATGAATAGTTAAATAGTGAAGATGTTAGTCCTCTGTTGATTGTTGTCAAGTAATTTTTTTAAACTGTAGTCCTAGTAGCAGGAGACGTATTAGCATCTAATTCCGCTAGCTAATGTGTGTACGTATACATACACATTTGTGCGCGTTTTACATAAATTGCATTAACGCGCATGTATTTAGCGCGAACAGTAGATGGGCATTTTTACTAGTAATTTCAATTATCATTCTTCCATGTGTTCGTATCTTTATATCCCCTACCTATCAGGAACATTACCATATGGATTAAATGTAAAGATCTTTAGAATGTTCATACCTGGCACTGTGAACACTATATCATCACAACCCATATAATTATTCCTTATCTTTCCTATAAAATGATAATGCAATCGATTCTCGTTAATTGCATTACTGACACTTTTCAATGCTCAAATTCGCCTATCAGTACAACTCAAAAAAGAGTATAATTATCAGTTTTTATATATTACAAGAATCAATTTACTACCAGTGAACTTAGCTGCAATCACACAATAACCGTTAAACCCGCTGAGATAGGGTTAGGGTTAAACCCATGTATTCAATTGCTTTTGTTGGTGGTGACTCCTACCGAATGATTCTTACTCGAATAATGCCATACTCGTTAGTGTGATGATACTGTTACCAGACTTGTTGGTGAGTAGAGTCTCGAGTGATTTCGCTATCGAGTCAGAGTCGAGTCTCGAGTGATTTTGCTATCGAGTCCGAGTCGCATCTCGAGTCACCGCTGAAAATGTTGACTTGCAACTCGAGTCATCTTTCGGAATTTCAAATTTATTGTCGTGAATGTTTTCAGTCACTCAATCGTAGTCGTACAAATAAGATACGTACATATTCTAAGTTAAGACATTTGCGATTATACAACGATAACTATGTTTACTTAGTGCAGATACATTTTTCGAATAAGAACCATACACGTAACCTGATTATCGAGATAACTTTTGGCACATCACTCATTTAGCATACACACATATACCCGTCACACATCGACGTAGGCACGAGTCACTGGCTCGAGTCGAGTCTGAGTCATTTCGCAGTCGAGTCCGAGTCGACTCGCAAGTCACTGACATGTGCGACTTGAGTCGGACTCGAGTCGTGACCTTGCGACTCAAATCAACAAGACTGACTGTTACTCGAGAAAACTGTCTCGTTTAGCCGACTCTCGCTCGGCCACGGAAGATAATTTAGTGGCTGAAATATGGTTCCATTGTTACCATAAAATGGCATCACTTCTTTTCGATGTATAGTATGTAACAAGTTTTTTTTGAAATGCAAACAGGTTTACGTTTCTGTTAGCTATACATAAAATGACAGCATCTCAGAGATAGTATAGGAAAAACTTTCTATTATGGGGCCTGTATGGGCCACCTAAACGTTATTGTTTGCAAGTCCGTTTTAATTTAGTGTTACTTGTGTCAATATCACCGAAGTTTAAACTTGGTTCAAATTCTTCGTAAACTGAACAACACGTTACTTTAATTTGACGAGAAAGATTAATACTCAATTTCATTGGTTACTCAGATTCAGTGTAGCCTATCATTTTCGTCGCATATATTTTCTGTAAGGAATATTATAAGTAATTGCGTGCGGATAAAAAGTGAAATTTAATGTGTGTTTTAATCTCCATCGTTAACTTGCTTTATTTGTGATGCACTAGTTCTGCCACCTTGTGTATTAGACGCTTAGCCATTGAAAGTGCGAACTAAGTAGAACTGTCGTTCTCTTAGTGGACACGTGTCTAATAACATCGCCTACTGAAAGAACTAACCAAATCAGCATCTCAAAGAACTTCATTTTATTCTTTAATGTAGAACTCGCGGAGTTTACGGCATCATGATGGTCTCCAGTGGGTAGAACCTGTGCTCTTTACGACAAGTGCTCGATTTGCCAAGACACTTATGTTCTACGTCGTCCCAGACCCTGCCTCCGACCTCACAGCGGCGGTGGAAGAACATGCCGCCGTTGGCGCAGGACGCGTACAAGTCGCAATAGCAGCAATTCTGCCAGTGGCCGTCGGGACGAGAGTAACAGTCGATGATTACGCGGCTTCCGGTCGGGCATCCTTCAAGGAGAAACAACGATGACGTTACTAATAAGCATTCACGACATGTTCTTTCGAATCCATGGGATGTTAAACATTGACCGTAAGCGTTGCAATTAGACGATCGTGTTTAAGCTATTCGTTCAAAGTTCCGCCTAACGCAAAACAATATGTAATAGATTGAAACATAAATACACCATGAAATATTATGAACAACACCGAACACTGTAAAGCAATAACGTTAAGGCTAAGTTAATAAGTGTCGGTGTTTGGAAAATATAATACAAACAACGCATCAAACTCCATGCCCGCAGTGTCGGGAATACATTTCAAATGACCTGCATTTCTCAATCACAAGATACACCTTAGGTAAGCCCGATACGTCTGAATATAGTGTATTCATGTTATATTTATTACATCTTGAATGACATGTCAATAACGATGGTGCAAAAAACACGTTTGCTTTTGCAAAGCCACACGCCATAAACATTTGCATGAGAAATGTCACAAAGTGGTTTGTATAGAATTTAATCAGGCTTTAGAACAGTGGTTTTGTATACAAAGTATGGTTGATGGGATGGTGCTGCCATCTCTGGTATGTATTGTCGTGGAGGTATACGTTGGTGCCCTCTGGCGATTAAGGTGTGTAACGTTTTAACTGCCGACGAGTCAGATTTAATTTATTTCATTTGTAGCGTACACCACTAATTCTACGGTTAGGTATATCAAATTTGGTACCTGTAGAAATTATTTAACATTAATGGTAATATGGTGACCTGTCAAACTACTTATGTTGTGGTTATAAGAAGATTATATTATGAACTTATAACAGTTGTTTACAGAAATGTTGGTGTAAAAACACTACTTATGAATAGAGTGCGTGTTTTATTAAAATTATGGATTAATTCGTGAGAGTTGGAATGTACAATGAATATTGTGGTATCCGGTGCGATACAGGGAATCCAGTGATATTAATTATGTAAGTAATTCACGTAAGTTAAAGATTGAATGAGCACTTATATAGATATACGTTTAGCTCGCAAAATCTATTTTAAATTCAGCGAGTTGAATGGATTGCTTCGAAATGTGAATGGTTTCGGAAGCCAGTTTTTGAAGCGACCTTAATTTGTATTAAGTGTTGTAATTGGTCAGACTAACTTCCGGTCGTCAAGCTATATAAGGGCCGGACGGCCATTCGTGGCCAGACGAACATTTGAGCAGAAGAAAGTGTTGCACTCTCGTCTCCAGGAATTGGGCTGAAACGTGTGTCCGCCCAACGCCTGTAGTAAATACTTCTACGATTTCAACAGTACTGATTAGTTGTGAGACGCTGCACTTCTCACGCGTTGTAGAAGACTGAGCGATAACCGACTGCAGTTCCGTTTTGACGTGATCTTCGAAATAAATCGAATGCGAGGCCACCACCGTGTCGTCTGCTAGCTGTCGTAACACAGACTCCGTGACAGATCTTCTAGACATCGCCGATGTCGTGACATCGTTTCCGTGTTGTCGCCTGGTGATTCGCGTGGGATCGACAAGGCAAATCTACCGTCTACTTGATCGCCCGAGTCGCCTGATTTCATCTACGTGAATTCGTTCGCCGAACGCCGAGCGACTTTCGACTTCGTCCTGACATCTTGCCGAACGCGACCAATGCGAACGTTGACATTCGCACATCACGAGACATTCATTGGTTACATTTTTAGACTTTACAACGGTGTATACCCGTCTTCATGTAAGTGACCAGCTGTTTAAATTGTCTCCCATGTAATTTTGTATTTGGAAGCATCTAAAGCCAAGGAACAAAAGACGTATGGAACCACCAGGAATGAAATAAACACCTGGAGGAGATCCATAGCCAAGGAACTGAAGACGTAAGGAACCACCAGGAATTAAGTAAACACCTGGAGGAAATCCAAAGCCTAGGAACTAAAGACGTACGGAACCTCCAGGAATGATATAAACACCTGGAGGAGATCCAAAGCCAAGGAACTAAAGACGTATGGAACCACCAGGAATGAAATAAACACCTGGAGGAGATCCATAGCCAAGGAACTAAAGATGTATGGAACCACCAGGAATGAAATAAACACCTGGAGGAGATCCAAAGCCAAGGAATTGAAGACGTACGGAACCTCCAGGAATGAAATAAACACGTGGAGGAGATCCATAGCCAAGAAAGTAAAGACGTATGGAACCTCCGGGAATTAAATAAACACCTGGAAGAGATCCATATCTAAGGACCTAAGGACGTATGGAACCACCAGGAATGAAATAAACACCTGGAGGAGATCCATAGCCAAGGAACTGAAGACGTATGGAACCACCAGGAATGAAATAAACACATGGAGAAGATCCATAGCCAAGGAAGTAAAGACGTATGGAACCTCCGGGAATTAAGTAAACACCTGTAGGAGATCCATATCCAAGGAACTAAGGACGTATGGAACCACCAGCAATGAAATAAACACCTGGAGGAGATCCATAGCCAAGGAATTGAAGACGTACGGAACCTCCAGGAATGAAATAAACACATGAAGGAGATCCAAAGCCAAGGAACTAAAGACGTACGGAACCTCCAGGAATGAAATAAACACATGGAGGAGATCTAAAGCCAAGGAACTAAAGACGTATGGAACCACCAGGAATGGAATAAACACCTGGAGGAGATCCATAGCCAAGGAATTGAAGACGGACGGAACCTCCAGGAATGTAATAAACACATGGAGGAGATCCACATAACGCTTGATTATGTGGTCCCTGGTGACGTAAAAATGCCCACATGACACTTTCGGTGACAAAGTAGCACAACCTGAAATCAAAAGGAGTTATTTAGCACAACTGTTCAGCACCATTGAACAAACAACGGAGTATGGACAGGGATGCGTATGGGCGTGTGTTCGTGCGTGCGTGCGTGGGAGTGCATGGGTAGGGCCACATGGGTAGGACTAAGTGTGAGCCATTTCTAGTTAGTCACCTTCTATAACCGTTTGAGGTTACCGGAAATCTTCTATTCTATGTCCATCATGAGAAGCAACTTTGGTAAGCCCTCATTGTCTCAAGATATATGCATTACACGAGTAGAGGCCTGCGATGTATCAGGTGATAACATATAAGTATTCAATAATTTGGATGCTGATATACCAAGCAAGGACGATGATATAATAAGCGAAATAGTGAAATTTCATCAGAAATACATTTACTAGACACAGTCGTCAAATGACCAGACAAATGCCGGTGTTATTATTTTTTGATAAATGTTAACGCTTCCACACAGGACCCAGGAATTGATATATACAACATAAAATGGGTAATAATGTTCTAAATAAAAGAAAAGTCTGATGAGTGAAAGCTTTAGCGCACATCGGGATTGCAGCTTCGAAAGGAAATTAAGTTATTTATTTAAATAGGAGTAAATATAACCTAAGAGCCATATATAATATAACCATTGAGAATACTGCATATAAGCGCGTGGAGGCCATATCGTACTTACTTACTTATTCCATCCACTTAACGTGGTGACATGGCCAGTTGTTTCTGTCCGACATTGTGGCAGCCAGACAAGTCTCACCGAGGCCGGTGGACCTCTGAATGATGTGTGTCTGAGGGTCACGCTAGGTCGACCTCTTGTCCAAGGGCCCGAGGGTTTCCAAAGGAGAACTCCGATGGCTATTTCATCGTGACCATATTGTAAGAAGGACAAAGGTATCGTAGAAAGAACACAAAGAAGAACGACTAAAATTAGAAATTAGAACTTAGTTATGAAATACGCCTACAATAATGTAGTTTAATAACACTATAGACCATGAGACTAATGGGAGACTAGATATAAATGTTTCACGATGTTGGGTGGTTATGGTTAGGGAAGCTATGACTAAAGGACATGACATAGCATTTGTGAAGGAACCGTGTATATTATAAATCAAGGAGTATTTATTATCACTGAAGCCTTCGGACACTCAATCCTGAGAATCCCCGGTTCGAATCCTGTGCTGCCGTGTTGAAACTTGAACAAGTTCATTCACTCTACCTTCTACCAGTTCACATGAATGAGTACCTGGCTATAGACAGTAGTGGATATATGTGCACGAATAGTCATCGCGCATTAATTGTAGCATGGCTGATTGCTTCCCAGTTAAAGCGAGATGGTGTTCGGTTGAACAGGTCTGCCAGGGAGTAAAGCGCTTTGAGCATTCCCAAGGACTGGATGCTATATAAGAACTTGCCTTTACTAGATAAATGAATGTAATCTTTTGACTGTGTGGGTACTAGACACGAGGATATGTTTTTAAAATCAACCATCATATACATCGGTAACACATTAGATTGATTGCCGTCTGCCGTACGAAGAAGTACGAACACGTCACTCCAGTGCTACAGCACCTGCATTGGTTACCTATGTGCGCCCGACATACAAAGTCCTTGTGTTTGTGTACTCTGTGATGCATGACCTCGCACCGAGTTATCTCGCGGAGTTACTGAATCGACGTCAACCGAATCGGCAACTGAGATATGCGTTTTTACCGCTACTGTCAGTACCGGCTTCGCAGACGCTCACGGTGATCGCCGTTATGCTGTAACTGCAGTCATGAAACAGACTGCCGGACTGTGTCAGGACGGCAAAGACACAGCCACAGTTCAAAACACTTCTTAGACCACACCTTTTTAGAATAAAGTTTCTGTAATATGATCACGTGAACTTTATCAAATAGACTTACCCATATTTTATGTAATTATTATTATTATTTTAAAATTATTTATTACATTATAATTAACTTAATTATTTTTCTATTGTTTAATACTTATCATGTATTTTTTAATTGTTTGTACATGGAGGTCTAATACTTATGTTATGAATGTTTTAATTATTATTTTATGGTATACATTTTATAATTATTTTTGTTTCTATCTATAATACAGTTCTAAATAGTTACGTGTACTGCATGTAAAGCGCCTGAGAGCAATCTGATTGATTCGGGCGCTGTACAAATAAATGGTATTATTATTATAATTATTGGATGAATACAGAGCGCAGTTACAGTTTTCAAGCGTCAATCGTCTATTTCTAGTTTTACTTGAATTCATCGATACGTTTTAATATTATAAGTGTCTATAGCACATCGGAATTACACCTGGAAGATTAACTTATGTGAGTGATTTTAACGATTTAATTATTCAACCACATATTTGAACCTTTTATCGCCCAACCAGTGATTAACAGGTGACTGGCCAGCAGGTAAAAGCAATAACAGTCACCAGTTTAAACATTCACTGGTTCCGCTTGAATAGCCACGGACAGCTAGGCTAGTCAAGTGGCTGACAGTGCCTGTGATGACTGTTGCTCACAAGTGTTAACTTATACTTACCGACAGTTGATGTGACGCGGCAGGTGAGAAGAAAGGTGAAAAGAGAAAACGGACACCGATTGGAGGTATAGCATAAAGAACTGCATTCACGGCGGGAAGGAAAACAACAAGCTGGTGCAATGTCATTTGTGCAAGATGTGGATTCGCCCGGAGTGGGTGGGCGAGGACGACAAAGACATCGTTGGAATCTGGACCTGCACGTCGTACCGCATACTACCGACCTTCGTGCTACGACTACTCGAGAAGACGTCGTTGGTCCTCAAACTGGAGCGATCAAACCAGCAGCTCGTCACTTTGGTCGGGGAGCAGCGGCAAGAGATGCATGGCCTGCGAGACGACGTCATGGCTGGAAACAAGCGTCCAAACGCCGACACCGACGCCGACGACGCGAGATCCCGACCGCAAGCAATGACGCTGTACGAGTCGAGAAGACCACTTGTGGAATCCCCATCAAAATTCGAACTAAATCGGGCGCGACATTCACCAGTTTCGGAGAAATGATCGACAAAGCGGCAAAAACGATCAACGAGATCGTCATCGTCAAGAGGCGATGAGTACGACGAACGGTGACCACATCGAGGAGAACGTCTCGCAGTTCCTAAGTAAAGCAAAAGCGGTGACACCAACCATCACAGTGAGCAGCGTGCTCCAGTCGAAGCGCAGAGCCGATCCTCAATGCGGCGCTGACGTCAACTCGCTAGCGAAGGCAAAGTGCGATGAATTCGACGTGACGTGACGTGACGTGACATGACGTGACATGATATGACGTGACGTGACGTTCGTCGATAACGACGTCCAATTCACTTTCAACTCAAGTTCGCAAAGGTGCCAACGACGACGCTGCTTTCCAGAGGGACGGACTGGACCTGTCGGAGAGCGGGGTTAACAGACTACTGACAAATCTGGCTCTCCCAGTGCAAAGACCGATTAGTCGACGACAACAACAACAATCACAACATCGGCACGTCGTTATGCCGAGGGCAACGACCCGGACCAATCGCGGGGGACACGAGAGTCGTCAGACAATAAGTGGACAGTTGGGGAACGCCGTAATCGTTAAAGGCACACGCTAGGCAAGTGTGCCAAATGCGGCGAAACAAACCACGTCACTGCCACCTGCAAACACGTGGAGAAAGTGCAGTGTCGTCAGTGCTTGGAACGAGGCCACAAAGAGAAGCATTATACCCGTGACTAGGAAATCCGCCTGAACGATGTGGACATTGAACAATTATTGGACGTTCAAACGGAGGACTCATATGCTACACGGTCCTGTGCTTCTGGACTTTCAGGGGGCAAAAACACAAATGGTGCTTCCCTTCCCTAATTAATGTAAACGCCAGGTCGTTAAGCAGTGAGAAAATATACGAACTACAAATTTATATTACAGGTCACGATGTTTCAGTTATGTGTGTTAGCGAAAAATGTGTTTTATGGAATATATGGACTATAGTAACCTTACTATGCAAGGGTTTTGTTTAGAACGGAAAGACAGACTTCACGGACGAGTGTTATATTCGAAATGAATTAAGATATATGAGGTTGATTGCAAATTGCAATGGAGGATCTTGATTTATAGGTGTTATGGATAAAGATTATGCAAAACAAAATGCCTCGAAAATGTTCATGTATATTGGTAGCATGTATATATTACACCCCAAACACGGGGTATTTAAAATATGTGACCATATAATCATGAGCGTAGACATGTTACACAGACATCCAGAGTGCGGTATTATCATAACTGAAGATTTTAAATAGTTACATGATCATTTTCTTAGAACACAGTATCAATTTGTTCAGGTTATAAATATAGCAACACGTGAACAGGCGATACTGGATAAAATGTGGACGAATATGGAAGTTCTATATACTCCACCTGTTACTATTTCTGAACTAGGGACTTCAGATCATAATGTTATTGCTGAAGCCAAGAAATAATCGGTTAATTGATCCAGGGTGTGTGACAAGTTTGACTGTAAGGTGTGTGGGTCCCAATGAAAACGTCGCATTCGCCATGGCTCTGTCAGCTGTTAAATGGGAACTCTGAGTTAGACTTAAAGGAAAACAAAAGGCAACGTTTTGATGTTAATCATCTAAAAGAGTTAATACAAACTAACAATTTTCAACTACAATCAAATTTTTAACGTCAGCGGTTTACCAGGAAAACATTTTTGAACACACAACTACCAAATTTCTATGGACTACGCAATTGTTAGAAGAAAGTGACGTCACACTGTCGTAACTCACTTCGCAAATTTTCTGCGTACTATTTGTTCCCAACTCCGTTAGGTGGCGCTATGGTAAGTTTACCAATTAAACTATGTGCGCATGCGCTGTGACTGTGTAAATAAGATGGCTTTCCAATTCTTCGGAAGGCAACGAAAACCAAATCGATTTCGAAGCAGCTGGATACCGGTTTGAACCACAAAAACAAGGGCCTGTGTTGGAGGATAGGGCAGAGGCGCGTGCCGGTGGGCACGAACAGGCAGGCCCATGGGCAGTGGAAATGTCGAGGCGCATACCATGCCGAGATGAAATTGACTGGTGTCGGTGTGGAAAATGCCGCAGCGATCTCCTTGTTCAGGAACAAGAACTGAATATGTCTGCTGCCAGGAGGCGGTTGCTACTCAACAGCAACGCTGTTGGTGAAGGTAATTATTAATCTGTTTAGTTTATTGTTTAAATAACCGATGAGCCTAAGTTCCGGGCTGCGTATGAACAGCGAGAGATGATCGTTCGGGCCGGGACACGTCACTTGTCTTACATTTGGGATTGGTTGACTTTTAACTTAGTTAGATCTCACTCTCAGTGCCACTGGACTCAGTGTTTCAACGTATACATGTCCATTTTCGAATACCACCCTCACTTTTTAAAAGAAATGTAGTTGAATGGTTCCATTATTCATGTGAACAAAATTGTACAGGGCAGAACTATGATAGAAAATAAGCAGGAATTAACTCCCCTTTTGTTCTATCCCCGTCGACACTCTTCACATTCGCAGTAATGGCTATGCATGTATAAACAATATGTGGCAGTACTACTTTTTAAACACATGGCAGGTAGATAGATTATTTTTAACTTTATGCATACTGCAATTTTTCTGCCCAAAGTTTACATTGGCTCTGATGAATAAAATATACCTTGAACATGTTTCAGCCAGAGCAAACATTTGTTTTGGTGACAAAGAAAATGACCACCGTTTTGTGCAAATATTGACACATTTCAAAACGGCCTTCCTTAATCTGCATGATATTTCTATGGACCCAGGTATAATACTAGGATGAATACAGTTAGATGATCGTGATGCACTCTTTGTGAAATCTGTTCAGAATAATAATCCATGTTTGCTTAACATTCGTGTAAAACTATTATTTAAATGCTACATTCTTTGTTACAGGTTGACTGCTGTGCATTACAGACAGCAGGGGATTTAGAATTCTTTTTGAATAAAACCACAAAAAAAAACAAATAATTCAATCGTATGCTTGTCTAAACTAGCCCTGCTAACGCCATTCATCTTTTCTAAATGTAAAGACGAACAACACTGGTTTGACCCAAGACTAATTTAAATATGATGACCATCACCCTAATATGACAATAATTACAAAATAAAATTTCCCTCAACAGCAAGTAATCCTATACATAAATGTGTTCATTTTCAATATGACTTTCTTTAACCGTTAGTCATTATTTACCTTAGTCTGCTACAATATACTACTATACATAGCTATGTATTCACACATGTACTTGGGTTATCGTTTCACACTTTATTGTATTCTACTGTTTGAATAAAGTGAAACTCTCTCACTACAGAACAAATTATAATGGTCCCACTTAAGTTATCATAACGTATAGATACAATGTTTGTTGCACCGTCATAATTTGTTCTGTAGTGCAAAAATAAATATTAGCCTTATTCCAGATGAACACATGTTTAATGGTAAACAATTTATATAAAGGAATGGTGTCGTTATAGAACCTATTTTTATGTCATTTATTTATAATGTCAGATGTTTATTAGAGCCTAATTTATTTCAGGTCTCTCAGGTGGGCTGCATACAGACAGTTTACCTGGTGGATCCATGGCAAGCTGGGGCGAAGGTACAGATAGTTCTACCAGCATGCGCCAACCATGGAATAAGATCAAGGTTCCTTGCCCCCGATGGGGGACAACACGAGGGATACCACGCTGGACTTGAAAACTAAACTAGACAATGTACATGTGACCTATGAAGGTGTAGGTTGGTGGTGGCAGTATTTACTATTTATTTACAAATTGACTGACTCTTGCTGCCAGCAGATCCTCCTTCTCTGGTTTTGGGGCATCTGCCCCAGTGACTGTGATCGCATGCAGTGTGATATTTCTTTATAAACACATCTGTCACTCGATCCGTGAGCATTTGTAGGTGGGTACGTGGGTTCACCTGCTGTGGTCTGTTATGCAGCACCCGTTGCTTGCGTCTTTTGGACCACATGACACCAGTCTCAACTGGTTTGTCTGGGCTGGGACGTGGTCGGTAGTTCCACGCCAGAGCAGACTGCATCAATCTAGCTTTCATTCCTACAGTAAAGAATAGCACATGCAATATTCTAATACATTGTCTGCAAACAACTGGTGTAACACACCAGTCTATATGTTGTTAGTAAGCTGCTGTTATTTACCTTATGACTGTAGCATTTAGTGAACTTTAAAATGCTTTTCCTGTGTAAAGTGTTGGTTGTTTTTAGTAACAATACAATGGCCAATCATGGTAATCGTACTGGTACATTAGTAAAACGATACTGATCATTACAAATAAGGCATTCCATCATCACATTCCTTCACATAATTTATTATAACTTGTTTTTTTCTTCTTAATTTCGGTATCTACTGTATATACAGTCACTGTATTTTGATATAATGTTTTGATTTTATATTTCTTTAATACAATTTGTGATGCTCTTATTTATTTCATTACAGACAATTGCATTCTGGAATGTAATTATTACACGGAGATGTAATTTATTACATTCAAGTAACTGTACTCATAAATGTACACAGCAACTGGTTACAAGGAATAGGTAGGGTGATACAGAATGAGCACTATCCATCTGTGTATTCGACCCCTCACATCTGAGTGACTAAACTACTGAAAAGATGGTCATCAGGAACTTTGACTATGTAACATTTTTGGTCCCATTTATAAGTCGGTGGTCCACATATTAACACATAACATGTAAACAGCATTTACATTATCAGTTTTGGAAGTCTGAATAAATATATTTACTAATAAGGTAGTAGTCATGCTGGCTGGTACTGTTGAGTAGCCACCCTGAAAAAAACGAGTTGGATGCCTACGAAATGCAGTAATTTCGAAAACTTATTATAATGTTAGTTATGTATAGAAGCTAATTTAGTGTATTTGGGATTCAAATCGGTGACTGGAATTCACCTTACACTACTTGGGTCATGGTCCCTACTTCATCATCTACTGATTGCAAATCTAAAGGTTACTTGTTACTTTGGACATGCCTCAGGTATAAAATGAATACATATCAAGTTTGGTACTTACTCCAGCAACTGTGCGTCACCGTTGCATGTTGCATAACACCACAACAGATGGTTTGATACATTCTGTATCCAATGAAGGAGGTCCTCGCATCCCTTGCCTCGGACCTTCACAGTAAACTTGCGGTTGATGCCTTTCCCCATGTGCCATATCATGTTGGTGATCGAGCTGAAATACAAATTACAATTATTTATATTTTTGATCCAAATTCAAGATATTTTCACAACAGCTGTTACCTGCTTTTGCTGTTAGTGTACAAAAAACAAGTTAGTGAAGATGTGTGCATATGGTATATTATTAAAGATATTTCGACAATATATGATTATTGAGTGATGCCAGTATTTTTATAAATCTGGTGAGCTCATTGATAACTATATTTGGATCACATAATTACTCCTAGAGATATCCTTCCAAATGCTGAATTTAAATGTTTTTTTTAGAAAATGGCCATAAAATGTGGCATAATGGATACAAATTACTTGATATTGACACCCTTATTCCATGGATTAGAGTGGTTTAAAGGTATGTAATTGTTGTAAAATGATATATATTCACAGTAAACATAATAAGCTATCATAATCTGACATAAAAAACATTTTAGTATTTTTTTTATAAAAAAAAGCACTTTCACCTGGGTTGTATCCCCTTAACTAAAATTGAGTAACATTATGTAATTTTACTAAATACAAATGAAGCCATTTTAAACGTTTTACAATACGAATATAGTGATATTCTTCGTCACATAAACAGTAGTCACACATAATTATATACGAAGTCCAATTATATAACATCATGACATAAATGATAGGCCAAACATTTCGATATACGACAATGTATAATGCAATATTATTGAATGCAGAATGTATTTTTGTTCATTTAACACAAACTACAGTAAGTTTTGCAATGTTATTATAAACGACAATCATTCCAGCCCATGTTAATCCGTTACTGTAATATCGCTCACGCGACTTGATTGCCGTTAACCTTTGCTATTCGGCTATCTTCTAAAGACTAGTCTAAACTCTTTATATATATGCAATATAGTACATTCTGTTACTGTTCTAGCTTGCCTCCAACATATCTTGCATCTCAAATGTCAACAGATTATAATTGGATACCAAGTAATTCGGTACTAACCTTCTTGCGATTGTTTTCTCGGCGGCGGCGCGTTTGATCGAAAATATGCGTCGCTTCGACGGCTGAGGCATCGACATCGGCGACGTTTTGTCGGATCTTGTGTCATTAACTGACGATATAGATTTCCTTCGAAGCACGTTTCTTCAAAATTATCTGAACATAGTGCATTGTATTTTGAAGACTTCCAACCAGCCCGTCCACAGTTGTGAATCCACTATTTCACTTCTGGCTCATTATCCTTCGCTGTACTATTGTTACAACCGTATGTAGAGCAGTATGGCACATTGCAAGTCACGTTTTCACTGTAAGCTCAACTTATACTAATATAACGAATCGCATCCCATGAACATGAACCATCTACGCGAACTACACAAGACAGTGTGTCGTACACGGCAAAAATAATGCTGCTCGTTTATTGGTTGCTGTCGGCCAAATGAACGCGTAATCAGTAAGATGGCAGTCTACATGTTATCGCAGATTTCGTTAGAATCTTCCAATTTAAGACTACATTCCGAGTAAACCACTGAACTGAAAATTGTGAATGTAGATGCAAATGGTTAGTTTGTGCTAACTCTTTTAGGTGCTTAACACCACAACGTTGCCGTTTGTTTTCCTTTAAACATGTGAAGAGCAGTTTATGTATTTTCAAACGGTAATTAGCAACGTCATGGAAATTTGTTTTTCTACTAAAGTCATGACGCGTCATGCGGTTGATAAGCCATGGGTTACGGACTGGTTTAGCGCATAGTGCACGAAAGACAGCGTGCTCACATGAATGATGATTTGAACCTAGCCAAAATGTTGCGTAATAAGAATAAATGTGCCGCTTCGAGACTTAAGTACGACTTTTACCAAACACAAATTGCAGCAATAAATGAAACAGGATCCCACAATTGTTGGAAATGTATGAACAAAAATAAAGGCACTTGAGACAAATGGCAATTCGTGCTTGCAAGGCCTCGTTAACGAAACAACGGACGGTGATTGTGATTCATCAGCGAACAGTATGAACGTTTTTTTTGGTACATGGACATTTACCTCATTTAAATAAGGACAATCAATTATACACAGTAATCGAGGAATTGCCAAACCAGGATGTCATCAGTGTTATGGCAACTATCAAAGCATTACAGAATGTTAAGGTTAACAAAGCTAAACGGCTTGATAGCATTCCTGATTGGGTGTTGAGAAATCACGCAGAGGTCCTCGCTCCTCCATTAACTGCTATTTTTAATAAATCACTGCGAGAAGGAGTACTTACTACGGAAGGAAAATGGCGAACGTAATACCATTGCTAAAAATAAACGCACCTATGTCGATTGAAAAGGACATTAGACCAATATCACTAACTCCAATAGCTGCTAAGGTGTTTGTGTCAATCGCAATGAAATGGGTGGATAAAAAAAGTGAACTAAAAATAGATTCTAGGCAATTTGGTGGAATTGGTGGAATATCTACAACAGACGTTCTCGTTGAAATTGTACACATGTGGTATGAGGCGACTGATAAACTAGGTTCTTATGGCCGAGTTGTCATGCTAGACTTTAAGCAAGGAGTTTGATCTCATTAATCATAATGTGTTGCTTGAAAAGCTACAATTGTATGATTTGCCCCCACATATTATAAGATGGATGGCAACATTTTTACTAGACAGATCTCGTCAAGTAAAAATAGGAAATGTATATTCCCATTCTGGTCACACAAATGGGAGAATACCACAGGGAACCACATCTGAACCTAAATGTTTCCTTGTCTACATGAACTTATATAAGTATGTAGACTACAGAACATTATTCGAAGTATTCGATAGTAAAGGTGCACCTGCTATGCACGAATCGGTTGACATTGCCCCCAGGTGGACAGGACAAAATGACATCAAAATTAGTTCAGGAAAATCAAAAGAGATGATCATCAGTTTTGGAGAAAATGGTAATTTTCGAAATACCATACCAAAAATAAAGATCGATGGAATGGATGTAGATCAAGTAGACCATGCCAAACTTCTATGTGTTACAATTTCACTTAATCTTACATGGAATAAACATGTGGAGAATACTGTGTAAAAGGCTGGGAAACGATTATACATACAATAAGACCAGCTGGAATTAGCCAGGTGTTTGTATATGTCAGCGTTGTGAGACATGAATATGCATGCCCCATGTGGCATACTAATTTACATCTTTACTTGTCAGACAATATTGACGTGATACAGAAAAGAGCACTAAATGCATTTTCCCTGGTACAAGTTATGCTGAAATACTTACTTATGTTTGTCTACAGACTTTGAAAGACAGACGAAACTGTCTGTATGAAAATTATTTTAACAAGATGAAAATTAGCATACACAAATTAAATCATTTGCAACATGTGTCTACCTGAAAAAGACACACCAATTATGATATAAAATGGAGTAATACGTACAAAGGGGCGCAATGGCCGAATGATTAAAGTGCCGGACTGTCGACCAGAGGGACCGGGTTTCGAATCCCGGGGCACCGGCCGGGCAGTGGTTCGGTACTGGTTTGGCCACCGTATCGAAACTTGGACAATTTGGATATGTGCAGGGGGTGTTAAGAATCTCTGGGCCAAGAAGTGCCGCCGAGAGAAGGTAAGTAGACTGAAGATAACAATAATCACATAAGGACACTACTAAGAGATGAACAGTTACAAGAACTGGGGGAAGAACTAAGGGAAACCAGGTTGTAGGGGGTGTGATCGGGATCGGAGAATACAGAAGAAGAGACTAATGCTTCACTACCTTACAAAGCGGCCACCCATTATACCATTCCACGGCGAACAACGGCCAAACAGGAGTAGTCTTTCTCATAAAAAAGAAATGGAAAGACAATACAGTTAGGCTTAACAGTATCAGCCCCAGAACAGCAGAACTTGTTCTATGGATAACAAAGCGCTACAAACTGAAGATAGTACAGGTATACGCACCGACATTATACTGAGAAGAAGACAAAAACAAAGTCTACAACGACATGGATGAGATCTCAGAAAAGCCAACCCACTACACGATAGTGATGGGAGACGTTAAGGCGCAAGTAGGGAAACGAACAAACAAGTTGACGTGCATGGGGAAGTAATCATACGGGTGGCAAACTTGTTAAATATTTGAATGGATATAACATAATGTTTCTCGGTTGTTGGTAGCTTACTTATTTACCTCTCAAGAATCTTATTTTGTGGTCTATATATTTAAGACGGAAGCCTTCATTGGACAGACAGATCGTTCAGAAGCTCCCACCAGGCCTGCTCCGGCTCGTGTCACATGGCATAGGTAATGTGATATACCCTTAACTTCAGTATGCCGAAGAATGCGGCGGGATGCGACTGATACAAACAAACTACAAAAACAAGTTTGCAACACCTTGCTAATCACAATCAGGCATCGATTGACGGGTATCGACGAGATCATACTGGTTGGAACCTCTCTCCTCTGTTTGCAGGAATGCAAGACCCTACTGTTTTCATTCTGTTTTGCCAGATGTATATAACTAAACGTATTATATATTAGTTAGATAATTTTCTATCAATTATAGACATATATATAATAATATATATATATATATATATATACATATATATGGCCTACTTAGTAAGCGGCTACGATTTGACATTTGAATATATACTAAAATTATTATATATATGTCTATAATTGATAGAAAATTATCTAACTAATATATATATATATATATATATATATATATATATATATATATATATATGGTCTACTTAGTAAGCGGCTACGATTTGACATTTGAATATATATCAAAATTATTATATATATGTCTATAATTGATAGAAAATTATCTAACTAATATATAATACGTTTAGTTAATAGAAAATAAAATGTTGTTCTTATTCGCAGCCAATATTATATGGACTTATTGTCATTTAACAACTTGTACGACCACAATTATTAATGATACTTCGTGCTAATATATAATACGTTATATATATATATATATATATACATATATATATATATATGGCCTACATAATAAACGGCTACGATTTGACATTTGAATTTATACTAAAATTACTGAGCGGCTTGTCTATAGAGCGGTGAGATGTACTTCGTACAATATACACGCAGAAATGCACTCTGGCAGGCGATAATGTTTTTTTAGATAGTGATTTCCCCGCTCCAACAACCCATAAAAATGAGACATACAAAGGCCTGGATACACTAGCACTTTTCGCCCGACCAGACCAGACCACACCACACCAAACCAAACCAAGTCAGACCGTTTTCAAGTTTACGTGACTATGACGTCACGCTGACTTCAAGTATGTCACAGTCCTTGTCGATCGGTGTAGTGGATACACTGCAGTAGAGGGTGTCTGATTTTGTTCGGTGTTGTCTGGTGTGGTCTGGTCAGGTTGAGTCAGGCGAAAAGTGCTTGCGCATCCGGGCATTTACTCAAGCGTAAACCTGGCGGAAGATGCGACGAATTTTAGTCAGTATCGGCACAACTTTTGTTCAGTGTAGATGCACATATTCTGTAGCCTGACAGATTACCCCCGTTCATTGGCGTCGGAACTGGGCGTCTTATGGATACTAATCCCCCATAATATAGATTCGCACTCCCTCGAAAATTTCGATAAGTGGTGCAGTTGCAGACACCACGATAAACCTCCAACACAATCTCCCACCTCCTACACAACAAAAATGTCAAATACAAGCACCTTCAAAACATTTCCATCAGCACCTTCCCATAGCCCCCCCTTTCCAAACGCCCTTGATCAGCCTCAGTCCACAAAGTTCACCAAGTTCCCACGTCTATGTTATATTATGCAGTAATTTAGAAACTCAGCAATGATAACTTATCAGTCTCTGTCTGCAGGAGGTCACAGTTGTCAGCAAGGCAACATGGCTCATCTGTCACTGGTGTTAACGTACATACACTATTCACACAGATACATACACATACACAAACATACACTCACACCAAAACCCATCCACCCAACCACAAATCCATCCATCCACCGATAAACACATACGCACACGCAAGCTCACACGCACGCACGCACGCACGCACGCACGCACGCACGCACGCACGCACGCACGCACACACACACACACACACACACACACACACAAACGTTATCTTGCCAAACTTTCCTATCTGTCTTTCGGACACACTACATTTCTGTGCTGAAATAATCTGAGGAAATGCGTGTGTTCGTACACAAAGAGCAAAAACATTATTAGGCAACAATGCTATATAATATTTCGTCACCACCCAATATCGTTTCGTATCACGACATTAAGAAGGCATTAAACAATGAAGTATCCTTTTTATTATCGTATTCCAGTATCTTTTTCCTTTCAAAACCGCAATCGTCATTGTATGTGAGCACGAATTGAGGGCTGCACAAGAACATGATACAGGTATCATTATGACGTCACATAAAAAGGTGAAGATTCAAGGACGTTGATTGGTAAGAAATAGTACGATTATTTACTTTGCAAACCTTACCTATGAGTAACACAAGAATGTGGAGTAATAACACTAGATACAAAGATATTATGAGTAAATCACGATTGCTATTTAATGGGTATTCATATATCTTGTGTGGAGATTCCTATCGAGTGTTAATGAAACTATTGACATAAGTATGTTTTTTCACTGATTTAAGGAATAGAAAAGACTACCTAAACGACACGTTAGTGGATGAACTGAGTAAATAACAAACTCCGTAAATCTCGTTAAATCCTGTTAAGCATTTATTGGGGACTAAACAATTTTTTTTGAACATGAATATTGAATGTTCTGAAGCACGGTTGAAATCAATCTAAAGTGTTCTATCAAAGGTTCCAAAAATCTGTATTATTTTAAAGGGTGAATGTTTTGCACTCACTACACCACTTTCTTTTTCATGCGCTTGTTGTCACATCTAATGATCATTTCACCAGCATGTGCCCAGCAAATGTCAGCTATCCCTCGGGTTTTTCCTCAGTAACTCTATCCATACCTCAGTAACTCCGTCTTAGTCAAACGTTGTTTCCTATACATTTTACACGCTGTTCGCAGTATTCCTGCGTGACGGCAGCGTAATCTTTTTGCGAGGGACGACTGGCTACTGGTAAGGGTGGATCTCTGGTAAATTGAACACACAATCCACTAAGTAGACATAGCTGAAAACTATACCAAACGATACCAAGAAATCAATATCAAATGTCACATCCACCGGTTCTGTTTCGTAAAGTTGAAGAAAAAGTATCAAACTATGCATTCCCTAAAGACAATAGCGTAATCAAATACGATTGCACGCGTGTTTTGTTGCCATGTGATTGGACAAGGAAGGTGTGACGTTAATAGCTGATGGTATAAAATCCACGGATCTGTCAAAAATTTCCCATCAACTTCGTTGGTGTGAAACTCCCTTTGGAAAGGTAAGGTACATTTAAGATAATCTTTACTAAATCATTTGCGTACATTATTCGCACAAGCTCGTAGATTAAATATTCCGTGTTCGCGAACGAGTATTGTTCGAATTTCACTAATCAAACCACATGAACAGGATCACGTTGCAAATTAACTTCTTCCATATGTGAGATATAATCTGTGTTTGGAGAGCAGATGATGTAGAAAGCGATATGCTGTTGATTGTTCTATTTATGCTGCCAAAACACAACGCGGCGGCACAAACATGTATATTTTAGGTTTAACCAGTACATGAAGATAACACAATAGTAAGTAATAGTTCGCAGGAATTGTACCCTAATTGGATGATTCTCAGAGAAGTCGAGTTGGTGTTCAAATAAATAGGACGTCCATCAGGTGAAGTTCCTTCTACCTGTTGGCTATGCTAGTAGTCAGGGGCAATATTTAGTTTTTTTGACGTTAGCAATTTGTTTTGTTATATTATATCAAAAAGCTATCTAGGCAGCCTTTTAAATTTTAAAATGGCTGTCACAATCAGAATGCTCGACTACGTCAAGTAGAATAGCGATTTTAATGGCTAGACCCCCACATATTTGGGACATGGTATCTAACTATTAACAATTACCTTGCTACATTTACGGTGGCCATCGTAGATTTCAACATGGTAGCCATAGTACTTCATACTTTTAATGGTAAAAGGCAAGTTCTTATATAGCGCAGTATCCCGTCCTTTGGACCGTTCAAAGAACTTTACACGTTACTCTCTGCCAGTCCTGATCAATCGAACACTGTCTCGACTTCTATGGAAAGAATTCAGCCACGCTGTAATTTATTCGAAAAGACTATTCGTGTACGAATATACACCATTGTCTGTAGCCAGGTAGTCATTCATATAGCTGAGTGAACTGGAGCAACGTAGAGTAAACGAACTTTCCCAAGGTTCGAAACGACAGCACAGGGTTCGAAACCGGGCTCCCTAGCTTGAGAGTGTGATGCTCTAGCACTGCGCCACTGCGCTCCACTTGATCTCATAAATAGCCTTCTAGACCACATAACAAGCTGATTGTTGTGGCTAGTCCCACGTATTTGTGAACAAGGAATTTGACTGTGACAAAATATTAAATTGCTTTATGGCCGCCATCTTAGATTTCGAGGTGGCCGATAGTACTTCCTACTTCTTTCATATATTTCCTACATGATTTTAGCAGCCATTATAACTTTCAAGATGACTGCCAAGATAGCGGGTTGGAAAATGCCAAGATGGATTTCTGTTACAGGACTAATTTGTCTACATGAAAAATACGTGCTTTTTAATATAACAAAAACATTGCTAAATTACGCAGCAGCCTAGACAATTGGGGAAATATAAGATACCACATAGGGAAATGGAGAAAACCTATCGTGGACAGACAGAGCCAATGGTTCCGATCTACAAAAATCGACTTGTGCGCTGCGTTAAATACTGCCTATAAAATGTAGTATAATAATGGTGTTAGCACCATGAACACGTTTCAACACCACATTATTATTATTTTTATTAAGTGTAGGTCTCATTTAGCAATCATAGCGACAATATACCGAACTATAATAAGAACATAGTTAGCTCATTGCCATTATAAGCATTGCTTCAACCATAACATTCCCAGCGTTTTGGAACCAACTAGGCATACGTTTTGGTGAACTGATGATATGCCCAGAATTTCTTTGATACTATTTCAGGACCCACCATGAGGCTACTGATCGTTTTGGCTGTGTTCGCCGTCATCTTGGCGTGCTGTTTTGCATCTCGCCCCTCAAGGCGACGTGACCCCCCTAGGCGTCGTCCTCCTACAAATATGCGTCCTGATCCACCTAAGCGTATGAATCACTTTCTTCTCTTTACATCGTCGTTTTTATTATAAGTACATAAAACATATAATTATGAAACGACACTAATGTGTTAATAGAAATCGAGACATTTTTGGCAATCTATATCCTATCTCCATGCAGTCATGGTAACAAAGAACCATCAAACAATATTTAATAATAATACTGAAACCGTAAAAGAACGTACAAATAGTTAACGTTATTAAATGTTTAGAAAGGAATTAAACACCAATCAGCATTTTCATATTACTACCATACTTTGAAATATAACGCTATCAGTCACTGAAGTAGCATCAACATAACAAATTATATGCTCTATTCGTGCGTTCAGGATGCATGGAATCGTGCGACCGAAAGCGAGATGGCTTCTACCAAGCCATGTGTACTTTCGATTGTCGTAATTACGTGGAATGTGTGCGTGGGAAAGCATTCCGTCGTCGTTGTCGCAACGGGATGTACTTTGACAACGATAAGCGACGATGTGATCTAGGTAATTGCAGTTTTGACTTCCAACACTTTGTTCTGCAATCCAGCGATATCCCGGGTGATATTTTTGTGTAGTCTGGCTGTGTCTTTGTGTGCGTGCGTGTGTGTGTGCGCGCGCGAATGCCTATATTCCTGTGCAGGCACAACGTATTTAGGTTTCCCTACTGATTTACAAAGATCAATGTTGATCGATAACTTGATGATCATAACTATCTCTTAACTATTCATTTGGTGTAAAGCTGTAAACAAATATATGAACACAGAAGTATCTATCATGAAACTCTTCTAATATCCTGGTGTCTTTGTTGTGAATCACGAGTATATGCATGTTTCCGCAACCATGACACTTCCATGTAAATGGACATCTACACAATGGTCACGAATAATTGTGTACAACAAACTACTAGAGGAAAGAATATATATATATTGTTTTTTTATGGTATCTGAAACTATGAGCATGCTATGTGAGACAACGTTACATGGTTGACTTCCGGCTACTCCCGGGTTTTCATCAACACTTAGGTTGCCCGACCGGATGTGACGGTATCATCGACTGCAGCAGTCGCCCGGACGGCCATTGGCAGCACTGCTGCTACTGCGACTTGTACGCATCTTGTGCCAACGGCGGCATGTTCTTCCACCGCCGCTGTGAGGTCGGAGGCACGGTCTGGGACGACGTGGAACACAAGTGTCTTGGCAAATCGTCCACTTGCCGTAGAGAGCACAGGTTCTACCCGCTGGAGACCTTCATGAAACCCAAAGGCAGAATGTGGAGTGATTAGCACATCCGCCAATACCCGGACTGGGCAGGTATGGTATATTTGGTGTAAAAACCTGGATCTCAACATTGGGGTCTGTGTATCCTTCATGATTCGGAGATCACGTTAATGTCGGTCCCGTCTCAATTTGGGACGTAAAAGAACCACTGGGGAAGACAACCACTCTGGCAGTGACCACCGTCAGTGCCAGCATGGAAAGGTCGGCTTGGCGATAATGTTCTGAAAAAAGCTGGCCAGTTGAATGCGACCTCATCAGATCATAACATTGCAACCACAATATATACAGACTAGTCAGTTAACAGAACATTGCTGAGTGCCGGAAACAACTAGGAAACTAGGATGACGTTACAATTTTTTTTAGGTCAAACCGTTCATGTGAAAAAACATTGTAAAACCAACGCACACACACACACACACACACACACACACACACACGCACACACACACACACACACACACACACACACACACATGTTGGACTAATTGTGAAGAGGATTCTATGATGTGGTGTGGTTCTTGCAGTGTTGGTGATATTCTGGAAATTGTAAACCACCAGATACATACATATATACCGACGTCCTGTATTCTTACCCTGATGGCCTGTTCTTTTTGCAGTTCGTACCTAGGTTCCAAAGTGAAACGATGAGGAATACGAATACGAACATCGACTAGGAGGTTGATCGGAAACATCATGCATTTGCTTTAAATTCAATATCAGTGCGCTAATGACACCATTTCGCTCACTATCACTGGAGCTATCAGTGACAGTATTTCAACGGAACCTTTGTAAGACGTCAACTCAATAAAGTATCAGACAAAAATATGTATGTTATGTTTGTTCACCTACCGTTTCTAGAACACAAATATATGTTGTAATTCTTGACATTAGCTTCAGTGATGTTGGATATAATGTACTGTTAGATTGACGTCTATAACTGGCTCTTTTGGTCCGACCAGACCCGACCCGACCAGAACAGACTCTCTCCGACTGTAGTTTATCAACTACCTCGACTGACACCGACTGCGCTATACTCTAAGCAGACGTGACGTCATAGTCACGTAAACTTGAAACTAGTCGATGTCAGTCTGACGTACCAAATACTTGAAAGACTTTGGTGACCTTCAGGACCTAACATAGTAGTGACGGTGCGGTGGTAATTCCAGTGGTGCAGGGATATGAAAATAAATTAAAATGATAATGGTCTACATTACAGTACTGCAATCACGTAATGCGCGTAGTGACAATCACTAATTCATTTATTTAGGTGGGGTGCTGCTGCACACCTTGTTGAAAGTGTTAAAATGACGGGAGTTCATGATTAGTTATGAGGGTGTATTTTCCAATTGGTTATTATGATGGGATAAAATGAGTATGCATATGTATTAATGTCGTTGTGTTTGTATGTATTTGTTGGGATCTTTTTTCGAGTACGGGTGCACGCAACAATAAGATATTGTGGCAGAATAATGTTCGGGAGATTATGTTTTACTTTGTAGAAAACAAAACGTTCGTAAGATTCAGCATAGGACATTTGTGGGCTTAATTTGTTATTTATAAAAACTGTAGTACCGGCAAAGAGTAATATATGGTCAATCACAAAATGGCGCCTTAGGCCATCAAAGAGCGCTGTTCAGTTGATGCTATATCAGAGAATCTTCACGGACCCAAGTAGTACATGTATGCAAAGTGTCAGAGTTATATATAGAAGTGCACAATGTGTGTGAGTATCCGCATAAATGTTCGCTAGGTGGCACATTAGTAAACCATTCTTTAGACAATATATAACATATTCTGTGAGATTTTTGGGGATAATTTTCTATAGACTTTTCTCTAGTGTAGAACTCTATGTAATTCCAGGTCAGTCTGTAAGTAAAAACTCTGTATCAAACTGAATTGGCCACCAAAAAGACAACAGATGAGGGAGACAATGAAAAGGAAAGAAAGGGATACAGAGACACAGACTGACACAGAGACAGAAAGATAGACACATCCTCTGACAGACAGACAGACAGACAGACAGACAGACAGACAGACAGACAGACAGACAGACAGACAGACAGACAGACAGACAGACAGACAGGCAGACAGACAGACAAACGGGCAGACATACAGAAAGACAGACAGACAAACAGGGACATGGAGACAGGGACAGAGGGAGACTGAAAAATATGCGTAGACACACACACCTACACACACCCACACGCATACGGATACGCGCACACACTCACACGGACACCTACACGCACACGCAGATCCACAAACACACGCACATGCACATATAGGCACGCACATACACACAAATACACTGGTGATTTTGCGAAATCCTTGTCCAAACTTCGAATGGTGTCCAGTACGTCACATTTGGGTCGATGTAATCCGAGGAAATACATACCTTCATATCTATCGCAAAACAGATGTACGTGGGATTTTGTTTTAACACAGGCAACAGTGACTAGTGGCCAATAATGCGTTATACTGTTTCACCACCAATAAATAACATACCCTGTCACGTCATTAAAAGGCGGCTAGTTATATTAAACAATTAAGTTACCGTTCCGCTTCCTATTTCGGTATATTGTTTCTTTCTTCAGAGATATATTACTCATTGTATGTGCTTGAGGAAGGGCTGAACTTGAAACAATACAGGTATCATGTATGACATCACATAAAAAGGGTGGGGATTCATGGACATTGATAGGTCAGAAATAATATAATCAGTGTTCTCAGTCGGCCGTTTTTGTTTGATTTTTTGTTCAACATAATGTCACGGATCGGATCATAGGAGTTGGAGTTACGCTTAGACCCACACCTCCGAACTAATTACTGTGTTGTCGCTGGTAACATAAAACAAAATTTACAATTATCACAAAAGGGCAGTGTTCGCGCGCACACGCACACGCACACGCGCACGCACACGCACACGCACACGCACACGCACACGCACACGCACACACACACACACACACACACACACACACACACACACACACACACACACACACACACACACACACACACACACACACACACACTAATACGCTAATTGTGTAGAATTGTAAGTATATCTCCTCCGAGTCGTCGAGGTTTGCTTGCCTCTTTATATGTTCATTCACTGCCTTGGACCATTGGCCTCAACGTTCCCAGTTGGCATTGTAATTAAAAATAAAACAGCAATATTAACTCTCAGTTTTCCTCGTACTTGTTTTGATGTATCATGCTTTTCTGGAGGATGTTTCTCCTAGCTGAGAGGAATGATTGGAGAACCACTCTCCTCCAGAGGGCGCAATATGAACTGAATGTTGATACTAAAACAATGATAATTGCGGCCATTTGTGTGTTTACAAAAGTATGATGGAAAAGGTCTGCACCTTACGAATGCTAGACTACTCGGCCCACGGGCAACTCGGCCGGAGACAACTCGGCCCGAGACAACTCGGCCCCCAGACTGAGGCAACTCGGCCCCCGCTTAGAGAATGAAAAATTATATGACGGGGGCTAGAGACAGTTGAATTCCCTTTGTGTTTGAGGACAGTTATACGACAGCGATTAGAGACAGATGAATTCGGCCCACGGGGAATTTGGCCCACAACTGTGGTGAAATCGGGCCTAACGATTGTACATACACGTGACCAACATATATCTATACATTGGACATTACTCAGTTCAACTGACTATAATATCACACATAATACAATGATTAATACAATTATCATATGAATAAGTATGTTAAATATAAATAACTGATAACGGGAAATTGTTTGTTTCAAGCACTACGATCGAACTAAGACACCGCGGTGAAAAGTCTTTGATCAGTTTGCGAGAAACAAAACATGGGACTATCTAACTAAACTGGCTTCCCTTTGATGACGAGTACATGAATAACAAGCGCTCGGACTCGATGGTCAATGAGCAGATCTTGAGTGTCACTTTGGTAGAAGCCACGTTCAAAATGTTGTAGTAAGACTCATGCAGTACGACTCATTGAACACACAAATCACGCATTCAATATAACCCAGTCCTTAATATAATGTTTTGACCCCTCATAGCATCCTAAATAACATTACCTGGACCGTCGTGTTATGTGTTTACTATGTCATCTTCTAAAAAAAATAAAAAATATTGAACATTACTCCTTCCGTTACAATAAGTAGAATGAGGATTTTTAACACTTTTATTGAACACTAGTAAAAAATCCCGTCACCTGATGGGATGCCTTGGTAGAAGAGAGTCATAAAAGTAATATTTACCAAATGTTGGAAAACACTCTTCATCGTTACATAAACACTATAACGCGTTTGCAGATATTCGTTGTTTGTTCAAAATGTCGAAGGTCGGAGAGAATATATATGAAGTTCACATCCATCGATAAGCCCAATTCCATTCGACCGCGATAGAGTAGAATTGTCAAATAATATTTGCGCGCGGTTCCTGTGATTGTTATGGTACGTCATTTCCTTTTACGTATTATGTGCACATTACGGTTTAAGTTCAAAACCATTAAGGATCGAACTAATTTACCCCAAAAAGGTATCTTGACATATTCGGTATTTCGAAAAGATATAGGTATTACGTCTTACTGTAGGGATCGTTGATTAAACCGTGAAAGTTTGGCGCGCGAGGTTCAAGCCGTCGTCGTTGTTGTCCAACGTAATTAAGTCTACACGCTCTTTTTCAAAATTACATTCTCTGTTTGTCGAGGCTTCCAACAAATTCATAAGGTGGCCTCGAAAACGTTCCTGGTATGCACAGCCTTCTTCGTAGCTCTTCATTGTCATCGTCGTCGTTATTATCACTGGTAAATTCCCCAACTATTCGGCCGATCTCCGGGCCAGCTACTATCCAACATTGTAACATGGGCCGAGTAAGTCCGATCACATCGCATACTCGAGAACACTCGACTGCTCCTGTTATTGTCTACTGACCTTCGTTTCACTCATTCTGCATGCTCGGAAGAAAAAACACTGAGGTCATGAATGAAGTGGGGAATCCACCGGACATAATTCTGATAATCCAGAAAAAAGAACAGAGGTGAGAGCGGCTTCAGTGTGTTAACCATAAGTTGAATTTCCTCCATCGGTGTGCTCGGACGAACGTGGAAATGATATGTTGTAACTTTTGTACAAGTAGCTAACGCAGTATCCATATAGTACTCTCCCGTGCAACCACGGCGATCCTATCTTCAAAAGGCAAGTCAGTTCCACTATCCATCTTATACCAGCGTTATAGGATTACCCAATACAATAACTATCACTTTTACAAGGTGTAATATGGCTGCTGACACATTCTTGGTGATCCTGGCTTCGGCCAAAACATCAGGCCATCTAGTGTAAACCTGCCATTGCGGCCAAAAAAACCAGTTCAATATGCATGCTTTCTAGCACCACGACAAACCTGTCTTCAATGGGAGTTTCTTGGAAAGTTACTTGATTTTTCTTCGCAATGTCTTAAGCTGGTTGACCCACCACCAGCATCTGGACGTGTTGTCGATTAAGATGGTTTGGACTGTTGGGTTTGAATCAAGTCTAGAACGGCTGTTTTGTTGTAGAAAATGAGCAAGTGCGCTTCGATGCATTTTATTGATCTTCCAACAATATATATTCGAGAATCACGATATGAAGACCACATGACCAGAGCAACTATATTCGTTTCTGGCCCTCCACGAAGCTCCCGATGTACTGCATCTATCAATGCTACTACGTCCTTCTTCTCTTCAACGAACAAACTCGTAGTCATTGGCTCCACATCTTTCACAGGCGGTTTAGGAATGATCATATATGAGTGAGAAAGGATGGACTCACTGGTACCTTATCGATCTCTTTGTGAATCCATTTTAAGCGGTTCTTGAGCGTTATGAAATTAAGTTTGCAAGAGGAGGCTCATACTTCTTGTTCATAGGAAGGGAAGACACATTTACCGTGCAACGTGACGCACGGAGAAGATCTTCGTACAATGTTTGCTGCCGTCAACGAATTATGTCCTGCTAGGAGCTAGCGAAAGAAGTACCTCATCATTGGTGGAAAGACTGATTCTTCACACCCGTAGATGTGGCTTTGTTTTAGTTGGATTGCGTATTTATTTTAAGATTCAGAACATACTTTGACAAAATAAATTATATAAGCTGGGCGAAATGAAGTCGTATAACCATAAAAGTTGCTACTCCTTATTTTGAATCCACAGACGCTTTACACTTTGATGTATAATGAACGGTTCAGAAATTAGGTCCGCTTCACGTTGTTCGCTTGAAGGTATCCCATATAATAAGTCACTCTCTCCCATATATTATCAATTACATTATTTATATTTTGTTCGGAAGGAATGTGGTGTTTCTTCTGCAACTTAATCTAGGATAGGCGATGTTTAGTCCTAAACTGATCGGTTATGGTGGAAATAGTGAGGGAAGTTAGCATTAGAATAACAAGATTTTATGGTTTTCACACATAACATCAATATGTTTGTCATTACGCACACAATACATAATCTTATAGTTGCTACTTCTCATCTCGACTATCTAGATACATCATACGTCGATGTAGGATGATTGAACGGTTCATACATAAATTACGGCCGTTTTATGAAAAATCCGCAAGGCGGCATGATGCTCTAATATGATAGCAATAAACATACAAAATTAGTTATTTTCTCCCATATAGTATCAATTCGTTTTGCTTGACAGGAGTTTCGTTTGCAGTTAATTTTGGTTGGGCGATGTTTAAAGATAAATTAATTGGCTAAAGGTGGAAATAGTTACGAAAATTATCGTGAAAATTACGCTAAGGGAGTCATATACTACTTATATAAATATATATATATATATATGTATGCATATATATATATATATATATATGCATATATATATATATATATATATGTTATGCTCATGTCACCTTAAAAAGCAAAGTGCGATATCTCCATCATAGCAATCGATAATCTCCGCAACGGGTACAATTTGGCAAAACCTTGACCGGTCCAAACACGGGGACAGGGCTGCCTCTAAGCGGGGGCCGAGTTGTCTCAGCATGGGAACCGAGTTGTCTTGAGACAATACGGCCCGTGCCGAGTTGTCTCGGGCCGAGTTGTCTGTGGGGTGAGTAGAATTGGCGCCCATGTATGTGTAAAGGCCTACATACACAGCCACGTTGTCATTTAGCAAAATTACATGTGACCAACACATCAAGAGTGTCAACTATCAGGCGGCCATTTTGTACGACCATCGGTGCCGTCTCGTCATGGCACCGGGTGGACTGTTGACCGAAACATTATGGTACATCAGACGGACATTCCAGCAACACCATAGAGAGTACTTGGATGTGGCAGTTGCGTGTGTAAAAATGCTAGCAACAGCTCATTGCTTATGTAATGCTAACGTGTAGTACGCTTAGCATTGTGACGCCGTTGACTGCAAACACAGACAACCCGTAGATGTTTGTCTCATCCGGTGTAGGAGATTCAAAACACACACAAAATGCGATCGAAACACTCGTTTGACAATAGGTCGAGATTAGCCAAGATGTGAGAATGAATGTGCATATATACATATATATATATATATATATAATTATATATGTGTGTTATTTTAAGATTAAGATGATCACGATTTTATAAAATTTGATGATAGGGGCCAATTAAATCGATCAGATTTCAACTTGAAGAATGTAGTGTTTTGGACAAAGATTGAAAACACTACGGTGCTTGAACACACTACCACACTACGGAGTGTTTTATTTTAACCACGTTTCGAAACTGTACTGTAATGTTTTAAAGCGGGGGTGTTTTGCAACAATGCCTAGCATATTGTTACCGCCTCTCTTGCATGATATCAGTATTTTTATTCTTACCAATGTGGAACATCAACCTAGCACGCCAGATGTAGTAATCAGTCTCAGCACCCCCTGGTTTGTCGCTTTGCGAAACACTGAAATTAATCTCAGCCAATATACAAAACAAATAAGTTTAACTATAATACAAATGAGAATGTACAATGTATAATGTTTGAAGGGGGTAAACAGGAAGTCATTGACTTGTATGCCAGTTTACCCAGTTGACATGTATATTTAGACATTAGTGTTACGTTTATTGAACTTTATATTCTTCAACCCTAGCAATCATAATAATTATTGATATCATGTAATGTAAGATATTCATGTTCAATAAATGAAGTGTATGATAAGTACACATGGTGACACATATGGTAGTGACCACAATAATATCGTTAGCCAGGCTAATCTGTCCGTTTCAAACAACCGTTGCTGATGTTGCATGTATTGTTTGGGAAGTAGTATCTGTAATATGTAAATTGTCATATACAACTCACATGACACCCGTAACCGATGTACCAAATTCTTACATTGGTGGTATATTCGTTGCAGTTCATACATCGGTTCCACACTGAAGGGATGAGACGAATACGAACACATGCCGTTTACTATTATGGAAAATAATGCTTACGTTTGGTAAACCGCAACTAGTTGTGTGGGTATATATACCGCAGAGATAAAGCAAAATAAACGTGATTAGTTTGCTCTGAATCCCCCTAATAGCATCCTCAGTCAGACATTACTTCGTCATTATTAACTATGTTTCTATCACAAAGTTCATTCTGACATCTTTGTTTAGATCGTTGACTTGACATACCAGGTTTGTTTCAGCCTGTTTCGTTAGCAGTGTCCGAAGTGATCAACTTAACCCGAAAATTCTTGTTTTGCACTGCATTTCATACACACATATCCCTGTTATATATATATATATATATATATAATATTCATACCCGCTTACACCCACCCACCATGCAATTACCACCAATGTTGCCAATTACGGCTTTGAATAAAGCAGATACATAACAACTTCCCGACAAATCGAACACGTGATGCCTTCTGGAGACTAGCTAACAGTTCAATATTATGCACTGACAAAAACGTTAGTCATTGTAAGTAATTATCTTTATGTGTTTAAACGCATCGCTAATGGTTGATCAGAAGTCAATTTGTTAAGGATGCGAATGGAGACAAAACGAGGCGAGTGTACCTCGGTGCCTGGAAGGAGATTCAGTGACAGTCCCTCAAATTAAGGTATTAAAATAATATATAAATGGAGATTTTTATATACGATATTCCACGATTGCAAAGATATCTTTCCTAGAAGTATACATGTAGTGTGTCATGACGATATTAACAGGTTAATTACTGAAATAACAGTTACGGCTGTGCAATTGCTATTTGTGCAAATGTCATTATATTATTATCATTACTATTATTTTATGATAGCACACGAACGTGAAGAAGTCAGAAATAGAAACGTCACGAAAATCCTGGTGAACTTTTATTGTGATTTCTTAAGTATAAATTAAGCTAATTGGCTGGTGACATTTGACTAAGACAACCATTGTTTTCGGGTATAACCGTAATAACACCACACACACCTTTTATGTATGGACATATTGACGAGTCAGTAAATGAACTGCGTGACACAAACTAGCTTTAACAAAGGAGCAATGCATATTGGATATGCGAAAGTATTCGTATCATAGAGGACGATATACGAGCAGAACCAATTAGCAGCTGGTTATGGAACATTGTGTATACATTTACAACTAACTGGTTGATTGAATTGGGTGATTGATTAAAGGCGAGTCACAGTGTTGAACCATCAGTTGTTTCCATGTCCTCTTACGCTCTGGAGTATTTGCATTGACTGTCATTCTTGTTGCATTCCGTGACTTCTACATAAATGTGACGTAGTAGGTGCTCTTGTTACATCCCGTGACTTACATAAAGGTGACGTAGCAGTCTCTCGGCTGCCGGGCACTCGCCAGATGATATACACATCGCGCGACACCGGTTGAAGTGGTCCTGACACTTCCTGATGCACTTCCGAAATTTCCAGTTGATCCACGACGACGGGTATTTTGGCGCAGATATCACGCCGTGATGCTTAACACACCAGATGACGGGGACGGTCGATATTGCCGCGAACACAACCTATAGAGTGAAGCATCACCGAGTCGTTACCATACGTAGAGGTGAAACAGTGCATGTTAAATTGAAAAGATAGTTCAATGCGACGGCGTGACGTACACATAAACTAGGGTTTGGGATTGCTTTTCCTTGCCGTTCGCTATTTTATTACACAATTGCAACACTACCGGAATGGACTCTTTCATTTATGCAGTTCTTCTTAGCAGTTCATCTTTGGAGGAAACGACATAACGTCACATGAGATTATAGTGATATCGTGGCTGGAGCGAATTCAAGAAATAAATCGATTTTACCCGTAATTAACGGAACATTTATTAAATAAAAGGAAATAAGCAGAAGTGAACAGAACAATCCGATTTCCCCACATAAATGGGTAATGATGACACTTACACTGTTGCATAAAGCGTCTGGCTGTCACTCCAAGCATAGCTTGACTGGCCAGATTTGAGATTTGTGCACGATACCATTAACTACGCGTCGTGGAAAAATTAAATGAAAAATGGAGGTGCACCAATAGCACGATTAGTTATTAACCACTAGAAATGTAAAAAATAATCAGCACGGCACATTAAAAATTTAACTGTCGTTAGTTCAACGCTCACCAAAGATAAGTGGTCGGGAAATGGAGATTTTGTAAACGGGAAATATGCAGAAACCAGGAGATTTCATATCAAACGTTAGAGAGATGCTACCATCTATCGCTTCTTAACTGTCACACAACCTTTGAATGTAGCGTGGCAGCCATCTTGAAACTGCGAGTGTAGAAATCGCAAAGAAATAATAGCAAAACATGTTATCTGATATAACAGGCCCCCAATTTTTGTTGGTATAAAAACACTGTCTTTATATAACACGACACTGTTTCATAAGTAGTTTCTCGTTAGTCAGGGTATACTACTTGGTACGTTGATTCCATCAGATGTTAGCGCAGAATCACAGTCGCTAGACCCACATGGTCTAGTGGCAGCTAACATTATAGTAACGTCCACACACTCTGTGTTATTTCCGTTGTACATCGGCAAATGAATGATGTGTACTTGTGAATGTCGATTTGCTTATCTTTGTAAACAATCAGATCTTATACCACAACGAGGTGCTTGCCAGTCGCTGTAACAGTCCGGAGCCGCAAACGACGTTTATAAAAGAATGCGTAACTTTGAACGGTTATTCGCTACGATAATCTTGTTTTCTATGCTTAGGTAAATCGTCCGCTGATCTGTTAAGAACGGTTTGCGTAACTTGCATAACTGGTAATTTGTTTGTTCGTAGAAACGGCCATAGGCCTGGTGGGGTGCGTTTTAAGAAATTATAGTATTACAAATCCTCCATGGGGTCGTAGATGTCAGCTGGTCCAACCCACGAACATATTTGTTAGTATGTCATCACCGAGTGTTGTGCATTCTCCTCCAGAAATAATTATTGTTCATTGTCAATCCACGAATAATGAACTATATTCCCAAACTACTGAACTCGTTCTGAGATCCTACGCTAACTGTACGTTTTATAACGTCAAGAGAAAACAGCCCTTGTAAAACACAATATATGAAACTAGCTGAGGCCTAACTATTGTTTTGTACAGCGGTATTATTAGTTCTTTTTCTTTATATGCTATATTTCGCCGAATCAATCCAAGGATTTGATTTCCTTTTGAAGCTGCAATTCCACACTGCTCTGAAACCTTCATGTCAGCACTAATTGTCAGCCCTAAGTCTTTTTCTTTTATAGTAGTACTTAGTACAGTTCCCCCCATTGTATATCCTACATATTCGTTCCCATGTCCTGTGTGAAGGCATTTACATTTCCCAAAATTGAACAACATTTGCCACTTTTCAGACCATTTGATCAACCTGTAGGATCATCTTGTAAATGCTGTCTATCTCCACCACTTTTAATCCTTCTGAACACTTTTGTATCATCTGCAAATTTCAACACCTTGCTAGTTATATCATCATCCAAATCGTTTATATATATTAAGAATAATATAGGTCCCAGTACTGATCCCTGTGGAACCCCACTCAAAACTGATTTCCAGTTTGAAGCTTCCCATCAACAACTACCCGTTGTCTTCTGTCAATCAGCGATTTTTCTGTCCAGTTAATTATACCATTTCCTATGCCATGGGCCTTTAGTTTAACAAGTAATCTTTGATGTGGCACTTTGTTCAAAGCTTTTTGAAAATCTAAGTAGATGATATCTACTGGTGATCCATCATCTACCCACTTATTGATATCTTCCAAAAAATATAACATATTTGTTAAACATGACCTCGCTTTTAGAAACCCATGTTGAGATGGGTTTATCAAGTTATGTTTATTAAGAAAATCCACCATGTGATCTTTAATTAGTCTTCATAATAATTTACAAATCACCGATGTTAAACTAACTGGTCTATAATTATTTGACTTGTTTCTCGAACCTTTTTTAAATAACGGTATAATGTTTGCTTCTTTCCATTCTAAAGGAACCACTCCCTCTTCTAATGACAAGTTGAAAACTGTTGTAAGCGGTATACTAATTTGTTTTACAATTTCCAATAGTAGTTTGGGTGGAATACCATCCACTCCAGGTGATTTATTATCCTTCATTGCCCTAATTTTTTTAGCTACCATTTCTGGGGTTACAATTAAATGTCTTAAATAGTCTGATTCTGCCCCCTTGAACTTTGCCTCTGGTACTGGCAGTGAACTAGTGTCTTCTCTGGTAAACACTGATCTAAAATACTCATTCAGATCTTCTGCCATTAAGAATCCTTCTGATATTATATTTCCAGCACTATCTTCTAGAGGACCGACCTTATCCTGAACTTTCTGTTTGCTTCGAACATACGCATACAAACTCTTGCTGTCATGTTTTATATTACAAGCTAATTTATGTTCATAGCTTCTCTTTGAATTTCTAATTTCAGCTGTAACTTGGTTTAGTGCTTCTTTATAAATGTCGTAGTCTTCGTCATTTCCATTTCGTTTATATGACTTCCACATCATTTGTTTATACTTAATTTTTCTAATGGCTTCTTTCGATAAGTAATTCTTTCAGGTCCGTTTCCCTTGTTTTTTGAAGGGAACAAATTTATCTACGATGGACTCTATTTCATTCTTTAAGATATTCCAGCATTCTGTTGCTGTCTTATTCTTCAGTGTGTTATTCCAGTCTATCTTTGCTAAATATTCCCTCATTTCCTTATATCTTCCTTTGTGGAAATTTCTCCTGAACTGCTTTTTATTATTTCTTTCTGATTTTACTTTGATGGTAAAATGTATCTGGTTGTGATCACTATTTCCCAGAGGCTCACATAATTTAACATTGTCAACTAATTCATTCTGTGAGGACAAAACTAAGTCTAACACATTCTCTCCCCTGGTTGGTTCTAGCACATGTTGAGAAAGGAAACTATCTTGTACTAAAACTAAAAACTTGTGGACCTCACTACCCATACACTGTAGAGATTTCCATTTTATACGCCCATGGTTAAAATCCTCCATAATAACACAGTCCCGTTTGCTCACTTCCCTTATAGCGTTTTGTATTTTTTCATTCTCTTCTATGCTTATGTTTGGACTTCGATAAACTAATCCAACCGTTAACGTTGAGTTTCCTGTAACTACGTTACACCAAACAGCTTCTTCGCAATCTGCTTCTCTGTATAATTTAATTTCATAACCCTGGATAGATTGTTTAATATATAAAATAACTCCACCTCCCCTTCTTCCTATTCTATCTTTCCTAAACATTACATATCCTGTCACTCCCAATTCGGCATCTGCTATATCGGTGGTTGCCCATGATTCGGTTATACCTATTATGTGAGGGTCAGTATTTTCTACCATAATATTTTGTTCAATTCTTTTGTTTACTATACTCCTTGCATTTAAACAAACACATTTATACCCAGCTTCAGGACAGTTTTCCAGACTGTTCTTTGCTGAATTATTTTTGTTTTCTTTATCTATGTCTCCAGTTTCAGGCTTCTCTGCGAGTCCCCCCTGCGAATTTAGTTTAAATAGATGCAACATGTGACACAGGACTACATGAACTGGGGTATATAATTGAGGATGTGTTTTCATACCGGAGGATTGTGAGCTATGCTAACAAAACCAGAGACGTCCACCAGAAAACAATGAATTTCAACTGATTACATGACATAGTCTACCTAAATTAAGGAATACAAGTTTTAACAAGATTTAACAAGATTGTCACCCAGAGAATTAACTCTAGGTGGCAGGTGGACAAGGAAGCCCTTTGGATTATCGAGAGTCCGACCCTTTTATTTATGTGTATCCCGCCCGTCTGAGGTATGTGTCGATTTTATTTTTAAACATATTCACGCTACTAGCAACCACACAATCAGCAGGTAATCTGTTCCATTCATTTACAGTCCTTTGTAAAAATGAAAACTTTCTTATATCCAATCTACTCTGCTCCTTTGCCAATGTAAGTTCATGTCCTCTAGTCCTTCTATCTTTATTAACTGAGAAAAAAATATTTCTATCAATATTTTCATAACCTTTCAATATTTTAAACACTTCTATCTGATCTCCTCTCAATCTTCTGGTCTCTAGTGTTGTTAAACCGCATTTTTTTAGGCGTATTTCGTAACTAAGATCCCTCAGTTTTTGTATCATTTTAGATGCTCTCCTCTGCACTCTTTCTAGCATATCTATGTCCTTCCTGCGATATGGCCTGCACGCTTGAATACAATATTCTAAATGAGGCCTAACTATTGTTTTGTACAGCGGTATTATTAGCTCTTTTTCCTTATACGCTATGTTTCGCCTAATTAATCCAAGGATTTGATTTCCCTTTGAAGCTGCAATTCCGCACTGCTCTAAAACCTTCATATCAGCACTAATGGTTAACCCTAAGTACTTTTCTTTTACAGTAGTACTTAGTACAGTACCCCCATAGTATATTCTACCTCTTCGTTCCCATGTCCTGTGTGGAGGCATTTACATTTCCCAAAATTGAACAGCATTTGCCACTTTTCAGACCATTTGATCAACCTGTCAATATCATCTTGTAAATGCTGTCTATCTCCATCACTTTAATCCTTCTAAACACTTTTGTATCATCCGCAAATTTCAACACCTTGCTTGTTATTTCATCATCCAAATCGTTGATATATATTAAGAATAATATAGGTCCTAATACTGATCCCTGTGGTACCCCACTCAATACCGATTTCCAGTTTGAAGCCTCCCCATCAACTACTACGCGTTGTCTTCTGTCAATCAGCCATTGTTCTATCCAGTTTATTATACCATTTCCTATGCCATTGGCCTTTAGTTTAAGCAGTAATCTTTGATGTGGTACTTTGTCGAAAGCTTTTTGAAAATCTAAGTAGACGATATCTATTGGTGATTCCTCATCTACCCACTTAGTGATGTCTTCCAAAAAACATAACATATTTGTTAAACATGACCTCGCTTTAAAAAAAACATGTTGAGATGGGTTAATCAAGTTGTGTTTAACAAGAAAATCCACCATGTGATCTTTAATTAGTCTTTCTAATAATTTACAAGTCACTGATGTTAAACTCACTGGTCTATAGTTCTCTGACTTGTTTCTCGAACCTATTTTGAATAACGGTATAATGTTTGCTTCTTTCCATTCTAAAGGAACCACTCCCTCTTCTAATGACAAGTTGAAAACTGTTGCAAGCGCTATGCTAATTTGTTCTACAATTTCCAATAGTAGTTTGGGTGGAATACCATCCACTCCAGGTGATTTATTATCCTTCATAGCCCTTATTTTCTTAGCTACCATTTCCCGGGTTACAATTAATTGTCCTAAATAGTCTGAATCTGCCCCCTTGAACTTAGCCTCTGGTACTGGCAGTGGACTAATATCTTCCCTGGTAAACACTGAACTAAAGTACTCATTCAGGTCTTCTGCCATTAAGAATCCCTCTGATATTATATTTCCAGTACTATCTTCTAGAGGACCGACTTTATCTTGAACTTTCTGTTTGCTTCGAACATACGCATAAAAACTCTTGCTGTCATGTTTTATATTACTAGCTAATTGTTGTGCATAGCTTCTCTTTGACTTTCTAATTTCAGCTGTAGCTTGGTTAAATACTTCTTTATAACTGTTGTAGTCTTCATCATTTCCAGTACATCTATATGAATTCCACATCATTTGTTTATACTTAATTTTTCTAATGGCTTCTTTCGATAAGTGTTTCGTTTTGGATCGCACTTAATTTCACTCTTTAATATATTCCAGCATTCTGTTGCCGTCTTATTTTTCAGTGTGTTATTCCAGTCTATCTTTGCTAAATATTTCCTCATGTCCTTATACCTTCCTTTGTGGAAATTTACCCTATACTGCTTTTTACTATTCCTTTCTGATTTTACTTTGATGGTAAAATGTATCTGGTTGTATAGATCATACAGTATGACTTACAGTAGGTATGTATAATGTACAAGAAAAGTCGTTCTGTGACAGTTCTAGAATTCCTCTCTTGTTCTTGAAAACGTGTCCATCTCTTGCTCGCAGTTTGGATGACGAATTGTGTGGTGTTTACAAGTGTTTGTAAATTGTTTTCTCACTGCGCCGACAAGTGGCGATTCAGCGATTATATTAACACTTGAACAAAGTCCGTTACACGCGTATATAATTGTAATATATACACACGCCTTGTCGTCCATAATAGTTATATGTAGACACGCATGCACGCACGCACACACGCACGCATGTATGCACGCACGCACGCACGCACACACACGCACACGCGCACACACGCACACAAGCACACACGCACACACGCATACACTCATACACGCACACACGCACACACACATACATGCACACATACAAGCACACATACACGCACACATACACGCACACGCGCACACGCACACACCCGCACACGCGCACACGCGCACACGCGCACACACGCACACACGCACACCCGTACGTGTGTATATGTTTTAATGGATAAGAAACTGTTTTAGTTTAGGCATATGTTTTCTAAGTGGATGAAAACACATTTTATTTTCACCTTTACAGTCAAATTTGTATTCGGAATCGGAAGTGTTTGTTTCACTCACACATAAAATAAAATTGTACAACTTTTTGAAAACATAAATATCTACAGCTCATGATGTGTTGAAACATATATACATGTATTTTTTAGCTAAAATGTATAACATAAAAATAGAACAATAATGGATTAATGTACGAAATAACGTATTGGCGATATCGTAACCACGGACTGACATGTCGCTGTACATAAGCTAAAAGTGGTCAGGGAGACTGCCACTAAGACCATTGTTGGTCGCTCTCGTAGAAGCCACCCCAAAATTTCATTTTTAACAAGTTACATTTGGCTCACTTAAACACTTTCGAAAAATAATAACAACACAAGTGCATACTTTCCAATGCAGTAAGGGTTTATATTTACTTAAGCATATTATCATAATTGCTTTTTTCTGTAGTTTGATGATTCTGTTACATTTAAAACCCCATATCATTAGGCCATAATGTATATATGGTAACATTAATGAGTTACACACAATTATTTTATATTTAATGGCAAAAAATCGTTTCAAATTGTTTAATGTTCTAAATTGATTTAGAAAATATTTAGAAATATTTTTAATATGAATGTCCCAGCTTAAGTTTTCTTGCAATGTTACAACTAGAAGATTAACGTTTTCAACACTTTTGACTCTGGTTTCATCTATCTTGAGTAGAAAAGGATTTACTTGTTTGTTTGCCAGTTTGTGTGTTATATATTTGGATTTCTTTATATTTAAAGTTTATTTATTTCAAGCCATTCGTTTACCTTGTTTAATTCTGTATTTAAATGTTGTTCGACATCTTTAGGACATATTTTTGAAGATTGGATGGTAGTAAATAGAGTTGTATCATATGCATACATTACATGTATAAATATCTCACTTGACTTTGGAAAGTCATTTATGTATATTAGAAACTGAAGTGGGCCTAGTATAGAACTTTGTGGCACATCTGTGGTAATAGGCAGGGTTTCATCATGCTAAAAGTATAGTTAAGTAGCAGCTGTTCCTTTACAAAGGTTTGTACTCAGTATGCCAAAACTAGAATTTTTTTATTTTTTTATCAGTGACTCCGTGGCCGGAGCATGCTGCCTCTTCGGTAGCAAAATCCCTTGTCGGACGTTATCACTAGTCATGTTGTTCATGTTCCAAAATGTAAGATATAATGACCACAAAAGCTAAAGCAGTTCTTTTAAAACAGTTCGACAGAAGAAAAAGATCACGTGGTCGGGTCGAATAAGAACGAACGTCAGATTAGAAAATACACGCACGGCTGCAGAGTAGAAAGTTCACACGCGCGGACTGCATAGTAGAAAGTACACGAACAGACAGTAGAGTAGATCAGACTTGAACAGCAAATACCATTTCAAAACTGTTTGCAACCGGGCAATCAATTGAGGTAAGTGCAAATGTCCTATGTAAAAACTATATAATTGGTAAATGTTAAAAGATAGGGAGACCATGATTTTGTTGATAAAGATATCCCAAAGTATGTTACATGTTCAGGAATCACTTCATGTGTGCTATTAATAACATACATAGGTACACAAACATTGATCAACATCTATTTGTTAATACAGGAACCAGTCGACGTATGCTAGTAATAAGAGACATAGGTACGCAGAAATTTACAAACAGAGTGATGGGAAGGTCGTAGATCTGTATGGTAACCAGAAATGACATGATTTTACCGACTTTACAAGTTCTCTACCCATTCTTCAGGTTTGGACCTATTTTATAGTTGTAAATGTATAGGCTAGTGGGGCGCTATACATAAAAAATGTTTGACAACCTATGAGACATCAGAAAAGACATAATTGAGCATGCGCAATGACCTATCTAACGACGTCACTGACTTATTTGATGTCACAGTTCGACCTATATTATGTATTTTATAGTTCAATTTGTTCACAACAGGAGGCGCTGTACTTGGTCCACAACCTATGAGACATGCCCAATGACAAATTTATTGACGTCTTTGACATATTTTTATAATAAAAAGAAATAAATGTCACGAATGTAAGCAGTATTGTTATTTAGTTCATGACTCATACTTTTAGTTAATGACCAGGTAGGAGGCACTTGACAAAATAATAGGCACGGGTTTAAGCAGTACTGAATTTTGACCTAGATATTTAGTTCTTGACATATCCGCGCTATTTTAGTTGTTCAAAATTCCGCTAGGGGAGCTTTTTTGGGAGAAAGTAGCTCTCAAAGTACCTATCAAACTACCTCTCAAAGTAAGGAGTTCTCAAAGTATCTCTCAAACTTTGGAATAGAACTTTGGCCTATATATTAGTTCATCAAAATTCCGCTACGGTGCTATTTTAGTTCGTCAAAATTCAGTTCATGACCTATCCACCAGGGGGTCACACTTGACCATTGTCCTTTACCTAGATATGACGTCATTTGCTTTTGCTGAACGGAAAACTGATAAACCCACGCTGATTGACGCGACATACTACTTACATATGTGTGCGTTTTACATACTTTGCATTAACGCGTAAATATTTAGCGCGAACCGTGGATGGGCATTTTTACTGGTAATTTAAATGATCATTCTTCCATGTGTTCTTTATTTCAATAATCAATGTGCCACGAACGTTACCATAAGGGCTAGATGAGAAGATCTTTAGAATGTTCATAACTGGCACTGTGAACACGAATATCATCACAACCCATATCATTATCCATTATCTTCCCTATCAAATGATAATGATTCTCATTAATTGCATTAGTGACATTTTTCAATGCTTCAAATCCGCCTATCCGTACATCACAAAAAAGTGTAAAATTATTAGTATTCTGTCCTTTCACAGTGACGCCTTCTGTGTTATTGCTTTTTTATTAATTACGCTAGCCCTGGTTTTTAACTATTCATATTATTAGAGTTTTCATATATTACATGAATCAATTTACTGCCTGTAAACTTAGCTGCAATCACACAATAACCGTTTACCCCGCTGAGATAGGGTTAGGGTTAAACCCATATATTCATTTATTGTTGTTGGTGGTGACTCCTACCGAATGACTCTTACTCGAACTATGCCATACTCGTTTATGTAATGATACTGTTACCAGACTTGTTGAAGAGTCGCAAGATCCCAAGTACATTGGAGTCTCGACTGATTTCGCTATCGAGTCTGAGTCGAGTCTCAAGTCACCGCTAAAACTTTCGAGTTGCGATTCGAGTCACCTCCGGGAATTTCAAATAAAATGTCTTCACTGTTTTAAGTCACTCAATCGTAGTTGTACAAATAGGATACGAAAGTATTCTAAGTTAAAACAGTTGCAATTATACAACGATGACTATGTTTACTTAGTGCAGATAAAATGTTTCGAATAAGAACAGTACATGTAACTTGATTATCGAGAAAACTCTTGGCACAGCACTCATTTAGCATGCACACATGTATCCGTCACATTTTGACGTAGACACGAGTTACCAGATCGAATCGAGTCCGCGTCATTTCGCTGTGGAGTCCGAGTCGACTGCGACTCGAGTCGGACTCGGGTCCAGTCCTCGCCATTCGAGTCAAAAAGACTGACTGTTACTCGCCACAACTGTCTTGTTTAGCCGACTCTCGCTTGGCCACGAAAGAGAGTTTAGTGGCTGACATGTGGTTTTATTGCTACCATCAAATGGCATCATTTCTTTTCAATGTATAGTGTGTAACATGTTTTTTTAGGAAATGCCAATAGGCTTACGTTTCTATTAGCTATTTATAAAATAACACCTTCTCAAAGATAGTATAGGGAAAATGTACAGTTATGGGGGTTGTATGGCCACCTAAACGTTATTGTTTGCAAGTCCGTTTTATTTTACTGTCACTGGTGTCAATATCACCGAAGTTAAACTTGGTTCAAATGCTTCGTAAACAGAACAACTTGATACTCTGATTTGATGAGATAGATTAACACTCAATTTCATTGGTTACTCAGATTCATGAGCCTATCATTTTTGTTGCAGGGGCCATTCGTTATATTTTCTGTAAGGAATATTATAAATAATTGCGTGCGGTTGAAAAGTGAAATTTAATGTGTGTTTTAATCTCCATCGTAATTTTGTGATGCGCTCGTCCTGCCACATTGTGTACTAAACGCTAAAGCTTTCTTTGAAAGTGCGAACTTAGTAGAACTGTCTAGTATCTCTTAAGTGACACGTGTCTAATGGTGATAATATCGCCTACTGAAAGAACGAACCAAATCAGCATCTCAAAGAACTTCATGTTATTCTTTAATTCAGAACACGCGGAGTTTACGGCATCACGATGGTTTCCAGCGGATAGAACCTGTGCTCTCTACGGCAAGTGCACGATTTGCCAAGACACTTGTGTTCCACGTCGTCCCAGACCGTGCCTCCGACCTCACAGCGGCGATGGAAGAACATAACATTGTGGGATTTTGTCTGTTTTTTATATTGTGGTGTTTTGTCCACAGCTGTGTATCCCATTGGATTTTGTTCCTGATTTCCCATGGCCACGTAGCTACTTCTGTTCAAGCCACTAAAATATGAACCCGAAAAGACAGCAGCAACAGTAGATTGAACAAATGTCAATGCATACTGTTATATAGTTGGAACAAATCATTTTGAAGGCAGAAATTTTGTGTACCAAGGTGTTAATAATATTGTCTAAATTTACATTTCAAGTGTCTTTTCCCGGGCACCTGTAATCTATGAAAAAATTTCTGTGTAGTAAAATCTAAATAATAAGGTAACTTTGCATCGTATAAAAATGTATTAATGTCAATCATTTGTTTGTATAATATTAAAATGTGTTTGCATAACATTTGTAGGCTTTGGGATGTCTTAGATTGCTACAAATGAACTTCAACCAGAGCAGTAGAGAGGTGATTATAATGTCTTCAGTTGACAGTTAATCTTTATATGAAGTGTCCAAATTGCACATGACATAAATTGTCCAATGCGTGACATTACAGAGCATCTTCAACTGTTTATTCATCAGAAATGTAAGATATTGATCACTAAAACCTCTTAAACATGTTGCATTATGGAAAAAGCTGAAAGTCCACATTTGGACAACCTATTTTACCCCACCTCATCCCTTATAAAAATCCTAGTTATGCCCCTGGCTAAGAATGTAAACCACATCATCTTTGATCACTTTAGGTTTTGTTTTTTTATATTTTACACTTTAATCGGATAATAAATATTATGACACATATGGAATATTATGTAACATAAATAATATGGATTTAAGGACATTTATCAACTAAAATGGCAGCATAGGCATGCAAAACGGCCTAAAATACCACCGATAGAAGATGCAATTTTTTTGTGGATCTGCAATGCCAAAATATATTTAAATACATTGAATTAATTGTAAGATGCTTCCCACAGGTATATTTTGAAATGTTGTTTTCCCTTCCAGCTTCGGCCATACACATGATGGAGGATACCATGCTAACCACATCATACATTGAAAATAATATGACTGATGAAGAACGATTAACTGGTTAGTTATTGTACTTGTATACAACAAAGAAGGGCACAGACCGCTGTTAGTTTTTCCACTGACAGCCATGTTAATGTTTTGTTAGATTATAAGGAAACTACCATTCGAAATACTGAAATTTCAGAAATTATATGTTGATCAAACTTCATCAAAATCATGTACCTCCAGCTCTTTTAAAACACATCCATGCTTGGTGCCCATCAATATTTACCAAAATAGACATGATTCCTGCACGCACGTGTGTCATATAAATAAAAATGGCAAAAATCACTACGCCAACAACACTCTTTCAAATATGCATCATTTCATTGCCAATACATGCTAGCACTCAACCTGCTAGATCTATTGCATTCATTTCCCAAAAATGTTAAACATCGCCAGTTACTAGGTACTGTTTTTGCAACACAACAGGAAGGTTAACAGTGCTCTGGCCCCAGGCGTTTTTCTCTGATCTAGACACAAGTTTATTATAGTAATGTGAAGAAAATGCAATGTTTACATGTGCATTTTTTTAAGTTAATAAAATGACCACTACAATAAAGTTTCATGCTAGCCTTTTTAATATTTCACACACATTTATTTAAAGGATATCAGACAGGAAAAACATTCTACCAACAGTTTGCATTGATCTTGGTGATAAGGATACTGCACCGTAAAGTTTGATGATGCATCAATGGATCTGATGATATACATCTGCTTCACAATTGTTACTCTTAAAATATATAATGGAAGGTTACACTGAGTGATGGTTTGATTGATTAAACAATACTATGTATTTAAATGTTTGCAGTGATGCAGTATGCAATTAGGTAAACCATACAAGTTGACACTGTGTGCTGTTGATTTACTCTAACAACTGTTGTTTTTGCTCAATTGTTGCACCAACATTTCTTTTAACAGGAGAACAGAGATGGAAGTCTTCAAACAAGACAGAGTTGGACCATAATAAAGACAAGATTAAACAACACCAAACACATGAAGCAGCAGAAATAAAGAAAAGACTTGATTGTTTAACAACAGATTTGTAGTAAAACCAAGATGATACTGATGGTATTCAAGCCATAGTGGTATGCAAACCATGGTGGTATTGATGGTATGCAATCCATGGCAAGCCATGATGGTATGTGTTGATAACTCGTGTTATGTCATTAAACAGCTTTATTCGAGCAGATACATTCGCATGCCAAATCGTCGTGCTGTTTAGTTCTAGTGTCGCGGGGAGAGTGAGTCAGTCCAAAGTGCCACTAGCTCGTCGGCTAGATGGTTGCATTAGTGGACGCATATCATGTTTCAAGTCTACACTAACGGTATCTCTTAACATCCCCCTTTCTTTAGAAAATTCGACAGTCATTAGGGGTTGTCACTACCGACTACAATCTATAGTCCTTCATCCAGATGGGCGGTTGTCGTGTCCTCATCGGCCTGTCCTGAATTCCAGATGTCGCCGTGGGAGTGTCCGGTTCCCTTGGGTGAGTAGCCTCGGGTCGTGTCCCTGATTAATTTCTGACGTCGGTCGCTGACACGCGTTCCCTGTCGCTGATTGTTCCCGGCTGTTCTAGCGCATCTTTGATGTCACGCCGTTGTCGTCGTTCCTAGCCAGGCGAACGTCCTCAGGGTTCTTTGCCGGAGGAATGCCGTTGGGGTTCATTCTCGGACGAATGTGTATTCGGTTTCGCCGATATTTATTGCCCTTTCGGTCGCTGACACGTAGGACCTGTCGTCCGGTTTCTGTGTCACTACGCCGCGTTCCAACTTGGCATTGGGAAGTTTAATTCTTGAATAGGATTGGTTGTCCTTTCTCTAATGCATCCAAATCAAGGGCTGATTTGTCATGATGCTTTGTGACTTCCTGTCTTCTTTTCTCATGATCTGTCTGGAGGGTTGTTGTTCCCAACCTGCCCAAGTTGTCCACTTCTTGCTTACTCTCTGCGTGATGATCGGGGCGCCTCTAAACCCTACTTTAGTGGGGGCGCATTTCCCCTTACTACCAGCAGTTTTCTGCATGGACTTGCATCCATCAAGCGCCGTTGTTTTCGTAGCAGTTCGCTGATTCTCTTCGTTTTGTTGTATTTCTGCGATGAACTTTTCTCCGTGAACGGTGAGTAGGCCCATGTCCTGTACTGTTGCCGATCCAATGAGACACGTGAGATCATTGTTGACAACAACAAACTCAACATCTTTCATTTCGCCAGTTTTGGGATTCGTCACGGCCAATTTTTTCACACCCTTTGGAGTCATTTTGGAACCGTTCTACATAACAAGTTTTCCTTGTGATTGGCGAACTTGGTGCTTGTATACGAATCTTTGCGTGATCGTGTTTACGTCTGCATCAGTGTCGAGCTGGAATCGGACATCGCAGTTATTTATCTTCATAAGCGCTGTGACTCGATTCATTCGTTTGTTACAACCAATGTCATAGGTGTGTAACCATTCCTGTCCGTTGTCGTTGCTCAGACGATCGACTGTGCTGACTTCCTGCCCTTGTTGCCTTTTCTTTCGGTATTTAGCACGGAAATGGTTAGGGACATTACAGTACGAGCATTTCTTTCCCCATGCAGGACATTTCTCTTTACCTGGCTGGTGTTTGTACCCACAGTACGCACATTCGTTTTTCCCATACCTGGGTTTCGGTCTCGGTGCTCCCTTCTGCTTGCTGGCATACACTTTCTCGATAATGTGCTCCGGATTCATTTCCGTCACCTGCCTGTGTGTCATTTCGAACGGACGGCATATCTCGATCGCATTCCGGAGTGTTAATTGCGTCTCTCGCAAAAGCAATTCCTTTAGTTTGCCTTTTGCAGAAAACACTATCTTGTCCCGGATCATGCGCTCCGTGTCCTGGTAGTCGCATTTGTACGGAGTTCTGTGAGGTACACATCAAACGGTTGCTTCCACGGGACATTCCAGAAACGGAACGTGTTAACTACGACATTTCCCTTGGGCGCACAGTACTCTTCCAATTTCTGGAGTACTTTATCGGGGCGATCTTTGTCGCCGTCTTCTGCCCACACAAAATGATCGTATACTGTGATGAAGTCTGGCCCAGCACAGTTAAGAATTATTGCCACCTGGGTAGCATTCGCTTTCTTATTTTTCTCCGACTTATTATTTTTCTCCATTTCATGAACGAATCCGCAAGATTCGGATCGTTGACATCCAACTTGGGCGGCGCGCAAAATTGTGCACCGTCAGCCATAGCCTGAGGTCACGGCGGGTCAATGGCCAGTACTTTTAAGCAGTCACCGCGGTGGCGAAATCAAAAGTCATTTACCGTCATGATGCGCCGGAAACTGCTCTCTTTCTTCCTGTTCGTGATGGCTGTCAGGGCTCGTGATTCGCTGCCACCAAGTTGATAACTCGTGTTATGCCATTAAATAGCTTTATTCGAGCAGATACATACCCATGCCAAATCGTCGTGCTGTTTAGTTCTAGTGTCGCGGGGAGAGTGAGTCTGTCCAAAGTGCCACTAGCTCGTTGGCTAGATGGCTGCATTAGTGGACGCATATCATGTTTCACGTCTACACTAACGGTATCTCTTAACAGTATGGGTGGCATGCATTCCATGGTGGTATCGACAGTGGGCAACCCATGATGATATTGATGGTATGCATGCCATGGTGGTATCAAAATGCATGATTGTAGTGATGGTATTCAACACATGACGTGAATAGCATGCATGCCTTGATGGTATTAATGATATGCAAGACATGATTGTATTGATGCAAGCCATGATTTTATTGATGGTGTGCAGGCCATGGTGGTACAGGTGGTATGCATGCTATGGTGGTATTGATGGTATGCAAGCCATGATTGTATTGGTGGAGTGCAAGCCATAATGATATGCAAACCATGGTGGTATTGAGGGTGTGCTAGCTATGCTGGTATTTCAGCAAGACATGATGACATTGATGGTATGCAAGCCATTTTTGATTAGATCTTATCGAAAGCAAAAAGAAACACAACATTGCCTTTCCTTTTGCTTTAAGAATGTGCTAGGAAAATAATTAAATATACATTCTAGAGCTTATACACTGATTAGGTATTAGGAATAAAAGTACTTTAATTACATAAAATGTTTGGTTATACAGATTGACTAATGTAGTTCTCAAAAGCAAATGCCTGGCAAACTAGATGAGTGATAGGACATAAAGTGCACAACATGTAATTAGTATTGCGTTTGAAGTGCACTTCACTACATGTTTGACCATACCTTCTTTGCAGAAAATATGCATAGATTCATACCAGAATACTATTCAAACAGCAACAGGCATGTTAAGTTACAGCTGTGAATGTCAATTGGTTCAGCAAGTGATCTGCAATAAGCATGTTACTGTGACTGAATGTAGCATACTACTGTCATCGTTTCCACGCTGAAGCAAACAAAAATGCAATTGTGTAGTAGATCTATGTTGTTACCATCTCTATGTGATAAGGTATGCAATTAATAATTTCACTATTTAGGGTGGTAGTTATATATTATGTAAGTTACACATTTTGTGTTGATTGTTTGCATTTTGGAACTATGTATTTTATACATGTCAGTCACATTACCCTTTGGGGTCCTGTTCTACAAATAAAGTTCAACAGTTTAAAGATAATGATCATAGGTGTACGAGACGGACACCCCCTAAAAAGATTGAGCAATGAAAGGATTTTTAAAAAAAAATAATAATAATAATATAGCAAAAAACAGTATCGTTGACCGGAAACTGATAGATAACAGTGAAACACAGAACATAATTAATATACAATATTACGGGCAAACTGATGCGCACACCCCTCTCTCCCCCCGTGCAAGAAACATGAAACGGACAGGCCCTCCCCAAATGAAGTCTATTCCATGCGCCTACCGTGTCTTTGTAAAGGTGTCTTTGTTATTTTATCGAAATGGTGCTAGTTGCTGCAATATATTGTTTTATATGCATACTGCAGTAGCCATTACATTTCAATCTTATAGACTGCATGGACAAACATACCGGAGTGTTAAAGATATAAATGCCTACACTTGTTTTACTGGGACAAACACTTGAATTATGTGTGAAGTTGTGTACTGAATAAATGAGATATATGCACGTATATTATTTTGAATCTTAATAAATGTATTTATTTACAAAAAGTGTTGATGTTGACTGTTTTTATATAGCACACAGATAGGCCTTCTACAGTCCATGTATAATACAATATTGCAATGAAATCTGACTTAATTTTTGTGGCCTGATCTTAAGCAAATCGATGCAGACATTTAAATGTTGATGACAATTTATTAATATATCCTGCAATGATTAGTCAATTGTTTTTTTATTATATCAAGATATTCACATTAACTGTTATGCTACATAACATAAATATCAGGTTTATGTTTATTTTACTCAACACGGAAAGACCAGTAGAACATATACAAAATAAGGATTAGAGTCAAGTAGTGCTTGTGAGGATATTCCAATTCGCCCCCCGCCCCCCACCCATGTACGGTATTGAATCGTGCGTCCTAATGTGTTATGCAGTTTTAATAAAAACCTGCACAAATTCGTCTGTAAGGTTATTTATGTACTAAATATTTAATAACTAATCCGTCGAAGTTGTGCAAACTGTTGTTCTGAGTGGAGTACTTAAAAAAATAGACCAACAAAATCCAACTCGCGAAAAAAGACGCCTGTGCCGTGGCTGTGTCAAAAAGCCTGCGTCCGACTCCTAGTGTTCTAAGGCTAGTAGTTGTATCCTACAGTCGATATAGATATGCCATTGACAATTTTCGAAGAATAATATTGATATATGATTAAAACTGTCGAACATGAATCAACACGAGCTCGTTCTAGACTAAAGTAATGTTAATCCTGAAGGGCCACGGGATTTGTTGATCAGGAAAGTAGTGATTCGGGTCTCGCCATCCACGGAAGTGACCTTAGATCAAAGGCTTTTTCGTTTTTTATAAGTAGAATTCCTACGTTTTTTAGCAGTATGATTATAGTAAACGTCAAAGTGATTGATGGGGGTCATGAGAAAGAGGGTGTCGCCCTCTACTAACTGAGGAGGCATTAAAAGGGTGAATGTCGGCCTCTAGTGACTAATTAAGTACTAATTAGTAACAAATGAATAGCGCCTTCACTAGAGGGAAGCACTAGCAATAACTAAAAGGTTATGTAATGGTTATGAGTAGCGCATTCACTAGAGGGTAGCACTAGCAATAGCTAATGGTTATGTAATGGTTATGCGGTGTGTCGTGTGCTGACATCTAGTGACTAATCTTCCCCTAGTGACTGAAAAGCGACGATGGTGGTGCATATAGGCGACCGTGACGTTGTCGGCGCACCAGATGTTGCTATGGACGGAAAGTGGAAGCACCCTTTTACGTGTATAGTGTCCGGCCCTACGGGGTGCGGGAAGACTACTTTCGTTGTACGCCTGTTAAAGTTTGCTTCGTGTATGATTTCGCCGCCACCGGAGAAAATTCTGTGGTGTTACGGCCAGTGGCAGACCGCTTACGACTCTATGTCCGGTGTAGAATTTGTAGACGGTTTGCCGGATCCGTCGCTGCTGGACACCAAAACGAGGACGCTTCTAGTGCTCGATGACCTGATGTCGGAGACTGATAGTAGCGTCACGACTTTGTTTACTAAAAAAGTCACCACTGCAACGCGTCCGTCGTACAGCTTTTGCAGAATCTCTTTCCGAAAGGGAAAGAAAATCGCACAATCAGTTTAAACGCGCAGTATATGGTCCTCTTCAAGAGTCCCCGGGACGCTGGACAAGTAGGCCACCTGGCGAAGCAGATGTACCCGGGTAGGGTCAACTACATGGTGGAGGCGTACAAAGATGCCACGTCGGCCGCCTACGGTTACCTCCTGGTGGATCTCAAACAGGAAACGCCGGAAACCATGCGCCTGCGTACGGAAATTTTCCCCGACGACCCCGTTCAGTACGTCTATGTGCCGACGAGACTATAAAAAAGGCGGGAGGCGCCGCGGCCGCCGTCATTCGGCAGGATGACAGAGCGCGTGAAGAGGCACATCCTTGCCCTGCAGCTGTTGCGCCGCTACAAGGGGAATACGAATCTGAGAAAGGCGGTAATCACTCACGCGGACGCCGACCTCATCTGCAGTCTGGCCGACTGCGCGTATAACATTCTGCGAGGGAACGTGAAATTGACGCCTAAAAACCGAAAAGTGCTGTTAAAGTACAGGAACAATTTGCGCAAGTTAGCGTCGAAAAAAGTAGCCATCAAACGGAAGAGGGCCGTCCTGCAGACGGGTTCGGGCGCGTTTCTGACGGCGCTGCTGGCGCCGTTGGCGAGCACCTTTCTGCCCCTCCTCAGGCAGGCTTTCGGTTGATGCAGCACGCGAAGAAGATGGCGCTGGTAGACCCCCGGTTGGTGGAGCGACTACTTCCGTTACTATCGCAACCGACTACGACCACGTCGCGTGTGATGAGTAGCCTGGACGGCGATATGAAAGCCGTTCTCGAGCGTGCAGATTTATCCGAAGGCGAAAAGGTGGTGGCGTACAATCAACTGCTGAGTCGTTACAACGCCATGGAGGCGTCTCGCGCGCAGCAGCCGATGCGCGTGTCCGTAGTGAAGAACGAGTCGTCGTCCGATCAGCCGCCGCCGCCGCCGCCACCTACGTCTGATCAATTACCGGGGGAGATGGAGAGCGAGGTCGTGAAGAGCGTACCGAAAGTGCTGAAAGAAAAGGCCCGCCTCCTGTTGACGCGACTGAAGGCCGACCCGCTGATTCGCTGGAACGATCGAGCGGAGCTCGTGTACGACGGTACGCCTATCGCCGGAAGCAATATGGTAGATCTCGTGAACGATCTCATGCGAACGCGTAAGAGGACCCCCGCGCCGGTTGGCTGGGAAGCGTTCGGCGACCATATAAGGCGCCTGAACGTCCCTATGGAATTCGTCGGCAACCCCCAGCGTCGGGCGTATATACAGCGCGAGCAGAAGCGAAAGGGGCGCACTCGGTCCGTCGAGCGCGAGCAGAAGCGAAAGGGGCGCACTCGGTCCGTCAAGCGTATGCCGTGGTCCAGCTTTTAGCCCGCCCCCCGTAGAGGATGCCCGCCGCCCGAAGATCAGTACTCGTCGTCGTCGTAGCCGTCGTAATTGCGGCGGTCATCGTAGCCGCCCTATTGTTCGCCGTATCGTCGTCGGCGCCGCGCGCTCCATGGCGGTGGTGCCCCGGCGGACTCGTGGTGCGCAACGAGAGCGCCAACAACGCGACGGCCTACTGAAGCGCGCCTACTTCGACCCGAAACGGGCAGGCAGTTATGGCGGCGTCGACGCGTTGCGCCGGTCGGCCGCGTTGCCCAAGCCGGTCGTCGGGCGGTGGCTGGCGGCACAGGACGCCTATACGCTTCACAAGCCGGTTAGGCGCCGATTTAAGCGACGTCGCGTTATCGTGGGCGGTCGAAACCAGCAGTGGCAAGCCGATCTCGTCGACGTGGCTAAACTGAAAAACCACAACGACGGCATAGCGTTCTTATTGACGGTCATCGACGTCTTCTCGAAGCGGGCGTGGTGCGTTCCTTTGAAGCGCAAATCCGGTCCGGCGCTCGTCGCGGCCTTCGAGGGGCTGCTGTCGTCGTCGTCGTCGCCGCCGCACGTCCTGCAGACCGACAAGGGGACGGAGTTTCTGAACAGGCCCCTTCAGGCGCTTTTGAGGGCGCGCGGCGTCCACCATTTCGTGACGCACAACGAGGAGACGAAGGCGAGCGTCGTGGAGCGATTCAATCGTACGCTGAAGACGCGCATGTGGCGGTACTTTACGAAGCATCAGACGCTGAGGTTCGTGGAGCCGTTGCAGGACTTCGTGCGGTCGTACAACAACGCCTACCATCGAAGCATCGGTAGGACGCCGGCGAGCGTCGACGCGTCGAATCAGGAGAGCGTGTGGCAGCGTCTGTATGGCGGCGGAGGAGGGTGTCAAAAAAGCAAGCCGAAACTGCGAGCGGGGGATCGCGTACGCATCAGCAAGGCGAAGGGCGTCTTCAAGAAGGGGTACATGCCTAACTGGAGCGAAGAGCTTTTCACCGTCGTAGATTCGCACCCGACCGACCCTCCTGTTTACCGACTGATGGACGACGCCGGCACGATACTGGACGGCACCTTCTACGGGCTGGAGCTACAAAAAGTGATCGTTGAGAAGGACAAACTATATCGGGTGGAAGCCGTTCTACAGAGACGTCGTCGACGACGCGGTAAGGGCGAAGAGGTGCTCGTCAAATGGTTCGGCTATCCGGCCTCGTTCAATAGCTGGATCGACGCCAAGGAGCTCGTGGACTATAAGGGCTGATGGCGACGCGCTGTTGGACGGAATACGCAGAGCGCTGGAGACTTTCTTCCGACGTCCGGCGCCGCTACCGTTGTCGCTGCGACCGATGCTATCGACGTCGCCCGCAACGTCGGCGAACTCGCTCTATGATTTATCTGCGTGACCTATAAGGGATGACGACGACGCGTTGGATGCGCCACGCGGGGTGCTGGCGACTGCACGAGGCGGGGCTGTGCAACGGCTTTTCGTTTTTTTTTGTAAGGGGACCGTGCTGTATTAGTAGACTGCCGAGGAGAAGAGAGCCGCGCCACCAACACCGCCGTCGCCCCCACGCCCGTCGACGAACTCGCTCTATGGTGTGCCTGCGCGGGTAAAGGAACGGCGCCGTAGCGTCGGACGGCAGTAGCGCGATGTGTGCGGACGAGACGACAGCAGCAGCAGCAGCCAATGCAGAAGCCGCCCACCGCCGTCGACTCAGGCGCATTTGTCGCTACACCCGTCGACGCCTCATGCGTCTCTGTGGGTGCGCCCGATGCCGTCGACGCCTCCTCCGTCACGAGCGTTCCTTGGCGTCTCTGCGGCAACGAATGCCCTAAGGCCGAGATCGTCTTCCTGTGCCAGATCGTCGTCCTGTACACGGTGATCGTCGTCAGTATATACAATCTAACGCGCGGCACGGCCGACTCCAACATGTGGACGGCGCTGCTGAGTAGTTGCCTCGGCTACCTACTGCCGAGTCCGTCTATGAGGAGGCGCGATGGCGTCGTCGTCTGACTTTTACGTCACGTTGCCGAGCAACGCGTCTATGAAGGCGCACCCCGAAAACACGTTGACGCACTACACGACGAATCTGCCGCAGCGCGTCGACCTGTCGGGGGAGTGGGAATGCGGCCTGGTGTCGCTACAGTACACGCATAGCTGGTACAATGTGAGGCCGGTGGACGCCTACTTCTTCGTGGCGTGCGAGAGGGGGGAGGTGGGCTTTTTCACCACCGAGGACGGGGGAAAAATTGCCCGTCAGGCCAACATTCCGCACGGCTTTTACAGCAACGCCAAAAAGCTGATGCGCAAAATCAACGAGGCGTTGGCGAAACTGAGCACCGACACGGTCAAGGTGCGAATAGTGTACAGCGCCATCACTAATCGGATGACGTTGCTTCTATCGCCGGGCGTCGAAATTAACATGCCGCGGGACGGGCGCCTGAGCCAGATACTAGGCTTCGAGTCGGACTATATCGCGAGTTACGGGACGCCCGCGGACGGCGGCGCCCTGCCCCCGGGGTACATGTTCGAGTGCGAGGCGCCCCACCCGGTGGACCTGAGCGGCGGCGTCGACACCCTGTTCGTGTACGCGGACATCGTGGAGACGCGCATCGTCGGCGACGTATTCGCCCCCCTCATCCGAGCCGTCCCCGTCCACGGTTTGAACGGCAGCATCGTATCGAACATCTTCGACCGCGTCCAATACGCGCCGCTCCTGCGGCGCCAATTCGATTCGATCGAGATAGATATAAGAGACGACCTCGGTCAGTCGATACCATTCGAGAACGGAAAAGTCGTGACGACGCTTCACGTCCGACGCCGCAAGTCGAAACTGTTCTGACGATGACGCGAAACGTGTACGAGGACTACTACACGCGGCAGGTCGGCGGTGGCCTGCCGGTGTTCGTAGGCGCCCGAGCGCAGCGGGGTCACGGACTGGGTAATCTCTTCGGCAGCCTGTTTCGAAGCGCCATGCCGCTTATCAAGAGAGGGGCCATGGCGCTGGGCAAGCGCGCGCTCAAGACGGGCGTGCGCGTGGCGCAGGACGTCGTCGCCGGCGGCAATCTGAAACAGGCGGTAAAGAGGCGCGCGAGGGAGGCGGGCGCCGACCTTCTCGACGGCCTGCTGAATAGGCCCCCGCCGCCGAAAAAGCGACGACGACGCATAAAGCCGCCCGGCAAGCCGGCCAGCAAGAAGAGGCGCCGTCGAAAGAGGCCGAGCGACGACGTATTTCCCGCGTAGTAGTAGTGCATCGGTGGTAGTCGTAAAGAGCTTTACCTCGGGGGGTACATAAGGCCGACCGGCAAGGCGGCACCGGACAGTAAGCGGAGGCGCCGTCGAACGAAGCAGACGTAGTAGGATGGCGTTCGTGCATCGACAGTCGTGCGAGGGCGTAAAGTCCGAACTGGACCTGTTCAGCGTGCCGACGACGCAGACGAGCATCGAGAGCGGCCAGTGGATCGATCACCAGCTCGTGACGCCGTCGTCGAATACGTACCCGTTTCGGGCCTACCTCGAGACCCTGCTCAGTTACGGGCCCGACGCCAAAAAGTCGCAGCTCGAGGCCGACCTGTGGTGCAAGGACACCGCCGGGCGCATGGAGGCGACCAACAACAACAACGGCGGGTTCGCGCATCGGCACGATTTCGTACACGAAAGCCGCGAGTTCGACATGATAGGGCGCCTGCACGTCGACGTGCTCATGCAGAACCGGTGCCTGGTGAACGGCGTCGACCTGAAGATGCGACTGATGCGCAGCAAGGACGCCTTCGCGCTCATGGGCGACGTCGCCGATCCGGGGTTCAAGATCGTTCTGCTGGAGGCATACCTGCAGGCGCGCAAGGTCAAGTTGAACCCGGCCGTCCAGCTCGGCCACATCAAGGCGCTGACGCACGGGACGGCCAAGTATCCGATGCGCCGCGTCGACTGCAAGGTGTTCTCGATACCGCAGGGTACGATGTCGCACACGCACGAGAACGTCTATCTGGGGCGCTCCCGAGACGCGTGTTCATGTGCCTGATCGACAACGACGCCTACAACGGGGCCTACGATAAAAACCCGTTCAACGCGAAGCACAACGACATAAACTTCTTCGCCCTCTACGTCGACGGACGCCAGGTGCCGAGCAAGCCGCTGCAGCCGGACTTCGCGCATCGGCGCTACATCCGAAGCTATATGAACCTGTTCGCCGCGACGGGGAAGGCGTACGAGGACGAGGGGTTCGATGTGACGCGCGGCGAGTTCGGCAGCGGCTACACCATATTCGGCTTCGACCTGTCGCCCGACTGCTGCGACGGCGAACATTTCAACGTCGTGCGTACGGGGAACCTGCGCGCCGAGATCCACTTCGCGCTCGCGCTCGCCCGGACGGTGAACGTCGTCGTGTACGGGGAGTTCGAGACGGTGCTCGAAATCGACAAGAACCGGAACGTCGTGTACGACTTCTGAGATGGACACGTTTCAGCTGATGCGTCGCCTGGCGATCGACGCGTACACTAAAAACATCGTCGTCGGCGTCGTGCCCAAAGACGAGCTGCCGGGGCGGCGGCTCACCGCCTACCCGACGGCGTTCGTGTGCAACACCGACGACGGCGACGAACCGGGAGAGCACTGGGTGGCCGTCTACGTGGGCGCCGACCGGCGAGGCGAGTACTTCGATTCGTACGGCCGTCCGCCGCTGCACGCCGACTTCCGCGACTTCCTGAACCGCAACTGCGACTCGTGGACGCACAACGACAAGCGACTGCAGAGCGGCGTATCTAACGTGTGCGGACAATATTGCGTCACCTACCTGCTCTTACGGTGCCGCGGAATGCCGCTAAGCGGCTTCCAGTGCCTGTTCGGCCCCGATAGGGTGGCCAACGACTGTCTCGTATTCGACTGGCTAAAGCCTCATTGAACGCTGCCTATTATCGCTTGTTGTTATTATTAGACGACCGAGAATCCGAACCGACTTTGTCGGACCCGCCGGTCGCGGGCTCCTCGCCGCGCTAGGCAGGCAAGACCGAAGTAGTGAGGTTGTATTATTGCGCTATCGCTTGCTATTACCGAAGTTAAATAAAACGATGAAAACTGTACCGAGTGTTCGCATTTTTATTCGCACGCATACATACATACATACATACATAGTCCCCTAGGTAGGGGTCCCTACCCCTAGGTAGGTCCCTACCCCTAGGGGGTAGGGAGGGAGGTCCCTCGTTATACGAGTATCGGCGCCGTGGTGACGCCGTCGTCGAGCACGCGCCGTTTGGCGTAGAAGTAGCTCAGCGCCGCTCGCTCCTGAACGTACGTCAGCACGGACGACTCCTTCACTTGGAAGCCGCGGTTCCGGCCGCCGCCGCTCCTTTGGTGGCGCAGCACGTCGAGGAAGGCGTCCTTGTCGACGTCGTTCTGACGCTTGCTCAGCCCCTTCGTACTGTACTTGTCGCCGTCGTCGCCGCCGAAACAGTAGTACGTCTTGCTGCAGAGCGCGACGATTCCGCGGCCGGACCATTCCTCTTTGAAGAGCCCCGGCGTTCGCTTGTCGTACCGGCGCCGACGCGCGCAACACTCGGCGGGCGCGTCCCACGCTCGGCCGGCGAGCCGGCACCGCAAGTACGCCTCCGCGTGCGCGTCGCAGTGTTCCGACGGGAACCACTCGCCGCGGTGTCGAAAGTAGTGTTCGCGCTTGGCCGCCGCCACGAGCTCGTCGAGTCGGCGCCCCGCGAGGCTCAAATACGCCGAGTCCGTGTCCATCGCGCAGTACTGGAACAGGGGGCGCGGAATGTAGGCGGCGATGAAGTCGTAATAAAACTCCAGCATGCGCAGTTTGGCGTACTGATAGACGAAGTAGCCGATCTGGATGGGCAGCGCGTACCGGACGGTTCGCTTGTTCAGCGCCACCTCGTAGAGGCCGTCGGGGACGACGACGTCGAGCTGACGGAAGCGACGATTATTGATCAGCGTCGAGGCGCCGGCGGCCGTGCAGAACTTGATGTTGCGGTGCAGGTCGACGCGCGTGATCGTTTTCCCGTAAGAACTGTTGCCGAGCAGTTTAAACGTGTCGGCGATGATGGCCTTGTCGGGGTCGTCGTCGCCCGCGCGTCGCGCTGCGGAGACCGTGTCGCCGAAGCGGCGAAAGCACGCGACCGGCTCGTACTCGACGATCTGGTAGACGCGCTCGACGACGAGTCCGTGCCGCAGATACCACCGCAGTAGCGGCGTCGCGAGTAGAATCTTGACGCCGAAGAAGCTCCCCACGAGCGTGCGCTGAGGCCGGACGAGGAGGTCGTGCGTTTCGGCGTAGCGACGCATGAACGGGCTGAGATCGTCGCGCTCGATGTAGGCGTTCTTGAAGATCGGCTGCATCTCGGCGAAGGTGTCGCGCAGCGCCGCCGGAACGGCGATGTCGCACTCGACGAGGCCGAACAGCGTGCCGTCGAGCACGGCCTTCAGGATCGTCGACCGCGTCACGGCGCCGTCGCCGGTCCAGCTCCGCGGTGGCGGCGGCGGCGGCGGTCGCGTCGCGCGCCACTGGCACTCCCACATCTCGACGACGGCGACGAAGCGGCGAAGGTAGGCCGTGACGGCGGCCGTCTCGGCGTACAGTTGGCTCATCGGCTTACCGTTCACCGCGTTCGTCTCCCTCCCCGTGCACGGACAGCCGTGGAAGAAGCACCCTTGGAACTGGTACGCCGTCCGCGTCGCGCCACACCAGCCGTCGACCCGGTACTTGCCGACGCGCTTCTCGCGCCCGTTGAGCTGGTGACGTATGTGGGCCCCCGTCCGTCCCGCCTCCCACGTCAGCCACTCGACGGCCAGGCGGCCGTAGCGTTGTACGCGCTCCGGCCGAAAGGCGTTGTCCGCGCGCCGGCGCGTGTACCACCCCGTCGGCATCTCCTGCGTGATCGCCCATAGATAGAGGCCATTTGCGTCGAAGCCCACAATAGAGCGACAGGGGAGCGCCGACTCGCCGTACTCCTCGCGCCGAAGGGCGGTCACGCCGGCCTCGTGATAGCGCGTGAAAATGATCGAGGGGCCGCCGACGATCTGCGACTGTAGGAGCCGGTGCAGGTCCTTGTTCGACTCGTTGAAGAGCGTGAAGTGGAGCGACGACGGTAGATCTTTGAACAGATACAGCAGCGTCAGGCCCGGCACGCTGATGGCGTCCTTGAACATGTCGATGCGGCGCTGCCGATAGAAGGCGAACTGCTTGTCAACGGCCTCCAGGAACGGCACCACGTCCCTATTGTTATACCACACGAGGTAGTCCCGCAGCGTCGTCATCCCCTCGTCGCGCCATACCCGCGCGCAACCCTCGTATTCGGCGGCCGAGATGCCTTCGCGCTTCAGGCGGCTGTAGAAGGCCTCGCGCGGTGGCAGCCGTGTCTCGGCCAGTTTACGCGGGTCGTCGAGGTACTCGTAGGGGAAGTGCCCCTTCGTCGCCTCGCAGCCGTAGGCCTTCAGAAACCGGTCGTAGCTGACGCCGGGGGCCAGGTAGTTGGTGATGTCCAGGAACTTGAGCGTCGCCGTCGCCAGGCACATGAAGTTGTTCTGACGCTTGATCGTGAACGCCGACGAGATGCTCTGCGCCGCGTCGGTCATGAACAGGGGCGTCAGATATTTCTTAACGACGTTCAAGTCGTACTTCACCGAATTGAAGCCGAGGACGGGGAGGCGGCGCAGGTGCTGCCACAGACGGTCGCCGAGCACCGTGTACGGGCTCTTATCGAGCGCCGCCTCCGCCACCGTTGCGTGCGCCCGCCATTCGGCGTCGAGCGCGTCGATCGCCTCGAAGGTCGCGTCGAACGACGGCCGCAGAGCCGCGCACGCCGCCTCGCTCATGGCCTCCAGGGCGTCGATCAGGCGCTTCGCGAGGTCGCCCGAATCGCCGGACGTCACGAAACAGCGCGCCGACTCGTGTCCGGGGACGTTCGAGGAGACGCTCACGCTGAGTAGCTCGTGTCGCGCTATCCACCGGCATTTGGCGCTGTCCGCCGGCAGATCGTGATCGTCGAAGTAGCACTCAAAATCGTACATCGCCCTGTACGGATAGTAGCGCAGGCGTTCGTCCACGTAGACGCCCTCGTCCTCCAGCTGCTGAAACACGGACGGCGTCGGATGGTAGACGCCGCCGGGAAAGACGTGGTGAACGCCGCCCTCGCACGTCGCCTCGTGGCGCCGCAGCCGACTGGCGGTGCTCCACAGCGAATCGCCGCACTTGCCGCATCGATACGAACGGCAGAACAGCGACACGTCGGCTATGAAGGAATAGTGCGTTTCGAACAGATTGACGCTCATGGTGGTCGGGCGGCGATGGAGGGAGCGGCGGACCACTTCGGCGGTGGCGTCCTCCGCCGACAGCCGATACACGGTCACATTCGTTTCGAAGGCCGCCTCCACCCGGTCGAGTTCGTTCAGCGGGACGCCGGCGAACGCGCAGTACGGTTGGTCGCCGTAGTCGGCGTAGAGCCTTAAGGCGGCGGCCGTCAAATCGTCAGCGCGAAAGTCGGCGCCCCGATGCAGCGCCAGACAGCGGAAGAGGCACAAGTTGTCGGCATACGGACGCCCACAGCGATCGTTCACTAGGCTGACGAGGCCCGCGTTGTGGCGCAGATAGGCGAGGAGGGACCGCTGACGGGCGCACCCGATAGGATGGTGGATGATGGCGTTGAGGAAATACGTAACGTTCGTTACCAACTCGGCGATCCACCCCGAGTCAGGGCGCTGCGCAATCACGTACTGCAGAACGTCGGGCTGTCGGGTGGCCTCGAGGAAGCGTTCGAATGACGCGGCGTCGGAAACGAGGACGGGCGACTCGAGATAGCGGCCGCAACAGTTACACGAAGAATGGTAGTAACGTAGTCGGCCCGTCTCCCTGTGCCGCAGAATAAACCCGTACGATAAGTTTATTTTAAAGGCCCGAGTCTGCGCCTCGAACATGAGTCGTAGTTGAGCGTCGTGCGCGCTCGTATCCCCGTGGCCGGACAAATGGAAATTATACCTAGATTGAACTGGTCCGCGCGCCACAGACGTACGGATGCTCGCCCAGTAGTCACGCACGACGCTCTGTAGGTCGTTTTCGTTTGGGGGCCCCTCAGCGGCGTCTCCGCACATTCGCAGATGCCGCAACATATTGGGGCGCTGCGCGAACGATTGATTGCATTTCGGGCATACTACGTGTTCATCGCTGCCGCATGTTTTTAGATGCCGCGACAAATGAAAAAGACGGACGAACGATCGATCGCATTTCGGACACACGTGCATCGTCGGTCTAGGCGGCACTCTATTAACTACGACGGGGCGCGTCGACGCCCTTTATAAGGCCGCCCTAAACCCCGCTACGGGGCTTTTCTAAACGGCGGCGGTGTTCTCTGCCCTGTTATCCGTCAGGTGGCGACACCGACAGGTGGCATCGCCGAGGGATACGTTTGGCAGTGGCGCCCAGCGGCCAAAGTTTTTGTTCACGTTTTGCGTCAGGTGGCGACACTGCTACCCGACAGGTGGGCAGCGTCGAGGGATACGTTTGGCAGGCCGCCTCTGTCAGTGGCGCCCGGCGGCCAAGTTTTTGTTTACGTTTTGTAGTAGAAATTTCGCCTGTCAGGGGCGCCCGAATACGACGGCAAAGTGTTTGTAGTAGAAATTTCGGCTGTCAGCTGCTGCCCCGCGGCAAATTTGTAGTAGACATTTTTGTAGTAGAAATTTCGCCTAAGTTTTTATTTACGTTTTGTAATAGCAATTTCGCCCGTCAGGGGCGCCCGAATACGACGGCAAAGTTTTTGTAGTAGATATTTCGGCTGTCAGCTGCTGCCCCGCGGCAAAGTTTTTGTAGTAGAAATTTCGGCTGTCAGCTGCTGTTCGCCTGTCAGGGGCGCCCGGCTGCAGCGGCAAAGTTTTTTTTGTTTACGCTTTGTAGTAGAAATTTCGGCTGTCAGTGGCTCCCGGAGTGTTTTGTGTGCGGCAGCCGCCGTTGGACAGGCATTGAATGTTAGCGACGTGCGGTTTTTTTTTTGGATGGCAACAACAGAAGGCGGGAATTGATTTTCATACGTTTTATTAAGCAGTCTCGTACTACTACATCACCACCACAGTAAGGCTTTATGCCACAGTAAAGAGGCTTTATGCCACAGCAGAGTAAATAATAATAAGGCTCTAACAACGGCCTATAGCAAAATGTTCATCGCTACTAAGTGTTCGGCGGGGCGCTTATGCCACAGCGGACTATAGGCCGCTGGTAATACTGCACAGCGACCATTCAATTTCCTGCTAATGTTCTTCAGCGGCGTACCTACTAATAAGGCTTGATGCCATAGCGAAATGCAATGTTCTAAATGTTCATAGCGTTCAGACGTCGAGGCATGCCCTTTTCATCAGGTAATACTGCACGGCGACCTCCAACAGAGCACGGTCGAACGGCGCCGTCCAATCCGTCCCCATGAGCCAGTCGGCTACCTGGCGCATGAGCGCGCCCTCCGAGGCGCGATCGCCACGCACGCAACGATCCTCCAGTACCAAGAGTATACGAATAGCGGGAAGCAACAACGTCTGCAGTAGAAAGCTGTCGAGTGACACTGAAAAAAAGCACACATTGAGGGCCGCCACGTTTTCGTACAGAATGTTTTACCGCCGGCTCGGCTTCCTCCCCCTGTAGCCGCACATGTGCACGAAGGGGCACCCCTCCTCAGGGGGGCACTCACCACATTCTTGGCGCGCTGTGTCCATCACGCGCTCGCCGATTAGCTCAGCAAACGTGGACATCATGCATCGCTGACGACCGGCGTACGAATGCAGAACGCTCCACTCCGAGTCGGCCTGAAGTGTGCCCACGACCACAGGGCGTTTGTTACGGGCCCACGGAATGAAGTCTTCCGACGAAACTGACAGCACGGCCAGAGGCAGTGGTGACGATAGCGCGGTCGCGGTGGCGTCCGCTGTCGCCGCCGGGGCTATTGGCACAGCTGCTGCCTCGTCTGGACCCACTACCAATGGTTAATGCAACGTACGTGGGCGTCTCGGCGTCGCTCACCAGGTCGTGCGGTGGCATGGGCTGCGTGCCTTCCGCCGCAGGCCAGCAGTACGATAGCGCTTCTTCTTCTCTCCCCAGCGGCGGAGGGTCGTCGGCAAGGCGTGGCGTCGTTTCCTTCTTAGCGCACTTCTCGGCAGGGGGTGCGCACTTGTCAGCAGCGTCGATAAGGCCGCGCAACGCAGCAGCAATTACAGCATCCTACAGAAGAATAACCAAAGCAGCAATTAGGTCTACAGAACACTAGCCAAACGTTAGTCATTCAAACGGTCTCGCTCCCCTTCTTCGTCACGACCCGCGCCTCACGGACCGTATACGTGTCCAGTATGCCACCCCACACGACCTTGTGCACGGTCAACTCCAAGACGGTGCCAACCAGGCTCGCCACAAAGCTACTGCGCAACTGGTCGGGCAACAGGGCTGACACATGGTCGGCATTGTAATCGCCTATCGCCGAAATAGCTTCGTCGAACAGGGTGACCCAAATGCTGGCCTCCGTGTCGGCGTCCTTTTCGTCTTCCACCAAAACGCGCACCGAAAAATACGTCTTCGCCGTTGCCTGTATGCCGTGTACAGCGCACACCCGGCCACCACTTTCTAGGCCTCTCACTTTGCGCTTGCAAATGCCACAGCCCATGTACGTGCATTTGCTTTTCCAAGCCACGCCAACGATTGTTACGGGGGTAACAATCTTATACGTCCCATCGCACGCCAGCACGAACTCTTTCAACGACACTTCGGACGCACTCACCACGGCCTCGAAAATAGGCGCCCCGTCGGCCGTCGGAAGCGCCTTCGCGCTGGCCTCCGACGCCGGCTTCGCTTTGCCACCAGACGCCACCGTTGGCGCCTCCCTCAGCTTGCTGCCTCTCTTTGGCGGCGCCTCTCCGTGCGCGACAGGCGGGGACATGATCAACAACGCTCTGCAACACACAAAACTGCAACGGTAGCAACACGACAGCGACAATATTTAGACGTTCTCCGCCCGGTCCCTATATAAGCGCTTTGCACGCGGCCCGCACGTGGCCCCCGTGCGCAAACGCACGCGAGCCGCAAAGCAGCCGATTCTTACAAGGTTACTAAAACTGAAAAAAATCTCTCGATCAGTCTAGTGCACTAACAGAACGCCACTTTTATTTCCTAATATAAAGTTACCATAAGATTCTCTAGCCCCCACTGACTATTATAGACCGCTTAGTTTGCTCACATTTCACATTTAACGGTCGTTTTAAAGACTTACAAACAGTTACATAAGCGCTTTATATAAACAGTGACGTCAGCTCCTTATGTAAGGCTATGGCGTACGTGTCTAGGTGCCGCGCGCAAAACAGCGGCTCAACAACTGCGCAATTCATTTCTCACTATGGAGCCGACCGAACAAGTTGGTAATTATGCGGCCAATTCTCATCAGGCGCGAAACAGGTACGTTTTGCTAACTCACCTAACACTGACTTTCCACACTCACTTTCTTTTATAACGTTCACTAACTATTTCTTTTATAACGTTCACTAACTAACTATTTTTACAGCGATCCGCCTCCCCAAAACGCCGGAATCGGTACGCCCCAAGTCGACGTGAATACGCCTCCCCAAGTCGACGTGATTGCGCCTCCCCAAGCCGCTGGAGATAGTGCTAATCCACCGCCTTCCTCTATGCGTCTACCCCCACCCCAAAGCCGCCCCGGCGCAAGGTACGTTTAACGATAATAGCACTTTTTTAATTTACCTTTATTTGCAGACGCCTACTTTCGATAAAGCCTATAGCTGCTTTTCCGTTCGCCCCGCTATTTACAAACGCCCCGCTACCGACTTAATGTTTTGTTTTTTTACAGGCCCTAACCTAAAAAGAGACGCGCCGTTACTTTAATACTTTTTTTCATACTTGCAGACGAAACATCGCCGGCTTCGATACCCTGCATATAGGGCGCGGGCAAACCCTTGCGAGGCCCTCGCACCGAAACGGCTTCATTCATAGATCTAGAATAAATTTAACCCCAGGCGATCTGATTATGATAGATAGGGGGCCGCGCGCCGATCGACCTGGGGGCACATTGTACCTTGGACGTCGCCGACCACATCACAGCCCTTAACACTGTTTCCTTCTCCACAGATGAACCCCGCGCGCCAGTAGTCACCACCCCGACGCTAATTGAACTTTTCCTCCTTCCCCCAGCCGACACATCTACGTGATCGACCCTAGTCTGGCACATCGACGCTACAATATCGGGCGGGGATGACAGTGCACTACATAGGACCTGCGCCCCACACAATCACATTCACCTCGCCACGACGCCGCCACCACCATCCCCTCTTAGCCGTTGAGCCGCGCCGACGAGAAAAAGAACAAGAAGAAGAAGAAGAAGAAGAAGAATACGAAGAGCCGGCAGAAAATTTCGATGACGACTACAGTGGGTTCACCGATTTAGAATTTCTAGATGCCGACAACCCCCTACCAGAGGCGGCGGTAGAGACTTTCACACAGCCATTCTCCTTTGCCGATATATTTCCACACCCCCAAATTCTCCCCCCCTCATTTGCCCCACCCATCCCAGCGCATCTTTCCGTCCATTTAGGCTTTCCGCCACAACCCTCCGACCGGAACGGCTTTGGCCCACCCCCATGACCCCTTTCCGTCTTCATCTGTAACCAATAAAATTTATTTCTCACCGTTTATTGTTTCTGTGTTTCCTTTCGCCTTCCAACGCACACACGAATATAGTTCCACCTACACATTTAGCCCACTCCACCAGCCTTCCAAAATCACACACGAATAATTCCGCCTATATTGCAACACCAAAGCCACAAGCTTAATACACGCGCACAGGCCAATATGACAGCGCCGACCTCCAGCCGCCATAACGATATTGCACGCGCATCAGATGCCCCCAACTGTGTTTCCACCAGTATTCCAACTCACACACGAAACAATCCAGCGAACGCCAAAGCCACAAGCTTAATACGCGCGCACACAGGCCAATCTGACAGCTCCGACCGCCAACTGCAATAACACACGAATAATTCCACCTATATTGCAACACCAAACACCAGCGGCCGCCAAAGCCACAAGCTTAATACACGCGCACAGGCCAATATGGCAGCGCCGGCCTCCAGCCGCCATAACGATATTGCACGCACATCAGAGGTCCCCAACTGTGTTTCCACCAGTATTCCAACTCACACACGAAACAATCCAGCGAACGCCAAAGCCACAAGCTTAATACGCGCACACACAGGCCAATCTGATAGCTCCGACCGCCCACTGCTATAACGATATTGCACCGCAATTGCACGCGTATCCATCAGCTGTGCCGCAGCCAGCGCTGACAGGGAATATCCACATCGGCGCCACAACCTTATTACAAGCGCGTCTATGCGGCCCCGAAAAACATTTATCCGGCCTTCCGTCAAACAATGCACATAAAACTCCTACAGACTGACATACGATACGCCGTTCGCCAGTGAGTCGTGGAAACCAGGCCACTCAATTGCCCTCCTGATCTCCAGCGCGCCGGGGGTAATCTAAAACGCTCGACTAACCTCGATGATCCCCACCCCCACCACCGCGCCAGGCTAAAAGCTTCCAGAAGGCTCTAGAACCTTCTAGAACCTTCCCGCGCGTCACGATATTAACCCCGCTGATCCCCAGGGACGTCACTTCACTCTAAAACTTTCCCATCTCCCCGTGCACCTAATTATTACTAATAGGTCGCTATTTACTATTTTTAGTCATTGCTAACGTTCTCCTCCAATAATTGCACTACTCATTTGTTATTAATTAGTACTTAATTAATTAATTAATTAGTACCTGATTAGTCACTAGAGGTCGATAATCACCCTATCTATTTTCTTATTATTCAGTAGATGGCGACACCCTCTTTCTCATGACCCCCATCAATCACTTTGACGTTTACTATAATCATACTGCTAAAAAACGTAGGAATTCTACTTATAAAAAACGAAAAAGCCTTTGATCTAAGGTCACTTCCGTGGATGGCGAGACCCGAATCACTACTCAGGAATTATATTAAATATTGTCGGCCTTCGAGTTCGACGCCGACATGTCAGTGTCGGTAACGCAGTTGCTTTCGGCTGCTGATTACCTCAAATATATTACACTCAGTAAGCATTAAAGTTGTGTAACTAGCATGGCAGTTTAATGCTGGGGGTAAAATGTTGTCGACTTTTACAAGGGATCAAGGGTAAGCAAGTACAGTTTCGCGCAACACTACAGAAAATACCGGCGCAATTAATTTTCATGAGAAACTGTGTCGTATGTCATAAAATGTCAGCCAGTGGCCGCTCATTGGCTATAAGTTTATATAAGAAATCACCACATTGCCTGTACATATACAGCTGTACAGCTAATAAAGTTTTAGTTAAAACAACATTACCTGTACATCAAAATTAGAATACTTATAAATATGCAATTGAAACCAAAAACAAACACCTAGATTTATATAAATAATCAACTTAAATGATACCGGGCATAAATTGTTCATATATATATATATATATATACATATTTATATTTATATATATATACATATTTATATATATATATATATATATATATATTCTTCCTCTTCATCTTTGTCCATTTTTATGTGGGTTCGATGTATAATGACATTCGCCTCCATGTCGTTCGGTCGTACACTTCCTCCCCCGACAGTCCCTTCTCCCTGAGATCTGCCCTCACACTGTCTAGCCACCTCCTCTTCGGCCTTCCTCTCCTCCTCTTCCCTTGCACTTCCATTCCCATCGCTCTCCTTCCTACATAATCCTCCCCTCTTCTCATCACATGTCCATACCATCTCAACCTACTTTCTTCGAAATTTCCCCCACTTTCGTTGTCCCTCTGATTCTTTCGTTTCTTATCTTGTCAAGCTTTGTGACTCCGCACATCCATCGTAGCATTCGCATTTCTGCGACATCCAACTTCTTTTCCTGTGTCTTCTTTGCCGCCCATGTCTCCGACCCGTACATCAGTGCTGGCCTTACCACTGTCCTGTACACTTTTCCCTTGATCTTCACGTTCATTCTTCTGTCACACAGAGCTCCAGATACTCTCTTCCAGTTCTTCCACCCGCTCTGCACACTATGAGTGACTTCCGCATCCAATTCTCCATCATCCGCCAATGTCGATCCTAGATATTTGAATGTCTTCACTCTTTTCACTGTCTCGCCCTGTAACTGGATCTCTAGGTAATTGCTTTTCGTTGCACCTCAGGTATTCCGTCTTCTTTCTACTAATCTTTAGTCCTCGCTCTTCCATTGCACGTCTCCATTCCTCGAGCTTCCGTTCCACCTCCTCTCTTTTGGTACTGCACAGCACGATGTCATCTGCAAACAGCATACACCAGGGGGGCTGTTCTTTGATGCCCCGGCCCAACACATCCATAATCAAGTCAAACAGGTAAGGACTCAGTGAGGACCCCTGGTGCAGCCCCATTCTAACGGTGGTCTTGCCTGTCAGTCATACACTGCTCTTGACTTGCGTCCTTGGGTCTTCATATGTGTCTTTTACAAGACGTACATACTTTTCAGGCACACCCTGCTCCCGCATACACCTCCAAACCTCCTGTCGTGGCACTCTATCGTATGCCTTCTCTAAATCAATGAAGACCATGTGCAGTTCCTTCTGCATCTCCCGGTGTTTCTCCATCAACTGCCTTGCTGCAAATATGGCGTCCGTTGTTCCTCTGCCCGGCATAAAACCGAACTGCTCCTCAACTATGCTTGTCTCTTCCCTCAGCCTTCTGTCAATTACCCTTTCCCAAACCTTCATGGTGTGCGGCATCAATTTGTTGCCTCTGTAATTGCCACAATCCTGGATGTCTCCCTTCTCCTTGAAGATAGGCACGATGACACTGTCTCTCCATTCCTCTGGCATTTTCTCTTGTACGTATATCTTCTGCATCAGATCCCACAGCATATCGACCCCCTCGTCTCCCAAACTCTTCCAGACCTCCACTGGAATTCCGTCTGGTCCCATCGCCTTCCCAGTTTTCATTCTTTTCAGTGCCACCTCTACTTCCTCCCTGATAATTCCTGGTGTTATGCCTTCATTTGGCACTCCATCGTCAAAGACTGCCCTCGGGTTCTTTACGTTTAGCAGATTATCGAAATATCCTTTCCTCCGAACCTTGATCTTATCCTGTTCCCATAGAACCACTCCTTGTCCATCCTTAATCTGTCTTATCTGTGTGAAATCTTTGGTAGATTTGTCGCGAGCCTTTGCTATTCTATATATCTTTCTTTCTCCCTCCGGTGTTCCCAGCTCCCCGTACACCTCGTCCATTGCCTGTGTCTTTGATCTTGCTACTTCTTTCTTTGCCTCTTTGTTTGCCTGCCGATAGCTGTCTCTGTCTTCATGCTTTCCTGACGTTTCCCACTTCTTCTTAGCCTCTTTCTTAGCTCTTATCGCATCCTTCACCTCATCATTCCACCACCATGTCTCCTTGTCCCCAGGGGGTCTCTTTCCTGTTGATATGCCCAGCATCTCCTTTCCCGCTCTCAATATCACCTTGCTGTTCTCCTCCCACCATTCCTGCACGTTTTCCAACAATCTCCTTTCCTCCAATACTTTCTCCCTAAACTGCGTCTTTAGGTCCTCTTCTTTCAATCTCCACCACTTGATCTTCGGTGTCACTTGCTCTGGTCTTCTTTTCTTACTACACTTAATCTCCCAGTCCATCACCAGTACTTTGTGTTGTGCCGCCACACTTTCCCCGTTTATGACCTTGCACTTCTTAGCTTCTTTCAGATGGGATCTTCTACACATTAGGAAGCCTATTTGACTTGCTCTTCCTCCACTCCTTCTCAAACAAAGTATTCCCTATCGTCAAATCAAATGCCATCGCAAAGCCTACTACCCTTTCGCCTTCCTCGTTCATCTCTCCCACTCCCCAGCCACCGTGTATCCTCTCAATCTCATCTCTACTCATTCCCACGTGACCGTTTAGGTCTCCGCCTACAATCATCCTTTCTCCCTCTGGTATTGACCTGAGCTCTTGATCCATCTGTCTCCAGAAGGTTTCCTTCTCCTCCTCTTCACAGCCCACTTGGGGGGCGTACGCGCATATGACGTTAACCACCGTCTCACATAAGCCCATCTTGACACTCATCAATCGATCGTTCCTTCTGCTCACACTCACTAGGCTATCCTTAAGTTCTTTGTGTAGCACTATCCCCACCCCATTTCGCCCTCGCTCGTCTGCTCCACTATATAGCAACTTGCAGTTTCCTCCCAACTCTCTCGCTTTGTCCCCCTTCCACCGAGTCTCCTGCACACACAGCACTCCCACCCTCCTCCTCTCCATCAGATCCGCCAACTCCTTTCCTCGTCCAGTCATTGTCCCCACATTCAACGTCCCCACTCTCATCCGGACTAACCTCTTTATCCGGGACCGCCCAAGGCCCGGTAGCCCTTGTCCACTTTTCACAAAGGTCAGGCGAGTCCTCTGCGAGTCGCTTACAGGGTACGCCCTAACTGCATCCGAGGCTCGCTGAATCATCATCATCATTTTGGATTTGGCATAATTTTTTGTGGCCGGATGCCCTTCCTGACGCCAACCACAGTTATAGGCGGTGGGCATAGCCTTTGGTTCCGATGAACCACAACCTGTAAGGCAACAGGTGGTTTGTAATCAGAGTTTCTTTCTCCTAGACCGACTGCCCTCCAAGGCTAACGGGTTCGGTCTACCCGGGTTTGGAATCCGAGTTCCTTCTCCTAGACCCACTGCTTTACTAGGCTATCGAACTGGGTCTACCCGGGTTTGGAATCAGTGTTGTCCTTCACCTAGGATAGTTTGGTCCGCGGCACCTTCATCTGTATTATCCGGTGCACCCCCTCCGAGGAAGGGTTCCCCCATCCGCCACCCGGGGGACGCGCCTCAGCGCAGGCTATCCCCAGCGCGAGGATATATATATATATATGGCCTACATATATATATATATATATATATATATATATATATATATATATATATATATATATATATATATATATATATATATGGCCTACGTAATAAGCGGCTACTCAAGTAGGCGACAATGTTCTAATTCGCTTGTAATCATTTTATATCTCAGAGTACGTATAAATAGTGACTTCCCCGCGCCAGCAACCCATAAAAGTAAGAAACACAAAGGCCTCTATACACTGGCACTTTTCGCCCGACCAGACCAGACCAGACCAGACCAAACCAAACCACGTCAGACCGACATCGACTAACCTCGATTACTACCGACGTAGTGGAAAGATTCGAGGATGGCTCAGTCCGTGTAGGTCGGTGTAGTGGCTACTGTATAGGGTGTGTGGTTTGATCTGGTCTGGTCAGGTCGGGGTCGGGCGAAAAATGCCAGTGCATCCCCGGCATTTACTCAAGCATAAACCTGGCGGAAGATGCGACGAATCTTAACCAGTATCGGCACAATTTTTGTTCAGTATAGACGCACACATTCTGTAGCCTGATCTGACAGATTACCGCCTTTCATTGGCGTCGGAATTGGGCAGTCTTATGGATATTAACACTCCCCCTAATGGAGATTCGCACTCTCCCGAACATTTCGGCAAATGGTGTAGTTGGTTTTTTTATGAGCTTCAAGGTTGGTTATGCCACGTTCGACATTATGCCATGTTCGACATTATGCCACGTTCGACATTATGCCACGTTCGACACCGCAAAAAACCTCCAACACAATCTCCCACCTCATACGCCGCAAAAATACTACCACCTTCAAAACATTTCCAATAGCACCTTCCCCTAGCTCCCCCTTTCCGAACGTCCTTGACCAGCCTCAGCCCGCAATGTTCCCACGCCTATGTTATATTATGTAGTAATTTAGAAATTCAACAATGATAACATATCAGTCTCTGTCAGTAGGATGTCATAGTTGTCAGCGAGGTAACTTGGCTTGTCTGTCACTGGTGTTAACGTACACACACTATTCACACACTTACTTACACATACACATACATACACTCACATCTGAACACATTCACCTAACCTCACATCCATCCACCCACGGACACATTCACATACAAGCACGCATGCTCGCGCGTATACACACACAAACGTTATCTTGCCACGATAATGATAGGTTTTCTACCCCGAATGATACATTACATTTCTGTGCTGAAATAAGCTGAGGAAATGCGTGTGTTCGTATACAAAGAGCAAAAACAATTAGTCAATAATGCTATATAAGATTTCGTCACCACCGTATCGTATCGTTTCGTATCACGATATTAAGAAGTCGTTGAGGCTACTTAGCTACATACATTAAACAATGAAGTATCCTTTTTATTATCGTATTGCAGTATCTTTTTCCTTTCAAAACCGCAATCGTCATTGTGTGTGTGCACGAGAGAGGGCTGCACATGATCATAATACAGATATCATTATGACGCCACATAAAAAGGTGAAGATTCAAGGACGTCGACTGCTCAGAAATAATACGATTACTTACTTTGCAAACCTTATTTGTGAGCAATGCCAACAAGAATGTGGCCTTATAGCACTAGATACAAAGATATTATGAGTAAATCACAATTGCTATTTAATGGGAATGCAGATCTCTTGTGTGAAGGTTCCTATAGAGTGTTAATGAAAATGTTGACATAAGTATGTTTTCTCACTGAATTAAGGAATAGAAAAGAGTAACTAAACGACACGGTAGTGGATGAACTGAGTAGATAATATAACATAATGATTATCCCGGAGGTAGCTCAGTGAATGGAATAAATGCGGTATTGTTCGTGTTATGCTGCCAGCGTTTCCATATTCTTATTTAGTTTTGTATTTAATATATATATACATACGTATATATATACGACTAGATGTTTCTTGATATGCTACGCTTTTCTAGATGGCCTTACCCCCACCTGAAAGAACTCACCTAGAGATCATATTTGCGTCAACGAGTACGACAAGATCCAAATAGTGCACTGTTGGAATCTGCTGCCTTTACTGGGCCATGGATGGGTGACACCCGGGTAATTAATTCCAGATGGCAAGTGGACAAGGAAGCATTTGTCTTATGGACAGGTCAACTTGTCCAACTAGATGAACAATGATGGGACTTGTAATAAGCCAATGGCTTCGTTGTCCACTTATCATCTTTTATTTTTTGGTTTGAATGACAAACTTCTTAAATATCGGTAAATCCTGTTCAGCATACACACATATATAAAATAGTGTATATATATATATATATATATACATATATACATATATATATATATCAGTCATTTGACTTCTCAACTCGGTGTGTATAATTACAATCGACCATAATAAAAAATGTGCAAAACATATGTCTGTTTCAGCTTCAAGTCATGCATATCTTAGATTATGTCGTGTATACGTGTACTTGTAAATTCATTAACATGTTTCCCGGTATAACGGTGTATAATTTGTTGAATCTGTGAGAGTTCTACACCCTTTCCCGTGAAAATGTTCCAAGTTGATTACTAGCATTTCCCACAGTATTTGGAATGAAAACGGTTGTCAAAGAACTAACAAACAAAACAATGTACTATGTTTACTTCTGTGATTTAGTATCACAACTCTAGCTGGATAAAATCGTGCTTATCGATGATTAAGGTTTTATTAGTAGTCTGCATTTTTAATGTACCTTATAATATAGACGAAATAAAAACACTTCTCCTAGGCATTTACATTATAAAACTAAGTAGGCCTACATTTTTATATAATTAGCACAGTTAAAAATAAAATGTGTATAAACGACAATTAAACACGTTAAACGCAATAAGTTAAATGAATACATTAATTAAATAAGTCAATCGAAATGTCAATCGAAATGTCAATTCTACTACATAACAACATCAAACGAAATCACTATATTGAAATGTGATTACTATAATGTTAGTGGTGGTTTAGTTTATTAATACATAGGTATATATTTATTTTATCATTGTTTGCACACAGATGCACGCAATTATATACTAGTTAACACTAGTTGCTTGGGTATATATAGTCACTAGTGTGTCTAAAATAAGTTTTACATGAATATGAGTTTAAATGAGATCTCAAAACGTTCCAGGGATTATTAGCAGGAACCCAAATGAGTAACTATTATTGGCATAATGCCTACCGTAGCCTAGGGCAAGGCGCTTACCTTAGGTCTTCCAGACCTACTATACAAATGACAGGCGTGTCGTTACATTTTCTTTTTTATAAGTTACCGACCGAAATTATTGTAGCAACCTGTCAGTCGGCTTTGAAACTCGGTCTCGACCTTGTCGTGACAGCCCGTCTGATGTTGGACTGTTTTATAGCCAATATCTGTAGTTTCCACTCATCGTGGGCCATCTTGTTCCTAACTGTGACATAGTTGGCTACAATTCTTAAAATGACACGGCTCACAATTAATTATTATGCTGATGTGCTATTGTTCATATCTATCCACGTCTAACCGGAAATGTTTCACGCCTAACGGCTCATAAATCTGCACAGTATGAGTTGTAGCGCCGGATGTAGGGAGCAGTTAATCCATGGTATTCTAAATATCTATGTTAGGATGAAAATGAAATGTCGCGGGTGCTTAAGTATACATCAAACAATATATACAATATGTATATGTTGAAAATACGAAACTAATGACGTTATAAACGTATCTAAGAGACAGAGACAGGAGAGACAAGCATGCATTGTGCGTGAATGGTGGTTTTATTTATGTGTATGGGCAATAATTTTTTGCAAATTACAAAAGTATTACTACACAAACAATCATTCAGCCATGTTTTAAATGATGTGCAAGTGCAGTGCAATTGTATGTATGAAGTATACGCATAGTCCTTAGTAGTAGTAGGTTTTGAGATACAGCCTTTGAAGATGACGAGTATAGTAAAAAATGCGGGTTCCCGGGCGTTGACTGTGTGTCATACGTAATATGCTGTTCTAAGATATAGCGTGGATTAATAATAATAATACGGTATTTCTTTAGCGCTAATTCCCGCATAGCGGATCGATGCGCTGTATAAGCAATAAATCAATGTATATTGATATGTTAAAAACTAAACACTGGTTTTAAGACATATAATACAATAACTTTAAAATAAAGTCGCCACGACGAAACAATTTAAATTAATTAAAATGTATAATAAAAACACGAGTCTTTAAAGACTTCTTAAACCTATTCAGTGTACCTGATGCACGAATGTCCACTCGTAGTTCATTCCATAGTCGCGGTGCTGTTGCGCCAAATGCCGAGTCGTCGATGCATTTCTTCGTGATGCCTTGGTGCAGTATTGGCACATGGTCCTGGCGTATGCGTCAATCACGATCTCCTGGCTGCAGACGTTCTGACAAATAAGACGGCGCTAAACCATGAATACATTTGTAAGTCACAACCAACACCTTGAACACAATTCGACTTGCAACTTTGCACTGTTTTATCCAGAACTTGTTTGTAATTATGTTAAGCTGCACCACACCCATGTTGTTCATAATCACCAGCATCATCCACATTGTGTATAGTGTCAACAGTGCGACAATGTTCCAGAGAGTGATTATGCACATATACGGAAAAAGAAGAATAACAAGTAAAACTCCCTCATTCACGTCGACCACTGGAGTAAGATTCAACTCTCTCTCCATATATATCTAGTCATCACTGTCGTTTGCACCACAACAGACTCGAGTTCAGTATCTTCCCTTACACCATCGGTAAGCTCTACGAGTTACAATTCGTCTCACCCGATGTAGGGTATTCAAAGAAAAACGGTCGTGTTTCGAACCTAGTGTCGGAACAGTCGGTTAAAAGTTGAATATCTTAAGAAGTTATTTTATGATGAAGAGAATCATGGTCTAATATTATTATTGTTATTATTGGGGACTAAAAGCTTTCAGTTTTAAACATGAATATTGTAGTGTTCTGAAGCACGGTTGAAATCACTCTAAAGTGTTTTATTGAAGGTTCAAAATAGAACTGTATTATTTTCAAGGGTGACTGTTTTGCAATCACTCCACCAGTTTCTTTTTCTAGCGCTTATTGTCACATATAATGGTCATAGTTGCCATTTCACTAGCATGTGCCCAGCAAATTTCAGCTATCCCTCGGGTTTTTTCTCAGTTACTCTATCCATACCTCAGCAACTCAGTCTTAGTCAAGTGTTCTTAACTGTGAATGTCAAACGCGCTTAGCAGTATTCCTGCGTGACGTCGGCGTAGTTTTTGCGTGGGACGACTGGTAAGGGTGGCTCTCTCGTAAATTGAACACACAATCCACTAAGTGGACATTATTGGGAATTAGGATACTAAAAATCCGTATCAAATGTCATATCCACCGGTATTGTCTCGTAAAGTAGAAGAAAAAGTTATCAAACTATGCATTCCCTAAAGACAATAGCGTAATTAAACACCATTGCATGCGTGTTTTGTTGCCATGTGATTGGACAAGGAAGGTGTGACGTTAATAGCTGATGGAATAAAAGCCACATATCTGGTAAACATTTTCACACCAACTTCGATCGTCTGAAACTCCCGTTGGAAAGGTAAGGTACATTTGAGATAATCGTTACTAAATAATTGGCGGATATTGTTCGTAGAAGCTCGTAAATGCAATATTCCGTGTTCACGAACGAGTATTTTCGAATTTCGCTAATAAAACCCCATAAACAGGATCACGTTGCAAATTCACTTCTTTTATATGTAAGATATAATATATAAGGGAAAGCAGACGGTGTAGAAAGCGTTATGCTGTTGGCTGTTCTATTTGCGAAGCCAAACAACAAAGCGGCGGCACAAACATGTATATGTGTTGGGTTTAATCAGTGCATGAAATAATGCAGTAGTAAGTAATCTGTCTAAGTTAGTTAAGTTATTAACTAAATTCTGATAGGGATGGGAGAGGGGAGTGAGGGGAGAGGGCGCCTAGCAAGCGGCAAGTCAAGACAAAGCGACACTTGGTGTGCGATCACTGCCACAGCTGGGTAGATTTTGCATTGTCCGGCTGTGGGAAGTCATGGGCAGAAACCATGGAGGAAGGATTCACCTTTCAGTGCATTTGGTGTTGGAAGGTGGAGTGTCTGCAGAAGGAGATAGTTAGGTTGACAGATATTGTGAAGGGAATGGAGATGGGAATTAGAAAGGAGACAGGTCGAATGGAGAGAGACGACAGGGAGAGAGGTGAGAATACTGCAAGTCTAAAGGAGAATAGCAGTGGCAAGAAAACTGAGGAAAGGAGATTGAGAGGAGGGAAGGTGATTGGATGGGAAGAAATTGGAAAATCGACGACAGAAAACGGGACAAGCGTGAAGGTGACAGGGGAGAAAATGACCGTAGAGAAGGAGGGAGGGAATATGGGACGGGAGAGGAGGGAAGAAAATGAGATGGGAGGAAAGATGAAGGGACGAAAGGAAGTGAGAGCAAAAGTGATAGAAGAGAAGTCGATAAAAGGGATGATGACAGAAGGAAAGGTGACAGGACAAAAAGCGAGAGGAAAGAATGGATCGGAAGAGAATGTGACCGGAGAGAAGACGGCAGTGGGAATTGACAACAACCAGACAGATGCAAACCGAAGAAAGAGCTACTCGGAGGCAGTGATTGAGGGGGCATTGAGGAAAGAGAGGGTGTTTTTGGGCGACTCCATTATGAGAAAGACGGACAAGACACGAAGAGAGGGGAAGGATGTCGTTGCTTGTCTACCGGGGGGTAGGATAGAATATGTGACTGGCAGATTAGAGAAGGCATTGGGACATGGTAAGGTATATATTAGTACTTGTAGGAACAAATAATGCAGGCAGGGAGGGAAAACTAGGATAGTACAGAAGTATAGACAGTTAGCGAGGAAGCTAAAGGAGACAACAGTTAAGAAGATTATTCTGTCAGGAATTTTGCCAGTAATGAGAGGAAGGGGGACAACATATATAAAATGCAAGAGGATGGCGATCAACGCAATAGTTGAGAGTATGTGTGAAAAAGAGGGGGTGGGATTCACAGGATTATGGGGATACTTTGTTGGGAGGGAAGATATGTACATGAGAGATGGCCTCCATCTTAGTGGAAAGGGGGCAGCAGTTTTCTTAGAGAACATGCTGCGATCTGTTGAGAGTGGGACAGGTTGCATCTATTTAAACTAGATTCGCAAGGGGGACTCACAGGAAAGCCTGAAACTGGAGGCATACAAAAATAGAGCACAAACAAATCAGCAAAGAACAGTCTGGAAAACTGTTCTGAAGCTGGGTATCAATGTGTTTGTTTAAATGCAAGGAGTATAGTAAACAAAAACAAAAACCACCGATATAACAGATGCCGAATTGGGACTGACAGGATATGTAATGTTTAGGAAAGATAGAATAGGAAGAAGGGAAGGTGGAGTTATTTTATATATTAAAGAATCTATCCAGGCTTATGAAATAAAATTAGAAAGAGAAGCATATTGCGAAGAAGCTGTTTGGTGTAACATAGTTACAGGAAACTCAACGTTAACAGTTGGGTTAGTTTATCGAACTCCAAACATAGGCATAGAAGAGAATGAAAAAATACAAAACGCTATAAGGGAAGTAAGCAAACGGGGGATTTTAACCACGGGCATATACAATGGAAATCTTTACAAAGTACGGGGAGTGAGGACCACAAGTTTTTAGTTTTAGTTCAAGATACTTTCCTTTCTCAACATGTGCTAGAACCAACCAGAGGTGAGAATGTGTTAGACATAGTTTTGTCCTCACAGAATAAATTAGTTGACAATGTCAAGATATGTGAGCCACTGGGGAATAATGATCACAACCAAATACATTTTACCATCAAAGTAAAATCAGAAAGGAATAGTAAAAAGCAGTACAGGAGAAATTTCCACAAAGGAAAATTTAAGGACATCAGGACATATTTAGCAAAGATAGACTGGAATAACACACTGAAGAATATGACATAAAAGGAATGCTGGAATATATTAAAGAGTGAAATTAAGTGCATAGTCAATAAATTTGTACCCTTCAAAAACAAGGGAAACGGTCCAAAAAGAAACACTTATCGAAAGAAGCCATTAAAAAAATTAAGTATAAACAAATGATGTGTACGTCATATAGATGTACTGGAAATGATGAAGACTACAACATTGACAAAGAAGCACTTAACCAAGCTACAGCTTAAATTTGAAATTCAAAGAGAAGCTATGCACAACAATTAGCTAGTAATATAAAACATGACAGCAAGAGTTTTTATGCGTATGTTCGAAGCAAACAGAAAGTTCAAAATAAGGCCGGTCCTCTAGAAGATAGTGTTGGAAATATAATATCAGAGGGATTCTTAATGGCAGAAGACGTGAATGAGTATTTTAGTTGAGTGTTTACCAGGGAAGATATTAGTTCACTGCCAGTACCAGAGGCTGAGTTCAAGGGGACAGATTCAAACTATTTAGGACAATTAATTGTAACCCCGGAAATGGTAGCTAAGAAAATATTGGTTATGAAGGATAATAAATCACCTGCAGTGGTTGGGATTCCGCCCAAACTACTATTGAAAATTGTAGAACAAATTAGCGTACCGCTTGCAACAGTTTTCAATTTGTCATTAGAAGAGGTCGTGGTTCCTTTAGAATGGAAAGAGGCAAACATTATACCGTTATTTAAAAAAGGTTCGAGAAACAAGTCAGAGAACTATAGACCAGTGAGTTTAACATCAGTGATTTGCAAATTATTAGAAAGACTAATTAAAGATCACATTGTTAAACACAACTTGATAAACCCATCTCAACATGGGTTTTTTAAAGCGAGGTCATGCTTAACAAATATGTTATGTTTTTTGGAAGACATCACTAAGTGGGTAGATTAGGGATTACCAGTAGGTATCATCTACTTACATTTTCAAAGTTTTCGACAAAGTACCACATCAAAGGTTACTGCTTAAACTAAAGGCCCATGGCACAGGAAATGGTATAATAAAATGGATATAAAAATGGCTGATTGATAGAAGACAATGTGTAGTAGTTGATGGGGAGGCTTCAAACTGGAAATCGGTGTTGACTCGGGTACCACAGGGATCAGTACTAGGACCTATATTATTCTTAATATATATCAACGATTTGGACGATGAAATAACAAGCAAGGTGTTGAAATTTATGTATGATGCAAATGTGTTTAGAAGGATTAAAAGTGATGGAGATAGACAACATTTACAAGATGATCTTGACAAGTTGATCAAATGGTTTGAAAAGTGGCAAATGCTGTTCAATTTTGGGAAATGTAAACGCCTCCACGCAGGACATGGGAACGAAGAGATAGAGTATACAATGGGGAGTACTGTACTAAGTACTACTATAAAAGAAAAGGACTTAGTGTTAACCATTAGTGCTGATATGAAGGTTTCAGAGCAGTGCGGAATTGCAACTTCAAAGGGAAATCAAATCCTTGGATTAATTAGGCGAAATATAACGTTTAGTAAAAAGAGCTAAAAATACCGCTGTACAAAGCAATAGTGAGGCCTCATTTAGAATATTGTATACAAGCGTGGAGGCCGTATCGCAGGAAGGACATATATATGCTAGAAAGAGTACAGAGGAGAGCGACTAAAATGATACCAACACTGATGGATCTTAATTATGAAATTCGCCTAAAAGAATGTGGTTCAACAACACTAGAGACCAGGAGATTGAGAGGAGATCAGATAGAAGTGTTTAAAATAATGAATGGTTATGAAAATATTGATAGATATTTTTTTCTCAGTTAAGAAAGATAGGACTAGAGGACATGAAGTTACACTAACAAAGGAGCAGTGTAGATTGGAAATGAATGGAACAGATTATCTGCTGATTGTGTGGGTGCTAGTAGCGTGAATATGTTTAAAAATAAAATCGACACATACCTCAGACGGGCGGGATACACATAGATAGACTCTCGATAAGTGCTTCCTTGTCCACCAGCCACCTAGAGTTAATTCTCTGGGTGGCAATCTTGCTAAATCTTGCGCAGAAATTCTAACGCAGTTGGACGATTCTCAGAGAAGTCGAATTGGTGTTCAAATAAATAGAACTGCCATCGGGTGAAGTACCTTTTACCTGGTGGTTATGCTCGTAGTCAGGGACAATATGTAGCTTTTTGACGTTAGTAATTTATTTTGCTGTACACTGTATTAGACCAAAACGCTATCTTGGCATCTTTTTTAAGTTTTAATTGTAGAATAGTGCTTTTAGTGGTTAGACCCCACATATTTCGGACATGGTATCTGACTATTACACAATTGTCTTGCTACATTTACGACGGCCATCTTAGATTTCAACATGGTACTCATAGTACGTCCTACGTTCTAGAGATAAAAGGATATATAGCGCAGTATCACGTCTTTAGGGCCGTTCAAAACACTTTACAGTTTATTCCCTGCCAGTCCTAATCAATTGAACACTGACTTCTGTGGAAAGTATTCAGCCACGCTACAATTAATGCACAAATATTATTCGTATACAAACATACACCATCGTTTGTAGCCAGGTACTCATTCATATAGCTGAGTGAACCGGAGCAACGTATAGTAAACGAACTTTCCCAAGGTTCGAAACTGCTGCACAGGGTTCGAAAGCAGGTTCTCTCGATTCAGAGTCCAATGCTCTAGCACTGCGCCACTGCGCTCCTCTTGATCTCATAAATATCCTTCTAGACCAACCACATAACAAGCTGATTGTTGAGGCTAGTCCCACACATGTGTGAACAAGGAATTTGACTGTGACAAAATATAAATTGCTTTCTGACCGCCATCTTAGATTTCAAGATGGCCGATAGTACTTCCTACTTTTTTCATATATTTCTTTCGTGATTTTAGCAGCAATTATAAAATTCAAGATGGCTGCCAAGATAACGGTTTGTAAAATGAAACAGATGGATTTCTGTTACAGGGCTAATCTGTGTACATGAAAAATACGTGCTATCTAATATTACAAAAACATTGTTAAATTATATAGTAGCCCAGACAATAGGGATAGTATAAGATATCACATACGAAAATGGAAAAAACCTATCGTGGACAGACAGAGCCAATAGATCCTATGTACAACAACCGACTTGGGCGCTACGTTAACTACTGCCTAAACAATTTATCCTAATAATGGTGTTAGCATCATGAACACGTTTTAACACTACATTATTATTAAGTGTAGGTCTCATTTAGCAATCATAGCGACAAATGCCGAACTATAAGTTAGTTACCTCATTGTCATTATACGCATTGCGTCAACCATAATATTCCCAGCGTTTTGGAACCAATTATGCACACGTATTGGTGAAATGATGATGTGCCCACAAGTTCTTTGTTATTATTTCAGCGACAAGGACCCACCATGAGGCTATTGATCGTCTTGGCTGTGTTCGCCGTCATCTTGGCATGCAGTTTTGCTGCTGGCCCCCCAAGGCGACGCGACCCTCCTAGGCGACGTGACCCCCCTAGGCGTCGTCCTCCTACGACTAGGCGTCCTGATCCACCTAAGCGTATCAATCACTTTCTTCTCTTTACACATTAGTTTCTATTATAATACATAAAACATATCATTACCAAACAACACTAATGTGTTGATTGAAATCGATACATTTTCGGCAATGTATATCCTCTGTCGATACAGTCATGGTAACAAAGAACCATCACCAAGTATTTAATAATAATAATAATAACAATGAAACAGTACAGGAAAATACAAATAGTTAACGTTATTAAATGTTTAGAGAAGAATTAAACATCAATCAGCATTTTCATATTACCGCCATACTTTGAAATATAACGCCATAAGTCACTAAAATAGCGTAAATATAACGAATTATATTTTCTATTCGTGCGTTCAGGATGCATGGAATCGTGCGAGCGAAAGCGAGATGGCCTCTACCAAGCCATGTGTACTTACGACTGTCGCAATTACGTGGAATGTGTGGATGGGAAAGCATTCCATCGTCGTTGTCGCAACGGGATGTTCTTTGACAACGAAAAGCGACGATGTGATCGAGGTAATTGTAGTTTTGACTTCCAACACTTTGTCCTGCAATACAGGGATATCTCTGGTGATACGTTTGTGTGTGTTTGGTTGTGTCTTTGTGTGCGCGCGTGTGTGCGTGCGCGAATGCCTATTTTCATGTGTAGGCACAACGTATTTAGGTTTCCCTACTGATTTACAAAGATAAGTCTTGATCAATAACTTGATGATCATAACTATCTCTTAATTATTCTTTTGGTGTAAAGCTGTGAACAATTATATGAACACCGAAGTAGCTATCATGAAACTCTTCTAGTATCCCGGTGTCTTTGTTGTCATTCTAGAGTATATGCATGGTCCCGCAACCATGTAAATGGACATCTACACAATGGTCACGAATAATTGTGTCCAACAAACTAAGTACAGGAAAAATATATATATTGCTTTACTTATGGTATCTGAAACTATACGCATGGTACGTGATACAACGTTACATGGTTGACATCCGGCTTCTTCCGGGTTTTCATCAACATATCTCTGCGCGCCTTTAGGTTGCCCGACCGGAACTAACGGTATCATTGACTGCTACACCCGCCAGGACGGCCATTGGCAGCACTGCTGCTACTGCGACTTGTATGCATCTTGTGCCAACGGCGGCATGTTCTTCCACCGCCGCTGTGAGGTCGGAGGCACGGTCTGGGACGACGTGGAACACAAGTGTCTTGGCAAATCGTCCACTTGCCGTAGAGAGCACAGGTTCTACCCGCTGGAGACCATCATGAAGCCCTAATACGGATGACTTTACGGAATCTTTTTAGGTAAAACCGTTCATGATAAGATATTGTAAAACCAACACACACACACACACACACACACACACACACACACACACACACACACACACACACACACACACACACACACACACATTCACTCACTCACTCACTCACTCGCTCACTCATTAACACACTCACTCAAACACACAAGCACGCACGCACACACACATACACACACACTTCCACACACATACACAAACACACGCAAACACACACATACGCGCACACGCATGCACGTACACACGCACATAATTATACACTCACACTCACTCACACCCACACCCACACCCAAAAGCAAGCACGCACGCACACAAACACACACACACACACACACAGACACGCTGAACAAATTGTTACACTCACACTTACTCACTCACTTTCTCTCTCTCTCACACACACACACACACACGCGCGCACACGCACACACACACCCCACACACATGTTGAACTAATTGTGACGAAGATTCTTTGATGTGGTGTGGTTTTTGCAGTGTTTGTGTTATCCTGGAAACTGTAAACCACCAGATATATACATACATACCGACGTACTGTATTCTTACCCTGATTGTCTTTTCTTTTTTGTAGTTCGTTCCTCAGTTCCAAACTGAAACGATGAGGAATACGAATACGAACATCGATAAGAAGGTTGATCGAAAACATCATGTATTTGCTTTAAATTCAATAACAGTGCGCTTATGACATCATTTCGCTGAATATCACTGAAGATATCAATGACTGTATTTCAACGGAACCTATGTAAGACGTCAATTCAATAAAGTATCAGACACAAATATTTTTATTATCTCTGTTCACCTGCCGTTTCTAAAGCACAAATATATGTTGTAATTCCCGATATTATCTTCAATGAGGTTGGAAATAATGTACTGTTAGATTGACGTATACAACTGGCTCTTTTGGTCCGACCCGACCCGACCCGACCAGACTAGACTCTCTCCGACTGCAGTTTATCAACTACATCGACTGACACCGACTGTGCTATAATCTAAGCCGACGTGACGTCATAGTCACGTAAACTTGAAAACATTCGATTACGTCGGATCTAGTCGGTGTCAGGCTTTGGTGACCTTCAGGAGCAAACATAGGAGTGACAGTGCTGTGGTAATTCCAGTGAGTGCACGGACATGAAATTATATTAAAATGATAACGGTCTACATCAGAGTGGGGTGGTGTCACAAGATGAACGGTGTTCACATCTTGTTGAAAGTGATAAAGTGACGGGTGTTCATGATTAGTTATGAGGGTGTAGGTTCCAATTGATTATTATGATGGGATAAAATTAGTATGCCTATGTGTTTATGTGGTTGTGCTTGTATGTATTTTTTGGGATCATTTTTCGAGTGCTGTTGCACGCAACAATTAGATTATTGTGGCAAAATAATGTTCGGGAGATTATGTTTTACTTTGTAGAAGACAAAAAGTTGGTGAGATTCAGCATAGGACAGTTGTGGCCTTAATTTCTCACAATTGGTGATGCTATATGTAAAAACTGTGGTACCGGCAAAGAGTAATATATGTTCAACCACAATATGGCGCTTTAAGCCATCAAAGAGCGCTGTTCACATGATGCTATATCAAAGAATCCTCACGGTCCAAAGTAGTACATGTATGCAAAGTGTCAGAGTTATATATAGAAGTGCACAATGTGTGTGAGTATCCGCATAAACGTTCGCTAGGTGGCACATTAGAAAAACCATTCTTTAGACAATATATAACATATTCTGTGGGATTTTTGCGAATAATTTTCTATAGACTCTTCTCTGTTGTAGAATTATATGTAATTCCAGGTCAGTCTGTATGTAAAAATCTATATCAAACTGAAATGGCCACAAAAAGGAGACAGATGCGGTAGACAATGAGAAGGAAAGAAAGGGATACAGACAGACGGACAGACGAACAGACGGACAGACGGATAGACGGACAGAAAGACAGAGAGACAGACAGAAAGGCAGACACACAGGGACAGACAGACATACATGTACACAAAGACAGACAGTCAGTCAGACAGACAGACAGACAGACATACATACATACATACAGGGACATGGAGACAGGAAGAGAGGGAGACAGTAAGATAAGCATAGACACCCACACGCATACGCATAAGCGCGCACACTCACACGGACACCTACATGCACTCGCACAAACACACGCACACGCACATGCAGGCACGCACATACGCACAAACATGCTGGTGTTCTTGCGAAATCATTGTCCACATTTCGAATGGTATCCAGTACGCTACATATGTGGGTCGATGTAATCCGAGGAAATGCATACCTTCATATATATCGCAAAAACAGAATGTGCGTGGGATTCTGTTTTAAAGCAGGCAACAGGGACTAGTGGCCGATAATGCTATATAATGTTTCACCACCGATAAATATAATTTCCTGTCACGTCATTAAAAGGCGGCTAGTTATATTAAACAATGAAGTTATCGTTCCGCTTCGTATTTCGGTATATTTTTTCTTCAGAAATATATTACTCATTGTATGTGCTTGAGGAAGGGCTGAACTTTAAAACAATACAGGTATCATGTATGATGTTTGTGTCTTTTTTTCTTCCTTATTCTCGTGTTGGTGTTATTATATGTATGACTATAGAACTTTCCTTACATCAAGGACTGAGTCTGAAATAAACTTATCTTATCTTATCATATGACTTCACATAAAAAGGGGGATATTCGTGGACATTAATAGGTTATAAATAATATTAGCAATGTTCTCAGTCGGCCGTTTTTTGTTTGATTTTATGTTCAACATAATGTCACGGATCGGATCATAGGAGTTGGAGTTACGCTTAGATCCACACCTCCAAACTAATTACTGGGTTGACGCTGGTAACGTAAAACCAAATTTACAATTATTACACAAGGGCAGTGTTCGCGCACATATGCACACCCACACGCACGCGCACACACACACACACACACACACACACACACACACACACACACACACACACACACACACACACACACACACACACACACACATTAATACGCTAACTTTGTAGCATTGTAAGTACATCACCTCCAATTCGCCGAGGTTTGCTCGCCTCTTTATATCTTCATTCACTGCCTTGGACCATTCACCCCAACGTTCCCAGTTGGCATTATCATTAAGAAAACACAACAATATTAACTCTCAGTTTTTCTCTTACGTGTTTTAACATATTATGCTTTTCTAGAGGTTGTTTCTCCTAGCTGAGAGGAATGATTGGAGAACCACTCTCCCCCATCCTGAGACAACTCGGCCCCCGTTTAGAGTCATGTCGGCTCGATGAAAAATGATATGACGGCGGCTAGAGACAGTTGAATTCCCTTTGTCTTTGAGGAAAATAATATGACGGCGACTAGAGACAGATGAAATCGGCCCACTGTGAATTCGGCCCACAACTCTGGTGAAATCGGTCCCAACGATTGTACATACACTTGACCAACAAGTAACTAAAAATTGGACATTACTCAGTTCAACTGACTAATAGCACACATAATTCTATTATTAATACAATTAACAGATGAATACATTGGTGGTATATTTCGTTGCAGTTCGACCATCGGTTCCACACTGAAGGGATGAGACGAATACGAACACATGCCGTTCATTATTATGGAAAATAATGCTTACCTTTCGTGAACCATAACTAATTTTGTGGGTATATATACAGCAGAGATAAAACAAAATAAACATGATATTAGTTTGCTCTGAATTCCCCTAAAAGCTAAATCAGACATTACTCGTTCATTATTAACTATGTTTCTACCACGAAGTTAATTCTGACATCTTTGTTTAGATCGTTGACTTGGCTTACCCGGTTTGTTTCAGCCTGCTTCGTTAGCAGTGTCTGAACTGATCAACCTAACCCGATTTTTTTTTTTACTGCATTTCACACAGACACACACATACACTTCTGTTGATATATAGAATGTATTCATACTCGTTTACACCCACCCACGATGCAACAGACCTGGCGGAGCAATTACCACCACTGTTGCCAATTACGGCTTTGATTTAAGCAGATACATAACAATGTCCCGACAAATCGAACACTGACGCCTTCTGGAGACTGGATGACCATTCAATGTATGCACTGACAAAAACGTTAATCACTGTAAGTAAATATCTTTATGTGTTTAAACCCATCGCAAATGCTTGATCTGAGGCCAGTGAGTTAAGGACGCGAATGAGAACAAAACGAGACGAGTGTACTCCTGTGCCTGGGACGAGACACAGTCACAGTGCCTCAAATTAACGTATTAAGATAATATTAAATGGCGATTTTGCATATACGATCTTCCACGATTGCAAAGATATCTTTCCTAGAAGCACACATATAGTGTGTCACGATGATATTAACAGTTTGATTACTGAAATAACCGTTACGGCTGTGCAACTGCTATTTTTATTGTGCTAAATAAACATGTATTATCATTATTATTATTTTATTATAGGACACGAATGTGAAGAGGTCAGAAATAGAAACGTCGTGAAAATGTTGATGAACTTTTGTTGTGATTTCTTGAATACAACGCTAGTTGGCAAGTTACATTTGACCAAGACAGCCACTGTTTTCGGGTATAACCGCAATAACACCACGCACACATTTTGGGTTTGTAAATATTGACGAGTCAGTAAATGAACTGCGTGACTCAAACTAGCTTTGACAAAGGAGTAGTGCATATTGGATATGAGAAGGTATTCGTATCACAGAGGACGATGTACGAGCGGAACCAATTAGCAGCTGATAATGGAACAATGTGTATATATTAATTTTACAACTAACTGGTTGATTGAATAAGGTGTTCGATTAAAGGCGAGTTGTTTCCATGTCCTCTTGCGCTCTTGTGTATTTGCTTTGGCTGTCATTCTTGTTACAATCCGTGACTACTACATAAATGTGACGTAGCAGTCTTTCTAGCTACATCCCGTGACTACTACAAAAAAGTAACGCAGCAGTCTCTCTTGCATTACCAGAAATTCCGAGACAAATTAATTACGTAATTCCCGATGACGTAATATTCATGCTGGGCTGACCTTTGTACAGCTGAGGCGAAGGACGTTTTGATGATGCCCACTTGAAGTTTCAATAGCAAAACAGCACATCCGTAATTAACCTTTTTGCTTTGGTGTCTCGGTACACGCGATCATAAGACTGCGTATGCGTGTATGCGTGCGTGAGTATGGAATCGGAAACGGTGTTTCTTCCCTGCTTTGTTTGTCTCAAACAAAAACATGCTTCTTCGCATCTGCAAAATTGCTTCAAAGATCACAGCCATTCCCACACCGCCTGTCTCTCAGCTGTGTGAACGCACGTTGATCAGAAAAGCACGTGCAAGTGCCAATGACCCTGCCCACCCACTGTATACAGAGTTTGACCTTCCGTCTCAAAGACGATACAGATGTCCAAGATGTACAAAAAACCGGTTCACAAACAACTTCGTTCCCAAAGCCATAAATCACCTAAACAAATTGTGAGTTAACAAACCACCACCGTCATTTAAAATATATAAATTACGCACTAACTACTCTCACGTTTGTATTACTATTATAAACTTATTTCTTATATGCACTATGTTTAAATATATTTACTAACAATATCTTGTATTCTCTTTATGTTCAGCAAGCAGAAGAAAATTGTCCGATGTATCTATTATTATTGGATGATAAATTCGTGTTGTATTGTATTGTATTGTAAATATGTTAAATACAGAGACAACCTAAAAAACAGTTGAAGCTGCCAAATCCTACATAGATTAATTATTTCATCAAAATGACAAATTTAAAAACATACAATTGTATCTTTAAAAAGTAGCAGGGCAGACAAACATATATATTATGAACAACTGTTTAACAAATATAAAAATGACACAAGGAAAACGTGGAAAACTAAATGATATTTTGCAAAGATCCAACTAAATAGATCATGATCTATATATTTGTGGAGAAAGAGACTGCAAAATAACTGATACTGTAAAAATTGCAAATATACTTAATTTATTTTTTACAAACATAGTAAAACATCTTACAAACAAAATCAAATGCATGAGTAATAAAAACACAGTTTCTATCTAGGAAAGTTTGAAGTGCATTTCCAATTCCAAGAAATAAATGAAGAGTCATTACTCAAAATAATTGACTATTTCCCTCTAAAAAGAGTAGTGGTCATGACGGTATTACACTGAAACAATTAAAATATTTAAGATTGATTTTAATTAAACCCTTAACCTTAATTCTTAATCAAATATTAAGTACTGGAATCTTCCGAGATAGGATGAAAATTGCGAAAGTTATCCCTCTCTTTAAAAATGATGATGAAGTACTGTTTTGTACCTACAGACCGATATCTCTGCTACCAGTAATATCTAAAGTTATTGTTAAAAAGTCATGCTCACTCAGATATATTCCTATTTTACAGAACACCAACTGTTTAATGCTAACCAGGACGACTTCAAATCTGGTCATTTAACCGAATACGCCATTATGGAAGTTATCGACCGAACAATAACCGCACTGGATTCAAATGTAACACCTATCAATATATTTTAGATTTATCATAAGCGTTTGTTACTTTAGATCATCCAATTCTATTAAGCCAACTACACGTACATATTTATGGAATACGCGACATCGCTCTAAAGCTAATGGAAAGTTATTTGGAAAACTAGAAAACATTACGTTATTTATAATGATAATATTTCAGAAACCCTGCCTATTACCACATATGTGCCAGGAGGCTCTATACGAGGCCCACTTCTGTTTCTAATATACATAAATGACTTACCAAAGTCAAGTGAGATATTTAAATATGTAATGTATGCAGATGATACAACTCTATTTACTACCATCCAATCTTTAAAACTATGTCCTAAAGATGTCGAACAACGTTTAAATACAAAATTAAATAAGGAAACGAATGGCTTGAAATAAATAAACTGTCTTTAAATATCAACAAATCCGAATGTATAATACACAAACTGGCAAACAAACAAGGAAATCCTTTTCTACTAAAGATAGATGAAACCAGATTCGAAAGTGTTCAAAACGTTAAATGTTGTAGGTGTAACATTGCAAGAAAACCTAAGCTGGGGCATTCATATTAAAATATTTTACAAATCAATTTAGAATATTAAATAAATTGAAATGATTGTTTCCATTAAATATAAACATAATGTTGTATAACTCATTACTGTTACCATATATAAATTATTGCCTAATGATATGGTGTTTTAAATCTAACATACTCATCAAACTACAGAAAAAAGCAATTATAATCATTACAACGTGGTTTCAGTAGAATTAGTCTGGCTCAAAATTAAAGGGTTAATAAATAAACTAGGCATGAATTCCATGGTATGGTGCTGCCATCGCTCGGGTGCTGGAATGTAAAATGTTACACTAGGGCCATCTTGCGACCAAAGCGCAAGTAATATTATCGGCTGGCTAACAAATTCTATTTCATTAATTGTTATACTAATTCTATGACTAGGAACGTCAAATTTAGTATGTGTAGAACGAGTTTAACCTAACTGATAACGTGGTGTTATTGTAAGTCACTTTTAGTGTGGTTATAAGAAGAGGTTAGAAGAAGGAAGGTTGTTTTAGACTTCCGGCGCTTGGTCGCCATTAGAGTATTTAAGAGAATTACGGCCATTTTAAAGTCAAACGATCGTAGTTGCATTGCTGTGAGCGTGTATTATCTTGTTATATTGATATCGACGTGTTTTGTCGCCCATGTCTTGAAATTGTAACTTCTTCAATATTAAAATGCAGACAACCTTGTATTATGGTTGCGTTTGGTTACTTGGAAGAATTTCCAGTGACAACCGTCATGGCACAACAACATTGAATCAAGAGCACCGGTTCTTCAATTATTATTTATCGACAAGATTGGTTATTGCTGCCGATACAGCAGATTCGGGTCGTCTCGCATATACCGAGAAGACTAGGGGTGAGTTTCTCTCAGTTGACGCCTGTCGACGCCCACCGTGTACCGTCGCACCGCCGTATACGTTTGCTCATCGCGTGACGCCTATCGACGCCCACGTTGCCGAAATGCGGATGTATTTTCCTCTTGTGTTCATAGTAGGCAGTTGCGCCTCTCGGTTTATATTCGTCGGAAATGCAGGTGTTAAGTGTTGCATCCCCCGGAATACCCCTGCAATATTTGTGCGCAAATGGTCGTTGTCCCGATGAATATTTATACCGGACTTCTCGACTCTCTTTGTGGGTGAGCAATAACACTTTGTTATTTACTTCTTATAACATACGTTTATATGTTTATCTACCTGTAAACCTGATACATTATATTTGGCCAACTGTATATTTGTATCGTTTATCTGGTTTATTATAGTAATTAAATGGGTATTCCACTTGGATTCCCACATTAAGCCCCTCTGTGGTGTGTCATATTCCCGTTGTACCCATCCTTGTTGCGCCTGGACCTTTGTCTCGAGTTCGTCGCATTTGGTGCCCCCAGTCCATGAGCCAAATTGATCACAATCAATTTGAGGGCTTCGTTCTGGGGGGAGGGGTGAGTAAGGCGGTGATTTTGGTGCACAAGGTTGGCCGAACATGAGTTTGACAGACTGTATGTCGTATAATATTTATTTGAGTTATTAGTTCAGAAAAAAGGCAATGCTAAGCTAGTAATGAGAGGTTCCCATCTAATTCTATCGCTTTAAGGAAAATTAAGCAGTATTAAGTCTCATTTAATTGATCAAGACGTTATTAACTTGGTGAATGAATTATTACTTATTGAATAAAATGAAGTAAGAGATTCACTTGCTACGACGACTGACAGTAAGGTAGACTGAATACGATGACGATCGTTCTGACAGTTATTAGTTATTGTCTGGAATGCATTCAGTTAAGGTATGAGCGCGCGGTCCCAGAGTTAGTCCAGTAGTCGACTAGTGTACGGTCCCTAGCCGAGGTGTGTTGGTTTGAAGTGTTCCCCGGTCGGCCTCGTGCATTGGAAATTTTCTTGCAGCCAACCTGTTAGAGTAGATGTATCACTTGGAGGTCTTTTTGGATCCTAGTATTCTGTCCCATGTCGACCAAGTTTATATATGTTTAGAGAGAGTCCCCCATCCGGCACATGCAGTGGATATTTACATGCAGCCAGCATTGTAGGACAGATGCATAACTAGGAGGTCCTTGGTGTTGACCAAGTTGTTTGTGAACAGTGGACAGATATGTTCATCTAGAGTGTTTCCATAAATATTACGTAACAAGCTAGTAATAAGAATACACTGCTTTTTGGATTTTCAACAGCTTATAGAGACAGGCGAGAAGTTGAAACTGGAAGGAACTGAACTCCCAGATTTTGATCATCATGAACAGGGGCAACAGCAGACTAAGGAGAAAGTCGCTATTGAGCGTGAGGAGAGAGCGCTTGAGCGCCAGCGTGCCGAGGAGGAGATGGATAGGAAGATGAGGCTAAAATAAATGTTGCATGAGAAGGAGATGGCAACATTACACCTAGAAGCCGAGAGAGCTAAGGCTGAGAGGGTGGTTAAGTCTACACCACGCCAAGACATTCCCCGATTAAGAATAAAGATGCCCAAACTCCCCGAGTTTATGGAAGCAGAAGATAGTATAGATGACTTTGACTATTTGACTCGGTTTGAATTATATGCGGAAAACGCGGGATGGAGTAAAGGGGATTATGCCTTAGGACTAAGCATTCTTCTAACGGGTCGAGCGCTGGAAGTGTATTCCCGTCTCCCTTTAGGGGAACATGCAAGATTATCCCAAACTTAAGCCGGCCGTCTCAGATTAATTTCTGCAAACCGCCGAGGATTACCGGCGAAAGTTTTATAAGAGTAAACAAAGGATAGATGAGACAGCAGCCCAGTATCTAGGTAGATTAGATCATAATTTGAGGCAGTGCATGGATCAACTTAGCGGGCATTGGCGAGACCTATGGGGAATTAATGAAGCTAATTTTGCGCGAACAATTTTTGCATTCATATCCTCGTGACTTAGCCGTGTTCATTAGGGAGCGTTCTCCTTCTAACATGGATACCGTGTAAAAACCCGCAGACGTATATGCTGCGTCTCGTTCGGCCGCGGGATAGGCAGGATATCTCCCATCCTAATCTAGCTCTGAAGGAAAAGGGAAAGTCGTTGTTTCGCCCCGATAGAAACTCCGGATGTAGGAGGCCTAATGTCCCGTCCCCCGTGAGTCTATGAAATGCTTCTTGTGCTCGCTGCCGGGTCACGAAGCTGTAAATTGTCCCAAGGGAAAACCCTGCCAGTTCTCGAGGGAAGTCGTGGAGCCACCGGCACGAGGCTGGAAACTACTGTATTGCAGTCGAGAGAGTTAACCACTTTTGTAGCGATTAAGCGATTATGAAGTGTGGGTGTAAATTCTCAGTGATAGGATGCTTGTGTAGTCACACCTACCTTCACTTACCGGTGATGCAGGGTCACCTAAATGAGAAGCCAGTAGTTGTTCTTAGAGACACTGGACGTAGCGGGATTGTAGTTAGGAGATGTCTAGTTCATCCAGATCAGTTTACTGACCAGAAGAAGATCCTTGTTATGTTGGACTGTTCGATCAGTACCAGTAGCTCGGTGCTGAATAGAGTCACCGGTGTTTCCCGGTGAAAATGAGGTACTCTATGTTGACAATCCCATTTGCGATGTGATCATTGGCAATGTGATAGTAGTACACGCCAGTATCCACGGAGGAGTTTAAGTATGACCTGACCAAATGGACCCAGGGATAACCGTCGTACCCAGCAAGGTCGCCAAGGTAAAGACGACAGCTCAGTTTGTCTCTGAAGCGGATGTAGTAGGTGCGGTAGAGACACGTAATCAGGCTTTGCGACGAAATAAAGATCGCCGCCCTCTTTGCGTTCCCGAGGCGGAGGCAATTAATGTTTCGACGGAGTCGTTTCGTCTGGCCGGTTAGGAGGATCCCATCTTGAAGGCATGCTTTTGCCAAAGTTAAGTGTCCTCGAGATGAAAATTCAAGATCTACTTTATAAAGGGGGATCTGTTACACATACATTTTTTAAGTCTGCAGGAACCGGAAGAGTGCAACCATCTAGTAGTCCCTTCAGAGTATCGTAATCAGATCCTTCGCTTAGGCGAAGCAATATTAACCGGACACCTGGGTGTCAAGAGAACATTCGATCAGATCCTTAGAAACTTCTTTTGGCCAGGAATCTTCGGTGACGTAACCCGGTTTTGTCAGTCTTGCGACATTGGCCAGAGCATGGTCAACAAGAGGAAGGTAAAGGTTGCTCTAGTGGAATTATGCCATTAGCAGGGGTTCCCTTCGAGATGTAGCTATCGACCTGGTAGGCCCGATGGAAAAACACCCTAGATGGGTGTTAACGTTGGTTGACTGTGCCGCGCGGTATTCGGAGGCAGTACCCCTAACTTCCACCACGACGGAAGCAGTACCCCTAACTTCCACTACGACGGAGGCAGTACCCCTAACTTCCATCACGACGGAGGCAGTACCCATAACTTCCACTACGACGGAGGCAGTACCTCTAATTTCCACAACGACGGAGGCAGTACCCCTAACTTCCACCACGACGGAGGCAGTACCCCTAACTTCCACCACGACGGAGGCAGTACCCATAACTTCCACCACGACGGAGGCAGTACCTCTAATTTCCACAACGACGGAGGCAGTACCCCTAACTTCCACAACGACGGAGGCAGTACCCCTAACTTCCACCACGACGGAGGCAGTACCCCTAACTTCCACAACGACGGAGGCAGTACCTCTAACTTCCACCACGACGGAGGCAGTACCTCTAACTTCCACCACGACGGAGGCAGTACCTCTAACTTCCACCACGACGGAGGCAGTACCCCTAACTTCCACCACGACGGAGGCAGTAGCGGAGGCATTACTATCGATATTCTCACGGGTAGGTTTCCATCGTGAAATCTTAAGTGAAAACGGGCCGCAATTCGTGTCGGGAGTAATGAAAGGAGTAGCCCGCCTGATGTCAATGCATCAAATGCAATCAACCAGTATCATCCCATGGCTAACGGTCTAGTTGAAAGATTCAGTGGGACGTTAAAGAAGATGTTGGTTAGAATGTGCAACGAGCGAACCAGAATTTGGGACAGGTAAGGGAAGGTGGGGCAAGTCAGCGATGTTAAGGCTTTTTTTTAGAGCTGTTTGTCAATATTACATTTTTTAATTACAATTCCTACACCAAATTAAACTTCGTTATCTTAGACATCAACGATCACAATATAAAAGTTTAAATGTTTATTTTAGCTATTGAAAAATATAAAATAAAAATGGTCTGCAAATTCGCCACCTTGCCCCACCCCTGGGGCAAGTTGACAACCACAATGTGGCAAATTGACGAGGTGGACAGCATACAAAAGATACATTATCCACATTACATTTCTAATCAGAACGACAAGAAAAATATACATTTGACTGCACGTTTGGATAAAATCTGGGCCTATGCTAGGTTAAATTTAGTTGAATCATTGTATAATTAAAAATATAAAAAAACACATCTTGCTAAACATAAAATCCATGTAACGTAGTGTTAACCTGTAGCTGTAAGTTTAAAATTGAATGTCAAACCTATAGTGCATGGCACTATAACTAGAAGAAAATGTCTCAACCTTTAGGCCAGGTGCAGTTTAACAATAATCACATATATATTGGCCGACGCCTTCATAATTTGAGCATGATTCGTGCCACCATTGCTCACACTCTGCACACGCTATCCAATCCTCAAACGGCGGCTCTCCATATTCCGTGTAACATGCGGGGCACACCACCCTTTTCGTGCTGGACGAATGCGGTTTTTCGTTATTTTCTTTGCTTGAAAGTCGAGTCTGGTATGTCGTCTCTTCGCGCTTCTGCCTCTTTCTGTTTTTCTTTTCATCTTGGTCCCTCTCCCGTTGACTGTTCTTTGCCCGTCTCTGTTCAAGCTTTAGTTTCTTTTTCTGGTCTTTCTCGTAGTTTTCTTTCTCCTTGGTCTCAAGAGCAGCCTTTACTGGGGAATCGGTAATTACGCAGGAGGAAATTTTCTTGCGACTCTTGTTGCCTACAGGTCGTTGCACATTCGGAAGAGGCCGAATGCCCCAAGGTGATACATCTTTGCTAGGGAGTAATATCGGCTGTATCTGATGTTGCTGCGCTGGTGACTGGCTGCTCTGACTGTTGTGGCTGCACTGGCTGTTGTTACTGCGTTAGCTGTTGTGGCTGCGCTAGCTGTTGTGGCTGCGCTGGCTGTTGTGGCTGCGTTAGAGGCTCTGGCGGTTGTGGCTGTTGTGACTGCGCTGGCTGTTGTTACTGCGTTAGCTGTTGTGGCTGCGTTAGCTGAGTGGCTGCGCTGGCTGTTGTGGCTGCGTTAGAGACTCTGGCGGTTGTGGCTGTTGTGGCAGCGTTGGTTGTTGTGGCTGCATGGCTGCTGTGGTTTCTCTGGCTGCAGTGACTGCTGTGGCTGTTATGGCTGCACTGGTTGCACTAGCTGCGTTGGCTGCTGTAGCTGCGCTGATAATAAGTCAAAAGTACGAACCATTGAGGTAGGACACCACGTCCTAGTTCTACTACCAACCGAACACAAGAAGTTGTTGATGCAGTGGAAAGGCCCTTACGGAGTAATTAAGAAGGTAGCGGTTAACGACTATCAGATCTGACTGGGAAACAACCTACGACTATTCCACGTTAACATACTAAAGGAATACGTGGCCAGGGCTGAGGATATAGCGGCGACTGTCGCCATCCTTGATCCCGAGGATGTCCCTCTCTGGAGGTTCAACCCTGCTGGGAAAACGGGCAGAGAATTAGGAAGATATGTCACTAGCACCAGAACTTACTACTTGCAAGTAGGTCAGATACAGAACTTGATTAAGGAGTTTGAGGATATATTCACGGATAAGCCCCGGTGTACTAGCTTAGTAGAACATTCCAGAAAGTTGGACACTATCAAACCCATTCGGGTGAAACCGTATCCGTTACCAAACGCTAAGGTGTCCGATGTAGTTGTAGAACTAGATAAGATGCTGCACCTCGTGGTGATGATTGAAACTTCCAGATCACAATATGGTTCCCCACTCCTACTGATTCGAAAGAAAGATGACTTCCGCAACTTCAATTGTGCTACCACTTTCGATGCGGAACCCATACCTGACCCGGAAGCGATATTTGTGTATCTCACTACGGTGTAGTAGTAGTATTTTGTTAGAATCTCACTCCACGTATACATGCATTAAAATACAAATAAATACATTACATACAAAGTTAGCACTGTATACAAAGACCACTCAAAAAGAGTTATGAGAGACTTGTAAAAACAAAAATGGTCGAATAAAAACTAATGATTTAATAAACATGTCCTATTGTTTTGTTGTATTATGTAATCTTGTGTGCAGTATTTTTGGGGGGATGCTGGCAGTTTTACTTATTATATTATCATTACTCAATAAATATACAAATTTATCTTGATCAATCATACTGGAAAAAGCTGGATAATTAATTGTTGCATAGCTTATTAGTTCTTGTCGTTCGTTAAAATATAAAGGGCATTTCATTAAAACGTGAAATTCATTTTCTGTTTCATTCGTGAAATTATAACACGTCCTAGCTTCAGGTGGGGGGTAATTTCGATCAAAACGTCCAGTTTCAATTCTGGTTGGTGCCACGCCACATCGAAATTTTGTGTGCTGAAAACGTGCTGATCGATTACTTCTAGTCATAATTTTGTTAACATAATGCTTAGTTAACAATTTTGTTTTGAACTTTTTATAAGTTCTTAGTTTATTTCTACTACCATTTCTGCCCTCTTCTCTATTTATAATATGAAGCCATTGCTGTTCCTGTAATACAGACAGGCAAACATATGTGTGTTCTATTATAGCCTTTACATTAACATGGTCTCTTATATTAGTAAGAGTATATACAATTTGAGTTTTGTCTGTGTTAATACACATGCCCCAGTCATTGCACCATAGTAGTAAAGGAGGTGGTGTACCGCGTATGCTGGATTATCATTTGAGGAAGCCCATGTTAAGAGATAGGGATTTCCCCCAGACCACTCCAAGCGCTTACGCTTATGATTATGCAAATGAGCTTTTTGGACTGGTTCTGGGGGAAGTGCAATTGACCAATCACAAGCGAGCTGGGCATTGTGGGCGTGATTAGTTATGTAAATGAGCTTGGAAAAGTAGTTCCGGTCCCGTGTTAAAGGATAGGAGCTATAGGAGCTATTATCGCAAAGGTATCCGACCACTTTTTTTTTTTTTTTTATCCCATGTTAAACCATAGGCCATTTTTATCCCATGTTAAAGCATAGGCCATTTTCACCCCATGTTAAAGAATAGGCCATTTTATCGCAAAGGTATGCGACCACTTTTTGGGTTTTTATTCCATATTAAACCATAGGCCATTTTCACCCCATGTTAAACAATAGGCCATTTTATCGCAAAGGTATGCGACCACTTTTTGGGTTTTTATCCCATGTTAAAGCATAGGCCATTTTTATTCCATGTTAAAGAATAGGAGCTATTATCGCAAAGATATGCGACGAGATATTTTGAATTTTCGGCATGGATCAAGCGACGCTACTGGCGACGTATCTGGTCTTGTTTGTTTGTTGCGCGTGAGAGCCGCACTGTGATTGGACAATGCCATCGCTCGTGGCTATAAATAAACTCGATCGCGGAGATGTGTTTGAACATGTTTGTTTTTGTGCGCGCGCGAGCTTTTCGGCACGCCCACGTGACCTTAACGTTCAACGTGTGCCTATATAAGGCCGTGAAGACGATCAGCTTGTCATTCGTCATTCGATATGGCAAACTTCACACGAGAGACAACTAGAGGGCCGCATGCCATCGGTCATACCGTGGCGGGGTTGAGTCCCATCCCCTACGGGGATGCCTTCCCTCCCCTACCGGCGATAGCCTCGACGGGACCAACCCCGGCACCAGCGCAACCACCATCCCGGGTGGTAAGTGTTTATTAATATTATATTTCCATTTCACAATTTTTTCGTGTGTATAATTATCTAGCATTAAGACACTGATGAAAACGTCTAATAGCAATCCTTCGTACATTTAGAACGTCGACTGTGAGATCCCCACGGGCCCACCCCCCTTCCGGGCAGGGTTTCAGTGTCCGTCGTGTAAGACGTCGTTCACACGGCGCGACCATTTGAAGCGCCACGTCGCTCGCGGCCGTTGCGGTCGCAAAAGGACGGCCGAGGAGGCCCAATTGGACGCGCTGGTGGGGAGTTTAACTTTATATTGTGTTACTATACACTTTCGCCTAAAATGGCGGCTCCTACCTTCTTCCCACCAAAAAGGTGGCTCCCTATGTATTTTTCCACTAAAATGGCGTCCACGTCTATGTTTACCTGCCTCTAAAACCATGCTTTCCCAATCAGTTTCCCTAAAATTCGTCTCCTTAAAAACTCCCGTCAAAATGACGCTTCTATGTATATTGTTTACTTACGTCAAAATTACGTCCCTGTATATTGTTTACTTCCACTAAAATGGCGTCCCTGTATTTTGTTTACTTCCGTCAAAATGGCGTCCCTCTATGTATGTTTACTTCCGTCAAAATGGCGCCACTGTATATGTTTACTTCCGCTAAAATGGCATCCCTATATATTGTTTACATGTATTTTGTTTACTTCCGTCAAAACGGCGTCCCTGTATATTGTTTACTTCCGCTAAAATGGCGGGTCCCACATACTTCCTGTCAACACAAATGCTTTCATCCTATTCCTACTGAGACATTGCCTCCGTATAGTTATCATCTTCCTATAGGCTTCTGGTCACGTGACCAAAAGTCACGTGCCTTTTGATTACATTTTCCCTATAATTTCGTCTGTAATATTTAATTATTCTTGTAGAAATTCATCAAGGGTCCCATGCCTCCAAAGAGACAACCAGCCCCGATAGCCACGGCGACAGCGCCGGCGGTCCAGACAGCCACTGGAACAGCCCCGGTACCGACAGCCACTGGGACAGCGCCGACGGTACCTACAACGACCGACACACCACTGATACCGCACTTTGCCTGTTGCATGTGCAACAGCACATTCACCAAAAAACACAATTGGCAGCGACATATCAACAAGGGGCGATGCCAAAGAAAAATACAGAAGGACCAGCGGCGGGAAGCGCTCGTTCAAGAAATAATGGTAACTTGATTGTATTCTATAAATGTTTTCAGATGCTGCTACAAATGTCACCTCTTTATGTTTTGTATACCGTGATTAAAAGTCAACTTGTGTTTATTTCAGGTGTTGCTACAATCCCGTCTTTTTATCCTTTGTATATCATGATTAAAATTCAACTTGTGTGTTTATTTCAGCGCCAAGAAAAGGAGCGCGTTGCCGTTGCCGCTGATGATATCCCAACTACCTCTGCGCCGCCTGCGTCGGTGACCGAAGGCACTACGGTGAGTAATCTCTAAAGATGTCGGGTATTATCAGTGACTACGTCTGTATTTAATGTACATATCAACTGAAGAAATTCACTACCGTACCATAAAATATTTATATTCTCCCGTCTAGTGATACGTGCCTTTATTGCAGTGTTTTTCAATCTTGTGTGAGTAATTAGTTGAATGCTTTACTACATGTTTCACTATCCAAGTTATGAACAACTTTCCCACTTTTATTAACTTAATTAACGTAATCTAACAAAACATTTTCTATCCTCATTTTCTACCCTCATCAAAAGAAGAAATTATCCTATGAATTACTATTGGACAATAAACTCCTATTGTATTGTATTGTAAAAAACATATGTTGTTGTAGAAATCGCGAAAACGCCGACGGTCACTGTCGACTGCTTCAGCATCACCATCACCAAAAAGACCGTCACCTGCAGCCTCTTCATCGCCAACTGCAGCCTCTCTGGCATCACCTGTAGCTTCTCCGGCGCTACAACAAGATTCACTTGTACCACCGGAGGTGGTAGATTTTGTACCGGATAATGTGTTTAATTTGTATAGGAGTCAGTGGTCGACAATTCGTACACATTATCGTAGGGGATCCGTCCAGAGAACCTACAACATTCGATTAACATATACCGACATAACCTCATTACATCCAACATTGTGGAGCATTTTTGATGAACAAACTACCGCCTTCAAAATTAATTTAAGTTTCGGATTTATTTTATATAACCAGAAAACGAATGAACATCGTTATTTTCATTCTTCAAAAAAATTGTCCGGTAGGTTTCTGGACAGGCCCCCTTTAATTAGTAATGCCGATGAATTTCAGTTGTTTTTAAAATCGTTTGAAGAAAAATATATTTTAAGTTGGGCACGATTCTCAGTGGATCTGTGAAATGGTAACAAATGTTACATTTTACATAAACATCATACCTGATCACCCTATAGGTACTTGTGAGCACATAGTCCTTCCCGACTATGTCCTCGCAAATAAAGGTTTAAATTCGTTGTCCTGTGACTTGTCCCGATACGACAGGTCACCCTATAAAGATAATCTTTGTTTCTTCCGTGCTCTCGCACTAAGTCGGGGAGCTGATGTTTATCATCTCGAGCCTCATGTTGCTGCTTTATACAACGTGTACCAAGAGTCTATAAACGGTGTCCCATATATGAATCATTTTCCTGGCTTTATGTTAAGTGATCTGTATGACATTGAGAAGCTTTTCCATATCAATATATTTGTTTATGAATTACTCGATCATCACGACGACGACGAGAACTTGGTAGCGTGTCATTTACTAAGACGTTCAACTTGTAAATTCCCCGATACTTTAAATTTGAATCTTTTCGAAACACATTTTTCTTATATTTACGATATTAAAACATACACACGTTCTTTCAAATGTGACAAACTTTGGCATACAGAATGGTCCTTAAAAAGACACCAACAAGGTTGCGAAGTCGAGGTCAAGAGAATGTTCCCTTGTGGTATATTTCATGTTCAGGAAACCATTTTTCAGAAACTTGGTGAGTTGGTTAAACAGGTAGTGATTTGGTTAGCCATTGTTTTGAACTTGCGCATTTGAATATAATTCCATCTTGTGACGTCATGGTCAGTGACGTCATGGTACGCGCAGTAATTATGTACGCGAGGTGAGTTGGTCAAACAGGTAGTACTTTGGTTAGCTATTGTTTTGAGCTTTCGCGCTTGAATATAATTCCATCATGTGACGTCATGATGCAGTGACATCATTAAACTATAAACTGCTACGCGCAGTAATTTTGTGCGCGAGGTGATTTGGTCAAGCAGGTAGTCATTTGGTTAGCCATTGTTTTTTAGCTTGCGCTTGAATATAACCCCATCACGTAACGTTATGGTCAATATTCCTGTAAAATTTCATTCTATAAGTTTCTTTAGTACTTTTGTCAACACACTACAAAACCGACGCTACTGTGTGCTACTGTGTCCTGGAGACGTGTCTGGACTTGTTTGTTTGTTGCGGGCGCGAGCGCACTCGCGTCCTGTATAACGTCAAAGCTATCATTGTGATTTGGTTAGCCAACATTTGTAAGAACTATATTAGAAAATTCAATCACGTCCTTCAGAGTAAAACATCGTTCATCACACTACAGCTATATTACGCTATAATCAAACTGGTATGAACCGGTAACCAAGCCCAAGGCTCTATGTGTTGGAACAACATCCGTGTATTTGTCTCGTGTTAAGCCATAGGGAATTATAAAACAGTTACTTATCTGTTAAAACTCTCAAACGGAAATGCTGAACTAATGGAGCGTGTACCATCGAAAGAGGGCTTTTGGGGACTTGGTCGTGGCTACAAAAATGGTGTGTGTGTGTGTGGTGGTGGTGTGTGTGTGTGTGTGTGTGTGTGTGTGACTACTCCGTCGTCGACACACTTCCGCGAATGTTAGAACTGTAGAGTCAGCCATTACAGTCACATGACTTGAGGTGTGACGGAACTTCTAGCGTAGCGCTTCATGTTTATAAATACGCCGGTAACCAATTCACTAGTCGGTCCGGATACTTGGTTGCGGTATTGTTCTAGACAGTCAACCAGTCTTTAATCAACCTCATCCTCCATTAGTGTCAGAACAATTTGTTCCATAGTGTTTCGCCACTGTTTCGAAACGGAGTCTTGCAACCAAGTATTGATATTACACAACTGTTCGGATGTCACGTCGGATAGCTTCACACCTGCATCTAACAAAACACTCAGTCTTTCACCATCTAGTTGGTCTGAGTTCATGTGCGTGTTGTGTGTTTCGTAACACGTATATGTATCTATGTATGAATCTATGAGTTCATTTTCGGTTACCAATGCCAGGTTAGGTGTTTTACGACAGAAGCAAGTTTGGAAGGTTTTACCAAAGAAGCACGAATTTAAATACTATAGTACGAAAAAAAGATAAAAACGTTCTAATGGACATTTGTACACTTGATCCTTAATACGGTAAACTATATAAATACTGGTACATCTTATCTGGGAGGTTATTATGTGTCTGTACTGTTCTAACATGACACTTCACTTTCCTCGAACAATGTAGATAGCGAGCGCTGCACCATCTTGTATTGATATACGGTCTTTGGTGTCAAGGCCACGGGCAGTGAGTTGACAACATGGTTCGCACATATATACATATATATACATACATACGTATAGGTTAAGAAAATTGTATTCGATGGACTGAAGAGAATCATACAAGGTTGGTTCTTGCAACTCGTTGCTCTAAGTGTTGATGTTTCATTTGTCAGACAAATTTGTTTGCATGATTGGTTCGTACCTCTCGCTAGTCAAAGTTTGCTTTGTGGATTCAGTAAAGATACAATATATGGTTTGCACAGTTTATTCGTGAACTATACACAGACATTACCATGTAACGTCTCTAGTGAACTACACATACATACGTAACTGTATACAGACATAAGTGGTTAACGTATGTGTACTGAACTACACATACATAACTAGCTGACATCTCTACTGAACAATACACATACATACTTATCCGAATTCATTTAGCATTATACTCTTTTGTGAAAATGGGGTTGGCTCTGAAAAGAGCCGTTTTGTTTCTAGATTTACCGTGTAGAGAACTTAGCGTGTGCTGGTATATCTCGTCACTGCCTTCGTTCTCTTACTACCGACGTGCTTATCTCTTCAACGGATGTCGGAATATCACAGCACTGCCTTTGTCCACTTAATAACGACGTGCTTATGTCTTCAACGGATGTTTATCGTCGCTGCTGTTTGTGTTGTTTTCTTTGGTACCACCTCTTCTTGAGGTGACGCTGCCAATTATGTTTTAACAGTTTTAATTGTTTAAACGGTTCTTTTCAGAGCCAACCATATTCTCACGTCGGTAGTAAGAGAACGAAGGCAGTGACGAGATATACCAGCACACGCTAGGTTCTCTACACGGTAAATCTAGAAACAAAACGGCTCTTTTCAGAGCCAACCCCATTTTCACAAAAGAGTATAATGCTAAATGAATTCGGAAAAGTATGTTTGTGTATTGTTCAATAAACACAAGTTGACTTTTAATCACGGTATACAAAACATAAAGAGGTGACATTTTTAGCAGCATCTGAAAACATTTATAGAATACAATCAAGTTACCATTATTTCTTGAACGAGCGCTTCCCGCCGCTGGTCCTTCTGTATTTTTCTTTGGCATCGCCCCTTGTTGATATGTCGCTGCCAATTGTGTTTTTTGGTGAATGTGCTGTTGCACATGCAACAGGCAAAGTGCGGTATCAGTGGTGTGTCGGTCGTTGTAGGTACCGTCGGCGCTGTCCCAGTGGCTGTCGGTACCGGGGCTGTTCCAGTGGCTGTCTGGACAGCCGGCGCTGTCGCCGTGGCTATCGGGGCTGGTTGTCTCCTTGGAGGCATGGAACCCTTGATGAATTTCTACAAGAATAATTAAATATTACAGACGAAATTATAGGGAAAATGTAATCAAAAGGCACGTGACTTTTGGTCACGTGACCAGAAGCCTATAGGAAGATGATAACTATACGGAGGCAATGTCTCAGTAGGAATAGGATGAGAGCATTTGTGTTGACAGGAAGTATGTGGGACCCGCCATTTTAGCGGAAGTAAACAATATACAGGGACGCCGTTTTGACGGAAGTAAACAAAATACATGTAAACAATATATAGGGATGCCATTTTAGCGGAAGTAAACATATACAGTGGCGCCATTTTGACGGAAGTAAACATACATAGAGGGACGCCATTTTGACGGAAGTAAACAAAATACAGGGACGCCATTTTAGTGGAAGTAAACAATATACAGGGACGTCATTTTGACGGAAGTAAACAATATACATAGAAGCGTCATTTTGACGGGAGTTTTTAAGGAGACGAATTTTAGGGAAACTGATTGGGAAAGCATGGTTTTAGAGGGAGGTAAACATAGACGTGGACGCCATTTTAGTGGAAAAATACATAGGGAGCCACCTTTTTGGTGGGAAGAAGGTAGGAGCCGCCATTTTAGGCGAAAGTGTATGGTAACACAATATAAAGTTAAACTCACCACCAGCGCGTCCAATTGGGCCTCCTCGGCCGCGCTTTTGCGACCGCAACGGCCGCGAGCGACGTGGCGTTTCAAATGGTCGCGCCGTGTGAACGACGTCTTACACGACGGACACTGAAACCCTGCCCGGAAGGGGTGGTGGGCCCGTGGGGATCTCACAGTCGACGTTCTAAATGTACGAAGGATTGTTATTAAACGTTTTCATCAGTGTCTTAATGCTAGATAATTACACACACGAAAAAATTGTGAAATGGAAATATAATATTAATAAACACTTACCACCCGGGATGGTGGTTGCCCTGGTGCCGGGGTTGGTCCCGTCGAGGCTATCGCCGGTAGGGGAGGGAAGGCATCCCCGTAGGGGATGGGACTCAACCCCGCCACGGTATGACCGATGGCATGCGGCCCTCTAGTTGTCTCTGCATAGGTAAAGCCGATACGTGTGAAGTTTGCCATATCGAATGACGAATGACAAGCTGAACGTCTTCACAGCCTTATATAGGCACACGTTGAACGTTAAGGTCACGTGGGCGTGCCGAAAAGCTCGCGCGCGCACAAAAACAAACATGTTCAGACACGTCTCCGCGATCGAGTTTATTGATAGCCACGAGCGATGGCATTGTCCAATCACAGTGCGGCTCTCACGCGCAACAAACAAACAAGACCAGATACGTCGCCAGTAGCGTCGCTTGATCCATGCCGAAAATTCAAAATATCTCGTCGCATACCTTAGCGATAATAGCTCCTATTCTTTAACATGGAATAAAAATGGCCTATGCTTTAACATGGGATAAAAACCCAAAAAGTGGTCGCATACCTTTGCGATAAAATGGCCTATTCTTTAACATGGGGTGAAAATGGCCTATGGTTTAACATGGGATAAAAACCCAAAAAGTGGTCGCATACCTTTGCGATAAAATGGCCTATGCTTTAACATGGGATAAAAATTCAAAAAAAAAGTGGTCGGATACCTTTGCGATAATAGCTCCTATAGCTCCTATCCTTTAACATGGGACCGGAACTACTTTTCCAAGCTCATTTACATAACTAACCACGCCCACAATGCCCAGCTCGTTTGTGATTGGTCAATTGCACTTCCCCCAGAACCAATCCAAAAAGCTCATTTGCATAATCATAAGCGTAAGCGCTTGGAGTGGTCTGGGGGAAATCCCTATCTCTTAACATGGGCTTCCTCAAATGATACACTTAACAATGTCTGCAGTTTTCTGCTGATTCGGCCAGCAACACAATGTCATCTTCGTATGCTAACATTGTAACAATTTCGTCTTCGATCATAACACCTTTACCCGTGCATTTCAAGTCAGCTGATAAACCGTTTATAAACATATTGAACATGCTAGGGGATAGAACACATCCCTGCTTAAGCCCGCATTCAACATTGAACCAGTCAGACTTTAAGTTGTTGACCCTAACGCAACATTTGTAATCAACATACAATGATTTCAAAGCCTCAGACATTTTCCCTTGTATGCTGAAGTTCCTAATGTTTTTCCAGAGGAAATTTGTATTGATACGGTCATACGCTTTACTAAAATCTACGAAACATGCAAACGTTTGCTGTCGGCATTTCTTTCTAGTATTGATTATGTTGGTAATGGTAGATAGGTGGCCGAGCAACTGCGACCTGGTCTAAACCCATTTTACTCATCACACAAAAGGTTGTTGCCCTCTACCCACGATATAAGACGATCATTTAAAATAGAGCAGTATATTTTATACACATGCGAACTAAGCGTAATTCCCTTATAGTTCAATGGCACTCGTGGATCAGACGTACAATACTTGGGTATCGGGGTTGCGATGCCCCGACGCCATGCTTCAAGAACCATGTTGTTGTTAAAACACTGATTAAATAGTTCGTAAAGGAAGTCTATGGCATTTTCATTGACTAGCGTTTTGACTGGGATGTTATAATCACCCAACGCTTTGTGTTTCTTGGCCTTGTGTAAGGCCAGGCGAATGTCCTCCTTAGAGATAGGCCCATCAAGGTGTTCGTTGTGACCCAGTGAGTGGGTCTCTATCGGCGGTTGATAGTCAATTGTTTGTTCGTAATTGACCGGGTTCAGCAAAGTGTGAAAGTCAGTTCTCCATTTACGTAATATCACGCCTTGATCAGTGGATGTGGAGCTGTCCTCTAGCATCACTTCCATTGGTATATCATGGATGCGTTCTTGTTTTATCTCTAATTATCCAATATGCTTCCAGATGGCATTTGGATCATATGACGGCAGATCAAGCAGTTGTTGTTGACGCCAGAATTTGCGTTTGGCAGCAACGTGCCTATCAAACAGTTTCTGGACTACCTTCATTTCCGCTTTCAGGTGCGGTTTATTATGTTCGTCGCCCTTAATCCACAATTGTTCACTTGTTGTGAGGTTATTCCATAGTTGAGTAAGTTCACTTGTCCACCACTGCTTCTTGATCCGTCTGCGGTTATTACTGAGCACTGAGTGGTTTACATGGACCACTTTTTGAAGTTTATCTTCCATCACAGTTTCAACATGTTCTCAGAAACTTACATTGTTACGATTTTGTAGTGTTAAATTAGATCTTTGAATGAACTGCATGAGAGTAGCACAATGTTCTTGTGTTGTGTCGTCACCGAGAAATGACTGGTCAGTGCCTTCTAATTTATATTTCGTTGTACATGGGATTGTTGGGGTCGGATCTATATTATCGTAGCATTCCATGCAATCCAGGAGTAAAACCCATGTCAATATTGAGTGGTCTGGGATGGTCTTGTGTGGGTCAATAATTTATACACACCCAGAGTCATTAAATGTCTTTTGTGCCGAAGTTACTTTAAAGTCGGTAAACGACGCCAAACGCTCATACAGTACAAGGCAATAATCAACGACAGCCAAACCTTTGGTTAAAACAGATGTGAAGTCGTTTATCGACGAACCGCGACCGTTCAGCAAGCAATAGCTTGACGATATTAAAAGGTCGATGAGGTATTGTCCATGTGAATTCACTTTAAAATCAATAACTTTTCTCTCAAGAATGTCATCCACACCTTCAATGTAATCAGGCTCACTGCCACAACGGCCATTGAAATCGCCACATATGAAGAATATTCCAAGTTTCTGGTATCAGTATATATGTGAGGTAACACACACACACATCCTAAAACTAGTATCCGAGCTCTTGCTTGTGAAAGTTATCCACATTATTCCTTCCACATATGTGTCTAGAATTAAAATCATGCAGCAGAACATCTTTTACAAAAATACCTACTCCGCCTGACCCTGACTTGGACCGACAGTTCAGGTTTGTGCGATTATGCCCCCACCATTTATATCCATTCATTTCCAGCGTGTTTGCATCTGTAATACGTGTTTCCACCACGGCGATTACATCCGTGTTGAGGTGTTTAACACATTCTGCCCTCACTTGGTAGTTGTCGGTGTTTTTGTTTAGCTTCCACCCGTTAACATTCCAACATCCCACGGACAGCTAGCGACGACCGCGCACATCTGATTTATTGCCGCGCTCCCGACGTGCCCCTCGATTTCTTGGGTTTCGACCACGACTGCTCCCTTGATCATTGTTCCTGGTGGTTGATGGTGAATTGTGAGCGCGGTTGTTGGCGTTACGAGATCCGGCGTCACATCTCGTGATTATGGAGCCGCGTAGTTCCAGGTTGTTGTTGTCTAGAGCTTTCACGAGGATTCTGAAGTTCGATTCGATTACACGTTGCTCTTTTGGCTTGTCGTGGACTATTAGGATGTCACGTTATTTCCCACTTTGTCTTAAGTCTTTTTTGTTTTCATTACTTTCGCTTTATCATTAGCGGTTTTAAACGTCGTTATTACGACGCCAGGATAGCCGTTTCTGCTGGATGTTTTGAGTACAGCTTTTTCACATTTTATACGTGTGAGCTTGAGCCTGTCTCTCAGTACTTGGTTGATTTTTTCCACTACGTTTTCGTTCTCCGATTCGGGTAGGTTAAGAACGACATTGTTCAGAGCGCGACCGTCGTGTGCATCCACTATGTCTGCGTCCGAGGGAACCCTGTTCTCCAAAGCTGTAAGTCGGCCCTCCAGGTTCTCGTCCATATCTACACAGGCATATCTTTGTTCGATATTTAGTATCCTTTCTTGTATAGCTGCTGTTCGTGTGTTAATGTCGTCACGGAATGCTTTCATCTGATCTTCGATCATATCCGCAATTAGTTTAGATAGTGTTTTCTCGAAAGTTGAGAATCTATTTTCAATCATGTCCCTAAACGACTTGATGTCAGCAGCGATAGATGCGAGGCTTGGTTCATTGTTCGTTGTGTTGTTAGTCGCCCCGCTCGCTCTGGTCATTGGCTTGTTAGTTGTAACACTCGCCATGACGCAATAGTGTACCTTGTGGGTATCACGGTGAAACGGGCACACGCAACACGGGTATGCTACAGGTAGCCACAAATGTAGGTTGTTGTTGTAGTTTTCAACTGGTGGTGAGACACCTGTTGGTCACTGGTTGGGCGATAATGGGCTTGTATGTTCAGTTGAAAAGTAAAATCATTAAAATCACTCACACAGGTTCATCACACGTACGATTCATCTTCCCGGCGAAATCCAGTGTACAAACGTATATTACGAAACGTACAGATTAAAAATAAAATAAAATTGGTAGAAATAGACGACCGATCATAGGCGGTGTAAACGTACGTCGAGTATATCTCGTATGTCTCGTATATATATATATATATATATATGTATCTTCAGTAAACTAGACTGTTCAAAAGGTACGAGCATATAGTCATGAACGTCGATGATACGGAGCTCTATTGCTAAGATACTTCCCGGTGGCATATGCTAAGAAGAAGTTGTCCGCAGCTCAGATGGCCTATGCTGAGTTCGAGCGAGAGTGTGTAGCTATCATGTGGGCTCTATAGATGTTCACAAGCTTCTTGTACGGCCGGTCGTTTGTACTCCAAACGGATCATCAGCCGCTGGCCTTTCATCGTGCGTCCCGATTATCCAATTCCAGGCTAATAAGATGGGCCATGAAACTTCAACCCTACCGATTTAGGATATAAGCTATTCCAGGAAATGGAAATTTGATAGGAGACTTTCTTAGCCGGCCCGGTGTGATAGACGTCTGAACGAGAGCTCAAGCGGACAGACAGAATTGATATTTAATGAATGACTTATCTCAATAAAGTATCCGGAAGTCAGGGTGCGGCATGGACTGGTTGATCCGTGAGTAGAGATTACATTTTTAAACTGTAACTATTTTACACCAAATTAACCGTTGGGATAGTTTATCGAAGTCCAAACATAAGCACAGAAGAGAATGAAAAAATACAAAACGCTATTATGGAAGAAAGCAAACGGGACTGTATTATTATGGGACATCTTAACCATGGGCATATACAATGGAAATCGCTACAGAGTATGGGTAGTGAATACCACAAGTTTTTAGTTTTAGTTCAATATACTTTCCTTTCTCAACATGTGCTAGAACCAACCAGGGGTGAGAATATGTTAGACATAGTTTTGTCCTCACAGAATTAATTAGTTGACAATGTCAAGATGTGTGAGCCACTGGGGAGTAGCGATCACAACCAGAAACATTTTACCATCAAAGTAAAATCAGAAAGGAATAGTAAAAAGCAGTATATAGGAGAAATGTCCACAAAGGAAGGATAGAGAGATTGGAATAACACATCGAAAATTAACGCAGCAACAGAATGCTGGAATATCTTAAAGAGTGAAATTAAGTGCATAGTCGATAAATGCGTGCCCTTCAAAAAACAAGGGAAACTGTTCAAAAAGAAACACTTATCAAAAGAAGCCATTAGATTAATTAAGTATAAAAAAATAATGTGGAAGTCATATAAATGTACTGGAAATGATGAAGACCACAACATTTATAAAGAAGCACTTAACCAAGCTACAACTGAAATTAGAAATTCAAAGAGAAGCTATGAACACAAATTAGCAAGTAATATAAAACATGACAGCACGAGTTTTTATGCGTATGTTCGAAGCAAACAGAATGTTCAGGATAAGGTCGGTCCTCTAGAAGACAGTGCTGGAAATATAATATCAGAGGGATTGTTATTGGCAGAAGACCTGAATGAATATTTTTGTTCAGTGTTTACCAGGGAAGATATTAGTTCACTGCCAATACCAGAGGCTTAGTTCAAGGGGACAAATTCAGATTATTTAGGACAGTTAATTGTATCCCCGGAAATGGTAGCTAAGAAAATAATTGCTAGGAAGGATAATAAATCACTAAGAGTGGATGGGATTCCGCCCAAACTATTATTGGAAATTGTAGAATAAATTAGCGTACCGCTTGCAACAGTTTTCAATTTGTCACTAGAAGAGGGAGTGGTTCCTTTAGAATGGAAAGTGACAAACGTTATACCGTTATTTAAAAACGGTTCGAGAAACAAGTCAAAGAACTATAGACCAGTGCGTTTAACATCAGTGATTTGCAAATTATTAGAAAGATTAATTAAAAATCACAGTGTGGATTTTCTGTTAAACATAACTTGAAAAACCCATATCAACATTACCAACTTACCAAATATGCTATGTTTATTGGAAGACATCACTAAGTGGGTAGATGAGGGATCACCAGTATATATCGTCTACTTATATTTTCAAAAAGCTTTCGACAAAGTATCACATCAAAGATTACTGCTTAAACTAAAGGCCCATGACATGGGAAATTGTATAATAAACTGGATAAAAAAAAGATGATTGACAGACGACAACGTGTAGTAGTTGATGGGGAGGCTTCAAACTGGAAATCGGTATTGAGTGGGGTACCATAGGGATCAGTACTAGGACCTATATTATTCGTAATATATATGAACGATTTGGATGATGAAATAACAAGCAAGGTGTTGAAATTTGCGGATGATACAAAAGTGTTTAGAAGGATTAAAAGTGATGGAGATAGACAGCATTTACAAGATGATCATGACAGGTTGATCAAATGGTCTGAAAAGTGGCAAATGCTGTTCAATTTTGGGATATGTATATGCCTCCACACAGGACATGGGAACGAAGATGTAGAATATACAATGGGGGATATTGTACTAAGTACTACTGTAAAAGAAAAGGACTTTGTGTCAACCATTAATGCTCATATGAAGGTTTCAGAGCAGTGCGGAATTGCAGTTTCAAAGGGAAATAAAATCCTTGGATTAATTAGGCGAAATATAGCGTATCAGGAAAAAGAACTAATAATACCGCTGTGCAAAACAATAGTGAGGCCTCTTTTATAATACTGCATACAAGCGTGGAGGCCATATCGCAAGAAGGGCACAGATATGCTAGAAAGAGTACAGCAACTAAAACGATACAAAAACTGAGGGATCTTAGTTATGAAATTCGTCTATAAGAATGTGGTTTAACAACACTAGAGACCAGGAGATTGAGAGGAGATCAGATAGAAGTGCTTAAAATAATGAATGATTATAAAAATATTGATAGAATCATTGTTTTCTTAGTTAAGAAAGATAGAAGTAAGTAAGGAAGTACATTTTTTTCCAACAATATTTAACATTACATTTCACAATATAACTAATACAATGTTGTGTGTTGAAAGGGAGTGAACAGAAGTACATTACCTATCAATGGTTGACCCCCGACCATTTTAGGTGCTGGCATAGTAAATACAATATGTTTTTATTAAGTATAAATTACCAATCATAAATGATTGTACACGGTGCCTACAACATAATCAGTTTATATTTATTTTGGTATTTGACATTCATGATATTCTTATGGGTCTTCGTTACTCCACATAGTACCACGATTACAATACTATATATCTCAAATATAGTTGATTTGTAATTTTTAAATATACAAATATGCTGACACTTTCTTCAATCTTCAAGTAAACTATTCCACAGTTTGATTCTTAATTAGACACACACACAGCCTTCAAAGTTGTACGAACATACAATTGTTTAAATATATCTCTTTGTCTTGTTACATACCGATATTCGTTTTTCAAGTAAAAACAGCGTAGAATGTTTTTCGGAAGTAAATTATATCTCAACTTGCACATTGTGATAGGCATTTTATACTCAATATAATCAACAAACTTCATAACATTAAGATCAACAAACAAGTTGTTTGTATGGTCTTGAGTTTTTGCTCTATATATAATATTTACCACTATTTTTTTGCAAAACAAATATTGGCCATAAGTTAGAACGATACGTGTTGCCCCAAATCTCAGAGAAGTAGTCAATATTCGGCATAAAAAGTGAAAAGTATAACATGGATAATGACTTGACATTTAATAAGCTTCGAACTTTGTAAGTTATTGATGTTATATTTGCTAATTTAGATTTAACCAATTGCATTTTGTTTTTGTTTTCTAGTATAGCTTCTCATCAATGATTACACCCAGCAATTTGGTTTGGTACACTCTTTCTATGTTTTTTTATGATTTAAGGTTATATTGATGCCAGAAGCATTTCTCTTTTTTCCAAATATCATGAAGCTGGTTTTATCGACATTAAGAAATAGTTTGTTTAATTCGAACCAATTTTGTAATTTCACCAACTCCTGGTTGACTACTGCAATAAGCATATTTGGATCATCAGCACAATAGAATATGTTAGTGTCAACTGCAAATGAAATGACTTTTATTATATCAAAAACATTGCATAAGTCATTGATATAAATACAAAATAATTTTGGTCCAAGTATTGATCCTTGCGGTACTCCATACAATATGTTTAAAACATTGGATTTTACATTATCAATACATACAAATTGTTTTCTCTTTTCAAGGTAACTGTTCGACCAATTATTTACAACCCCATGTATACCACACAACTCCATTTTTTAACAGCAGATTGTGGTTTACAGTGTCGAAAGCTTTTTCAAGTCTATGAACACGCCTACTGACGATTTATTCTTATCAATTGCAACACTTAGTACTTCTTGTTCATCCGTAGCACGGAGAAACATAGAGGCTTTCGTTCTGACTAGTACATCCTCGTAATTACTGGTTGCATTTAATTGTGTTTTGATTTTCCTAGCAAGCCGTGGTCCAACATTTACGAAGAAATCGTTAAAGCCATTGGCTATTTCTGATTTATCAGTAAGGATTTTATTGTCGCAGACAAAGGAATCTGGAATAGATTTATAGCTGTTTCCCTTTTTTATTATTGAATTTAATACTTTCCAAGTTCCTTTAATATCCTGTTGATTTTTTAGCAATAATTTGGAATAGTGATCTTGAGTGAGGTTGATTAAAAAATAATAAAAATGATAATAATATAATGATAAGACATGTTTATTTACATCCACTAGAAAAGCGTAATGTATCAAAACACATAAGAGAAAACCTGAGAGTTAATATTGTTGTGTTTTATAATTTTATTTCAATTTTGGTCGCTAGGGGTCGTAGCATAATGTTTACTTTCAAAATGTATTCTTCGTCTAATAATCAATTATGGTATCCTAATTATTTAGAATATATTACTTTTAATATTATGTAACTTGTAAATCGCTACAGAACCAAGAATTCAACCATAAACTAAATATATTTAAACTATAAGCATATTTTAACAAGTTTTGGTCCTGTCATATTCAACTTAATATAACCGGAGTTAAAGCCTTTATGATTATCGTCACTTTCGCCGGTCGGCAATGTTTAGTTTTTTTTAATGTTATCCTTTGTAACTATTACACCGTTAAATGATTAAGTTACACAACATGCTGCCTGTGGGCTTTTTTATTGACCTTTTAGATTATTATTGGCATTTTATATTATTACAATAAAACGGTATTTAAAACGGAATCATAGTGCAGTTAAGTTGTGAACTATAAGGCATTGCCATTGAGTGATTGATACTGCAGTCAGTTTCTGCCTATTTATGGCTACGGCTAAATGAATTTTATTAAATATAAGTAGTTCTCCCTCCCTTAATAGGCCCGTAAGTCTCAATTTAGTTACCGGAATTGGTTTGTGTTCAACATTTTCTAATTAAATAAAGTAGGCTTTATTTTAAAAATTGAGACTCTACTGATCTTGTAAATATAATTTAGTTTTTGACTTATGCCTTAGCCTTAGCGCTGGGTTTAACATTATTTACTATTTATTATCTATATGACATATAATTATATAGTTTTGTTCTATTAATTTCTACTAAATATGATGATAGTCTAACATAATTATGTTACCATTATTCTTATTGCGTGTTTTCTGCTTTTCTTGCTCTGTTGCTGTAAGGGATAAAGTATTTGTTTTACGCAAAACATTGACATATAATCATTTTAATGTGCTTTTTCATAATCACACTAGAATCCATCATTCTATTTCAATCTTGCATAGTCTGCCATGTCTTCATGTTTGTTAAAATAAAAGGTTATTGCCAATCCCACGCTCTACGCCAACATTGAAATTGGCAATAATTGTATTACTAGCAGGAGATGTAAGTCTCAATCCTGGGCCTGCTGTTAGACGAAAGGTTCGGGTGGCCACTACAAACGTTCGATCTGTACGAGATAAGACAGCCTCACTTTGTGATTTATTAATTTCAAAGAAAATAAACATTCTAGCTGTAGCTGAGACCTGGGTTAGACCACATGAAACACCTGCATACATTGCTGATGTTTCTCCTTCTGGTTACACCTTTCACCATCGACCACGTTTAGTCGGCCGTGGAGGTGGTTTTGGCTTTCATATATCACAACAGTTCAAATTTTAAATTACATTCTAACCCTGAATACGCCAGTTTTGAGTCCAACTGTGCTGAAATTTCAGATTCTTTTTTTCTATGCATACTTTGTTTGTATCTATCGCCCGCCAGGACATCTGCTGTAAAATCTGGCAGTTATTCATTCAGAATTTTACATTCTTGGTGATTTTAATCTACATTTGGATATACCTTCTACAACTACAACTACGTTTGATGATATTCTGGCATCATTTGATTTGAAACAACATGTTACCTTTTCGACAAATATACATGGCCATTGGCTTGACCTCTTGATAACCCGTTCAACTTGTAATGATATTCAAGTACCTACTGTTTCATATGTATTATAAGACCACCATACTGTCATTGCTAATACTAACGTTTCTATAACCCCATTAGAGTCGAAACACAATGTGTCTTACAGAGCCATTCATAGGATTACAGCTTTAATAACTGATATCCTTATATCCGACCTTATCACAGATAAAAAAAATCAGTCTGACTTATATAATCAGTACTGTCAAGTACTCAATGCATTACTTAACAAATATGCATCTATAAAATCCAAATATGTGTCAGAAAGGTCACCGGCCCCATGGATGACTTCCGAGCGTGTATGGCGCAAATTGCGCTTGCCATTAGATAGGTCGCGCTATTCTAAGCAATGTCATCTCTGTAACAGACAAATGGCCAAAGCTAAATCAGATTATTTTACAAATATGGTCATAAATAAGTTTTATAACCCGCGTCAGTTATGGAACTGCATCAATAAAGTTCTACACAGACGGCCTACTGCCTGATCATGTGTCAATTAAGTCTCTATGTGATTCGTTCTCTAGTCACTTTAAGAATAAAATCAGTATTATTCGTTCTGCTTTCCACAATGTAATATCAGTGTGTACTTTCCACAAGTAAATTCTCAACTTGTGTCATTTGAACCTGCAACAGTTGATAAAGTTAGGAAAATAATTATGTCCTCCCCAAATAAATTGTGTGCACTTGATCCATTTCCAACAATACTACTAAAAGCATGTCACGATACACTAATTGGACCTATAGTACATATTATAAATGCAACACTTTGCTCTGGTTGTTCTCCTGATGATTTCAAATACGCCTATGTCACACTCCTTCTCAAGAAGACATCTCTACCTAAACAAGACCTAAACAGTTACAGACCTATTTCTAACCTCAGCTTTATTTCCAAAATACTAGAAAAGGTTGTTGCAAGTCGTCTGAGCTAATGTGTCACAATCGGCATATAGACAGTTTCATTCAACAGAGACTGCCCTCTTAAAGGTTCATAATGACATTAATTTGAACAATAATAATGGTAAAGTGACTGCATTTACCTTTCTTGATCTCTCTGCCGCTTTTGACACGATTGATCACAGCATTCTCATTAAACGCCTATTAAAGTGGTACGGCATATCTGGCACAGCTCTAAGGTGGTTTTCTTCATATCTAACTGATAGATTCCAAACTATAAAGATTGGGAACATCTTTTCAGCTGCATAGCCGGCTTTATTTGGTGTTCCCCAGGGATCTGTTCTCGGGCCTTTGCTTTTTACTCTTTACACCACGCCACTAAGCTCTGTAATACAAAGACATAACTTGGATCATCATCTTTACGCTGATGATACTCAGATCTACATTTCGTTGGCTACCCCGGATACAAATCGCTCCCTTATCCAACTTAGTGATTGCCTTCAATATATCTTCCACTGGATGACAGACAGGAAGTTGAAATTAAATGCAAATAAAACTGACTGAATTGATCATTATTGGTACTCCAATGCAGCGTAGTAAACTGGATGGTTTTTCGCTACGCGTAGTTTGAATCAGTATATCACGCCATCAACCTCGGTGCGGAATCTAGGAGTGATCTTTGATAGTAACTTCAATTTCCGACAACAAATATCTCAAACATGTCGCTTCTGTTATTATCATATTCGTGATATTCGCCGTATTCGCCGGTATTTGTCATTTTATGTTGCTAAAACTATTGCAACAGCGCTTGTTAGCAGCAGACTTGACTGTTGCAATTCCCTCCTTTATAATATCGCTAGCAAGGATATCAAAAAATTTCAGCGTATCCAAAATTGTCTAGCAAACGTAGTTACAAGATCCCTCGTTTTTCTCGCTCTGTACCACTTTTGAAGTCTTTGCATTGGCTTCCTGTACGATATCGTATGATATTTAAGATCTGCACCATTGCATACCAGGCACTGTCCAGTAAGCTACCATCTTATTTGCATTCATTGCTTACTTTTGTAAGAAAACCTATCCAGCTTCGATCACCTAGTTCTGATCTACTATTTGTTCCTGGAGTCAACATTAACATTGGAACTAGGGATTTTGTTGTTGCTGCACTAACTCTTTGGAATAATTATGCTCCCTCTTAGTGTTAGATCAGTTAAAAATATAAAAAATTCCGTCGTCATTTAAAAACTTATCTTTACAATCTTGCTTAGCAGTGGTTGAGGGGGCAATGAGGAAAGAGAGGGTGTTGATGGGCTACTCCATTATGAGAAAGAAGAGCAAGACACTGAGCAAGGGGAAGGACGTCGTTGTTTGTCTACCGGGGGCTAGGATTGAACATGTGACTGACAGGGTAGAGAAGATATTGGGACATGGCAAGGGAGGGTCTATACTGGTACATGTAGGAACAAATAATGCTGAAAGGGAGGGAACAGACAAGAGTTGAACACATAATTCTGTCAGGAATTTTGCCTGTAATAGGAGGAAGGGGGGCAACGTATAGATTTAACAAGATTGCCACCCAGAGAATTAACTCTAGGTGGCAGGTGGACAAGGAAGCCCTTTGGCTTATCGAGAGTCCGACCCTTTTATTTATGTGTATCCCGCCCGTCTGAGGTATGTGTCGATTTTATTTTTAAACATATTCACGCTACTAGCACCCACACAATCAGCAGGTAATCTGTTCCATTCATTTACAGTCCTTTGTGAAAATGAAAATTTTCTTATATCCAATCTACTCTGCTCCTTTGCCAATGTAAGTTCATGTCCTCTAGTCCTTCTATCTTTTTTAACTGAGAAAAAAATATTTCTATCAATATTTTCATAACCCTTCAATATTTTAAACACTTCTATCTGATTACCTCTCAATCTTCTGGTCTCTATTGTTGTTAAACCGCATTTTTTAGGCGTATTTCGTAACTAAGATCCCTCAGTTTTTGTATCATTTTAGTTGCTCTCCTCTGCACTCTTTCTAGCATATCTATGTCCTTCCTGCGATATGGCCTCCACGCTTGAATACAATATTCTAAATGAGGCCTAACTATTGTTTTGTACAGCGGTATTATTAGCTCTTTTTCCTTATACGTTATGTTTCGCCTAATTAATCCAAGGATTTGATTTCCCTTTGAAGCTGCAATTCCGCACTGCTCTGAAACCTTCATATCAGCACTAATGGTTAACCCTAAGTCCTTTTCTTTTACAGTAGTACTTAGTACAGTACCCCCCATTGTATATTCTACTTCTTCGTTCCCATGTCCTGTGTGGAGGCATTTACATTTCCCAAAATTGAACAGCATTTGCCACTTTTCAGACCATTTGATCAACCTGTCAAGATCATCTTGTAAATGCTGTCTATCTCCATCACTTTTAATCCTTCTAAACACTTTTGTATCATCCGCAAATTTCAACACCTTGCTTGTTATTTCATCATCCAAATCGTTGATATATATTAAGAATAATATAGGTCCTAATACTGATCCCTGTGGTACCCCACTCAATACCAATTTCCAGTTTGAAGCCTCCCCATCAACTACTACGCGTTGTCTTCTGTCAATCAGCCATTGTTCTATCCAGTTTATTATACCATTTCCTATTCCATTGGCCTTTAGTTTAAGCAGTAATTTTTGATGTGGTACTTTGTCGAAAGCTTTTTGAAAATCTAAGTAGACGATATCTACTGGTGATCCCTCATCTACCCACTTAGTGATGTCTTCAAAAAAACATAACATATTTGTTAAGCATTACCTCGCTTTAAAAAAAACATGTTGAGATGGGTTAATCAAGTTTTGTTTAACAAGAAAATCCACCATGTGATCTTTAATTAGTCTTTCTAATAATTTACAAGTCACTGATGTTAAACTCACTGGTCTATAGTTCTCTGACTTGTTTCTCGAACCTTTTTTGAATAACGGTATAATATTTGCTTCTTTCCATTCTACAGGAATCACTCCCTCTTCTAATGACAAGTTGAAAACTGTTGCAAGCGGTATGCTAATTTGTTCTACAATTTCCAATAATAGTTTGGGTGGAATACCATCCACTCCATGTGATTTATTATCCTTCATAGCCCTTATTTTCTTAGCTACCATTTCCGGTGTTACAATTAATTGTCCTAAATAGTCTGAATCTGCCCCCTTGAACTTAGCCTCTGGTACTGGCAGTGAACTAATATCTTCCCTGGTAAACACTGAACTAAAGTACTCATTCAGGTCTTCTGCCATTAAGAATCCCTCTGATATTATATTTCCAGCAGTATCTTCTAGAGGACCGACCTTATCTCGAACTTTCTGTTTGCTTCGAACATACGCATAAAAAATCTTGCTGTCATGTTTTATATTACTAGCTAATTGTTGTTCATAGCTTCTTTTTTACTTTCTAATTTCAGCTGTAGCTTGGATAAGTGCTTCTTTATAACTTCCACATCATTTGTTTATACTTAATTTTTCTAATGGCTTCTTTCAATAAGTGTTTCGTTTTGGACCGTTTTCCTTGTTTTTTGAAGGGTACAAATTTATCGACTATGCACTTAATTTCACTCTTTAATATATTCCAGCATTCTGTTGCCGTCTTATTTTTTTTCAGTGTGTTATTCCAGTCTATCTTTGCTAAATATTTCCTCATGTCCTTATACCTTCCTTTGTGGAAATTTCTCCTATACTGATTTTTACTATTCCTTTCTGATTTTACTTTGATGGTAAAATGTATCTGGTTGTGATCGCTACTTCCCAGTGGCTCACATATCTTGACATTTTCAACTAATTCATTCTGTGAGGAAAAAACTATGTCTAACACATTCTCACCCCTGGTTGGTTCTAGCACATGTTGAGAAAGGAATGTATCTTGAACTAAAACTAAAAACGTGTGGTCCTCACTCCCCATACTCTGTAGAGATTTCCATTGTATATGCCGGTGGTTAAAATCCCCCATAATAATACAGTCCAGTTTGCTTACTTCCCTTATAGCGTTTTGTATTTTTTTCATTCTCTTCTATGCTTATGTTTGGACTATGATAAACTAACCCAACTGTTAACGTTGAGTTTCCTGTAACTATGTTACACCAAACAGCTTCTTCGCAATCTGCTTCTCTTTCTAATTTTATTTCATAAGCCTGAATATATTCTTTAATATATAAAATAACTCCACCTCCCTTTCTTCCTATTCTTTCTTTTCTAAACATTACATAACCTGTCAGTCCCAATTCAGCATCTGATATATCGGTGGTGGTCCAGGATTCGGTTATACCTATTATATGAGGGTCAATATCTTCTACCATAATGTTTAGTTCATTTCTTTTGTTTACTATACTCCTTGCATTTAAACAAACACATTTATATTCAGTTTCAGAAGAGTTTTCCAGACTGTTATTTGCTGATTTATTTGTGCTGTCTTTATCTATTCCTCCATTTTCAGGCTTTTCTTTGAGTCCCCCCTGCGAATCTAGTTTAAATAGATACAACCTGTCCCACTGTCAACAGATCGCAGCAGGTTCTCTGTGAAAACTGCTGCCCCATTTCCACTAAGATGGAGGCCATCTCTCATGTACATATCTTCCCTCCCAAGAAAGTATCCCCATAAATCTGTGAATCCCACCTCTTCTTCGTCACACATCTGCTCAACTAGTGCGTTGATCGCCATCCTCTTACAGTTTATATACGTTGCCCCCCTTCCTCCCATTACTGGCAAAATTCCTGACAGAATAACCTGTTCAACTCTCGTCTTCTTTAGCTTCCTCACTAACTGTCTATACTTCTGTACTATTGCAGTTGTTCCCTCCCTGTCTGCATAATTTGTTCCTACATGTACCAGTATAAACCCCCCTTGCCATGTCCCAATACCTTCTCTACCCTGTCAGTTACATGTTCAATCCTAGACCCCGGTAAACAAACAACGATGTCCTTCCCCTCGCTCAGTGCCTTGTCCGTCTTTCTCATAATGGAGTCGCCCATAAACACCCTCTCTTTCCTCATTGCCCCCTCAATCACTGCCTTAGAATAGCTCCTTCTTCGGTTTGCAACTGTCTGCTTGTTGTCTTTCGCCCCTGTCGTCTTCTCTCCTGTCACATTCTCTTCCGATCCATTCTTTCCTGTCGCTTTTTCTCTTGTCACCTTCCCTTTTATCGACTTCTCTTCTATCACATTTTCTCTCACTTCCTTTCGTCCCTTCTTCGTTCGTCCCATCTCGTTTTCCTCTCTCCTCTCCCTTCCCATCTTCCCTCCCTCCTTCTCTACGGTCACTTTCTTCCCTGTCACCTTTACGCTTGTCACGTTTTCTGTCGTCGATTTTCCCATTTCTTCCCCTCCAATCACCTTCCCTCCTCTCAATCTCCTTTCCTCAGTTTTCTTGCCACTGCTATTCTCCTTTAGACTTGCAGTATTCTCACCTCTCTCCCTGTCGTCTCTCTCCATTCGACCTGTCTCCTTTCTAATTCCCACCTCCATTCCCTTCACAATATCTGTCAACCTAACTATCTCCTTCTGCAGACATTCCACCTTCCAACACCAAATGCACTGAAAGGTGAATCCTTCCTCCATGGTTTCTGCCCATGACTTCCCACAGCCGGACAATGCAAAATCTACCCAGCTGTGGCAGTGATCGCACACCAAGTGTCGCTTTGCCTTGACTTGCCGTTGCAAGGCGCCATATCCCGATCAGAATTTATTTAATAACTTAACTAACTTAGTCTTTATAAAGACTGTTTCCTGTGTACTACAGCACACTTTAGGTTACAAATTTCAATTACACAGCTAACTATTTATCCTTACACGAACGCTAACATTACCGGTAGTGACCTAATTTAAATACAATCAATTACGTTACGTTAACTTAGGCTGCTTTATTTATTTAGGTTACGCCGCCCGACTATCGCCCATGCTTAATTTTAACAACAATGCTACCTAATCAAAATATCTAGTAAGTACTGGCTTACACATATAGAAAGTGCAAGAGGATGGCGATCAGCGCACTAGTTGAGCAGATGTGTGAAAAAGAGGGGGTGGGATTCACAGATTTATGGGGATACTTTGTTGGGAGGGAAGATATGTACATGAGAGATGACCTCCATCTTAGTGGAAAGGTGGCAGCAGTTTTCTCAGAGAACCTGCTGCGATCTGTTGACAGTGGGACAGGTTACATCTATTTAAACTATATTCGCAGGGGGGACTCACAGAAAAGCTTGAAACTGGAGGCATAGATAAAGACAGCACAAATAAATCAGCAAAGAACAGTCTGGAAAAAACTCTCCTGAAGCTGGATATAAATGTGTTTGTTTAAACGCAAGGAATACAGTAAACAAAAGAAATGAACTAAACATTATGATAGACGATATTGACCCTCACATAATAGGTATAACCGAATCCTGGACCACCACCGATATATCAGATGCCGAATTGGGACTGACAGGATATGTAATGTTTAGGAAAGATAGAATAGGAAGAAAGGGGGTGGAGTTATTTTATATATTAAATAATCTATCCAGACTCATGAAATAAAATTAGAAAGAGAAGCAGATTGCGAAGAAGCTGTTTGGTGTAACATAGTTACAGGTAACTCAACGTTAACAGTTGGGTTAGTTTACTGAAGTCCAAACATAAGCATAGAAGAGAATGAAAAAACACAAAACGCTATAAGGGAAGTAAGCAAACGGGACTGTATTATTATGGGGGGTTTTAACGACGGGCATATACAATGGAAATCTCTACAGAGTATGGGGAATGAGGACCACAAGTTTTTTATTTTAGTTCAAGATACTTTCCTTTCTCAACATATGCTAGAACCAACCAGGTCCTCACAGAATGAATTAGTTGACAATGTCAAGATATGTGAGCCACTGGGGAGTAGTGATCACAACCAGATACATTTTACCATCAAAGTACATCGTCTGTAGCCAGGTACTCCTTCATACCGCTGAGTGAACTGGAGCAACGTATAGTAAACGAACTTTCCCAAGGTTCGAAACTGCTGCACAGGGTTCGAAAGCAGGTTCTCTTGATTCAGAGTCCGATGCTCTAGCACCGAGCCACTGCGCTCCTCTTGATTTCATAAATATTCTTCTAGACCAACCACATAACAAGCTGATTGTTGTGGAAAGTCCCACATATTTGTGAACAAGGAATTTGACTGTGGCAAAATATAAATTGCTTGATGACCGCCATCTTAGATTTCAAGATGGCCGATAGTACTTCCTACTTTTTCATATATTTCTTTCGTGATTTTAGCAGCAAAGATAACGGTTTGTAAAATGCCACAAATGGATTTCTGTGACAGGACTAATTTGTGTACTTGAAAAATACGTGCTATCTAATATTACAAAAAAACATTGTTAAATTACACAGTAGCCCAGACAACAGGAATAGTATAAGATGTCATACAGAAAAATGGATAAAAACCTATCGTGGACAGACAGAGCCAATGGATCCGATCTACAAAAACCGACTTGGGCGCTACGTTAACTACTGCCTAACCAATTTACTCTAATTATGGTGTTAGCATCACGAACACGTTTCAACACCACAAAAAAATTATTATGTGTAGGTTTCATTTAGCAATCATAGCGACAAATGCCGAACTGTAATAAGAACATAGTTACCTCACTGCCATTATACGCATTGCGTCAACCATAACATTCCCAGCGTTTTGGAACCAATTATACACACGTATTGGTGAAACGATGATGTGCCCACAAGTTCTTTGTTACTATTTCAGCGACAAGGACCCACCATGAGGCTATTGATCGTCTCGGCTGTGTTCGCCGTCATCTTGGCATGCAGTTTTGCTGCTGGACCCCAAGGCGACGCGACCCTCCTAGGCGACGTGACCCCCCTAGGCGTCGTCCTCCTACGACTAGGCGTCCTGATCCACCTAAGCGTATCAATCACTTTCTTCTCTTTTCACATTAGTTTCTATTAAAATACATAAAACATATGATTACAAAACGACACTAATGTGTTGATTGAAATCGATATATTTTTGGCAATATATATCCTCTGTTGATACAGTCATGGTAACAAAGAACCAACACCAAGTATATAATAATAATAAAAATAATAATAACAATGAAACAGTACAGGAAAATACAAATAGTTAACGTTATTAAATGTTTAGAAGAGACTTAAACAACAATCAGCATTTTAATATTACCGCCATACTTTGAAATATAACGCCATAAGTCACTAAAACAGCGTAAATATAACGAATTATATTTTGTTTTCGTGCGTTCAGGATGCAAGGAATCGTGCGAGAGAAAGCGAGATGGCCTCTACCAAGCCAGGTGTACTTACGACTGTCGCATTTACGTGGAATGTGTGGATGGGAAAGCATTCCGTCGTCGTTGTCGCAACGGGATGTTCTTTGACAACGAAAAGCGACGATGTGATCGAGGTAATTGTAGTTTTGACATGCAACACTTTGTCCTGCAATACAGGAATATCCCGATTGATACTGTTGTGTGTGTTTGGTTGTGTCTTTGTGTGCGCGCGTGTGTGCGTGCGCGAATGCCTATTTTCCTGTGTAGGCACAACGTATTTAGGTTTCCCTACTGATTTACAAAGATAAGCCTTGATCGATAACTAGTAGTGATACAGTCGTCTCCATCAACGGAAATGACCTAAGATCAAAGGCTTTTGAGTTTTTTATAAGTAGAATTCCGAAGCTTTTTAGCACTAATGTTTTAGTAAACGTCAAAGTGATTGATGGGGGTCATTAGAAAGAGGGTGTCGCCCTCTAGTAACTAATCAGGCACTAATAAGGGAAATAAATAGGGTGATTGTCGACCTCTAGTGATTAATCAGGTACTAATTAGGTAAAAAATTAGGGTAATTAATTAAGTACTAATTAGTAATAAGTGAGCTGGGTCATTAGAAAGAGGGTGTCGCCCTCTAGTAACTAATCAGGCACTAATAAGGGAAATAAATAGGGTGATTGTTGACCTCTAGTGACTAATCAGGTACTAATTAGGTAAAAAATTAGGGTAATTAATTAAGTACTAATTAGTAATAAGTTTGTCGGAAGGACGGATAAATGTTTATTTCACCTCACTAGAGGGTAGCACTAGCAATAACTAAAAGGTTATGTAATGGTTATGCGGTGGTGTGTGGAGTCATGTGCGCTTCGAATTATATAATGATGTGCTGACATCTAGTGACTGAAAAAGAAAGCATGTCCCCCTAGTGACTGAAAAACGTCGCTGGTGGTGCATATAGGCGATCGTAACGTTATCGGCGCACCAGGTGTCGCTATGGACGGAAAGTGGAAGCATCCTTTTACGTGTATAGTGTCCGGCCCTACGGGGTGCTTCGTGTATGATTTCGCCGCCACCGGAGAAAATTCTGTGGTGTTACGGCCAGTGGCAGACCGCTTACGACTCTATGGCCGGCGTAGAATTTGTAGACGGTTTGCCGGATCCGTCGCTTCTGGACACCAAAACGAGGACGCTTCTAGTGCTCGATGACCTTATGTCGGAGACCAATAGTAGCGTCACGACTTTGTTTACTAAAAAAAGTCACCACTGCAACGCGTCCGTCGTACAGCTTTTGCAGAATCTCTTTCCGAAAGGGAAAGAAAATCGCACAATCAGCTTAAACGCGCAGTATATGGTCCTCTTCAAGAGTCCCCGGGACGCTGGACAAGTAGGTCATCTGGCGAAACAGATGTACCCGGGTAGTATCAACTACATGGTGGAGGCGTACAAAGATGCCACGTCGGCCGCCTACGGTTACCTCCTGGTGGATCTGAAACAGGAAACGCCGGAAACCATGCGCCTGCTTACGGAAATTTTCCCCGACGACCCCATTCAGTACGTCTATGTGCCGACGAGACTATAAAAAAGGCGGGACGCGCCGCGGCCACCGTCATTCGACAGGATGACAGAGCGCGTGAAGAGGCACATCCTTGCCCTGCAGCTGTTGCGTCGCTACCAGGGGAATACCAATCTGAGAAAGGCGGTAATCACTCACGCGGACGCCGACCTCATATGCAGTCTGGCCGACTGCGCGTATAACATTCTGCGAGGGAACGTGAAATTGACGCCTAACAAACGAAAAGTGCTGATAAAGTACAGGAACAATTTGCGCAAGTTAGCGTCGAAAAAAGTACCCATCAAACGGAAGAGGGCCGTCCTGCAGACGGGTTCGGGCGCGTTTCTGACAGCACTGCTGGCGCCGTTGGCGAGTACCTTTCTGCCCCTCCTCAGGCAGGCTTTCGGTTGATGCAGCACGCGAAGAAGATGGCGCTGGTAGACCCCCGGTTGGGGGAGCGTCTACTTCCGTTACTATCGCAACCGACCACGACCACGTCGCGTGTGATGAGTAGCCTGGACAGCGATATGAAAGCCGTTCTCGAGCGTGCAGATTTATCCGAAGGCGAAAAGGTGGCGGCGTACAATCAACTGCTGAGTCGTTACAACGCCATGGAGGCGTCTCGCGTGCAGCAGCCGATGCGCGTGTCCGTAGTGAAGAACGAGTCGTCGTCGTCGTCCGATCAGCCGCCGCCGCCGCCGCCGCCACCACCTACGTCCGATCAATTACCGGAGGAGATGGAGAGCGAGGTCGTGAAGAGCGTACGGAAAGTGCTGAAAGAAAAGGCCCGCCTCCTGTTGACGCGACTGAAATCCGACCCGCTGATTCGCTGGAACGATCGAGCGGAGCTCGTATACGACGGTACGCCTATCGCCGGAAGCAATATGGTAGATCTCGTGAACGATCTCATGCGAACGAGGAAGAGATCCCCCGCGCTGGTTGGCTGAAAAGTGTTCGGCGTTCATATAAGGCGGCTGACCGTTCCTATGGAATTCGTCGGCAACCCCCAGCGTCGGGCGTATATACAGCGCGAGCAGAAGCGAAAGGGGCACACTCGGTCCGTCGAGCGTATGCCGTGGTCCAGCTTTTAGCACCCCCGTAGAGGATGCCCCCCGCCCGAAGATCAGTACTCGTCGTCGTCGTAGCCGTCGTAATTGCGGCGGTCATCGTCGCCGCCCTCTTGTTCACCGTATCGTCGTCGTCGTCGTCGTCGTCGGCGCAGCGAGATCCATGGCGGTGGTGCCCCGGCGGACTCGTGTTGCGCAACGAGAGCGCCAACAACGCGACGGCCGACTGAAGCGCGCCTACTTCGACCCGAAACGGGCAGGTAGTTATGGCGGCGTCGACGCGTTCCACCGGGCGTCCGCGGTGCCCAAGCCGATCGGCGGTGGCTGGCGGAGCGGAACGCCTATACGCTTCACAAGCCGGTTAGGCGTCGATTTAAGCGACGTCGCGTTATCGTGGGCGGTCGAAACCAGCAGTGGCAAGCCGATCTCGTCGAAGTGCCTAAACTGAAAAAGCACAACGACGGCATAGCGTTCCTATTGACTGTCATCGACGTCTTCTCGAAGCGGGCGTGGTGCGTTCCGTTAAAGCGCAAATCCGGTCCGGCGCTCGTCGCGGCCTTCGAGGGGCTGCTGTCATCGCCGCCGCCGCACGTCCTGCAGACCGACAAGGGGACGGAGTTTCTCAATAGGCCCCTTCAGACGCTTTTGAAGGCGCGCGGCGTCCACCATTTCGTAACGCACAACGAGGAGACGAAGGCGAGCGTCGTGGAGCGATTCAATCGTACGCTGAAGACGCGCATGTGGAGGTACTTCACGAAGCATCAGACGCTGAGGTACGTGGAGCCGTTGCAGGACTTCGTGCGGTCGTACAACAACGCCTACCATCGAAGCATCGGTAGGACGCCGGCGAGCGTCGACGCGTCGAATCATGAGAGCGTGTGGCAGCGTCTGTACGGCGGCGGAGGGTGTCAAAAAAACAAAAACAAACCGAAACTGCGAGCGGGGGATCGCGTACGCATCAGCAAGGCGAAGGGCCTCTTCAAGAAGGGGTACATGGCTAACTGCAGCGAAGAGCTCTTCACCGTCGTAGATTTGCACCCGACCGACCCTCCTGTTTACCGATTGATGGACGACGCCGGCACGATACTGGACGGCACCTTCTACGAGCCGGAGCTACAAAAAGTGATCGTTGCGAAGGACAAACTATATCAGGTGGAAGCCGTTCTACAGACACGTCGTCGACGACGCGGTAAGGGCGATGAGGTGTTCGTCAAATGGTTCGGCTATCCGGCCTCGTTCAATAGCTGGATCAACGCCAAGGAGCTCGTGGACTATAAGGGCTGATGGCGACGCGTTGTTGAACGGAATACGCAGAGCGCTGGAGAATTTCTTACTACATCCGGCGCCGCTACCGTTGTCGCTGCGACCGATGCTATCGACGTCGACCGCATCGTCGGCGAACTCGCTCTATGATTTATCTGCGTGACCTATAAGGGATGACGACGCGTTGGATGCGCCACGCGTGGTGCTGGCGACTGCACGAAGC
>CM034539.1:10437068-10479568 GCA_020002185.1 Paraescarpia echinospica | reverse complement strand
ATTCGGCTTGTATGGAAAATAAGACGGCGGAACGAATAAAATGACCCTTGTAGTTTTATGTGCGTGAATGCGTCCGGCGTCGAGGCGGGCCAAGGCAATTAATTGGCCTTTGCCACACCAATGTTGTAGCAAAAATCATGTGATATGCGGAAATGAAGATGCACTGACAAACACATGCAACAGGAAGACGAGAATAAATTAGCCCGGTTTGAATCTAGCCAAATGGAAAGTGTACTAATATACATACTAGCAGTATATTAGGAATTCTATTCAGGAAGAATCAGTCGATAGCCGGAACATGGCGCAGACTTGAGTACTCAGCAACGTTCTATTAACTGACTAATATGTATTGTTGCGATGATCTCATGAGATCTCATTCAACGAGTCAGACTTTTTTTAAAACATTATCGTTTAGTCGACTTTTTCTGTGACGGCAATGACGGCGGTTAGAGACATGGTAAAATGAAGAAAGACAGAGAGAGAGAGGGGGGAGAGGCAGACAGACAGACAGACAGACAGACAGACAGAGACAAAGATACAGAGAAACAGAGAGACAGAGGGACAGAGAGACAGATAGACAGAGAGAGAGAGACAGAGAGAGACAGAGAGAGACAGAGAGAGACAGGGAGAGACAGGGAGAGACAGAGAGAGACAGAGAGGGAGAGGAGAAAAAAAAAGATAAAGAGAGAGAGAGAGAGAGAGAGAGAGAGAGAGAGAGAGAGAGAGAGAGAGAGAGAGAGGGAGGGAGATACAGAGACTGACATAGACAGAGAGAGAGGGGGGAGGGCATGGAGAGAGAGAGAGAAAGAGAGAGAGAGAGAGAGAGAGAGAGAACGAGGGACGGAGATAATATATATAGAGAGAGTGAGGGACAGAGAGATAGAGAGCAAAATAGAGCCATATACATCAGAGACAGAGAGAGAGGGGGGAGAGAGGGAGACAGACAGACAGAGAGACAGACAGACAGACAGACAGACATACAGACAGACAGACAGACAGACAGAGACAGAGCCAGATGGAGATGGAGACGCAACTAACAGTACAGGCAGAAACAGAGATAAGGGGATTATTTAACAAGATTTAACAAGATTGCCATCCAGAAAATTACTCTGGATGGCAGGTGGACAAGGAAGCCTTTTGGCTTATCGAAAGTCCAATACTTTTTATCTACATGTATCCCGCCTTTTTAAGGTGTGTGTCGATTTTATTTTTAAACATATTCACGCTACTAGCACCAACACAATCAGGAGATAATCTGTTCCATTCATTTACAGTCCTTTGTGAGAATGAGAACTTTCTTATATCTAATCTACACTGCTCCTTTACTTAATGTAGCTTCATGTCCTCTGGTCCTTCTATTTTTCTTAACTGAGAAAAAAATGTTTCTATCAATATTTTCATAACCATTCAATATTTTAAACACTTCTATGTGATCTCCTCTCAATCTCTTGGTCTCTAATGTTGTTAAACCACATTCTTTTAGGCGTATTTCGTAACTAAGATCCCTCAGATTTGGTATCATTTTAGTCGCTCTCCTCTGTACTCTTTCTAGCATATCTATGTCCTTCTTGCGATATGGCCTCCATGCTTGTATACAATATTCTAAATGAGGCCTCACTATTGTTTTGTACAGCGGTACCATTAATTCTTTTTTCTTATACGCTATATTTCGCTAATTAATCCAAGGATTTGATTTCCCTTTGACGCTGCAATTCCGCACTGCTCTGAAACCTTCATATCAGCACTAATGGTTAACCCCAAGTCCTTTTCTTTTACAGTAGTACTTAGAACAGTACCCCCCATTTTATATTTTACCTCTTCATTCCCATGACCTGTGTGGGGGCATTTACATTTCCCAAAATTGAACAGCATTTGCCACTTTTCAGACCATTTGATCAACCTATCAAGATCATCTTGTAAATGCTGTCTGTCTCCATCACTTTAAATCCTTCTAAACACTTTTGTATCATCCGCAAATTTTAACACCTTGCTTGTTATATCATCGTCCAAATCGTTGATATATATTAAGAATAATATAGGTCCTAGTACTGATCCTGTGGTACCCCACTCAATACCGATTTCCAGTTTGAAGCCTCCCCATCAACTACTACACGTTGTCTTCTGTCATTCAGCCATTTTTCTATCCAGTTTATTATACCATTTCCTGTGCCATGGGCCTTTAGCTTAAGGAGTAATCTTTGATGTGGTACTTTGTCGAAAGCTTTTTGAAAATCTAAATAGATGATATCTACTGGTGATCCCTCATCTACCCACCTAGTGATGTCTTCAAAAAAACATAACATATTTGTTAAGCATGACCTCGCTTTTAAAAACCCATGTTGAGATGGGTTTATCAAGTTATGTTTAACAAGAAAATCCACCATGTGATCTTTAATTAGTCTTTCTAATAATTTGCAAATCACTGATGTTAAACTCACTGGTCTATAGTTCTCTGACTTGTTTCTCGAACCTTTTTTAAATAACGGTATAATGTTTGCCTCTTTCCATTCTAAAGGAACCACTCCCTCTTCTAATGACAAATTGAAAACTGTTGCAAACGGTACGCTAATTTGTTCTACAATTTCCAATAGTAGTTTGGGCGGAATCCCGTCCACTCCAGGTGATTTATTATCCTTCATGGCCCTTATTTTCTTAGCTACCATTTCCGAGGTTACAACTAACTGTCCTAAATAGTCTGAATCTGGCCCCTTGAACTTAGCCTCTGGTACTGGCAGTGAACTAATATCTTCCCTGGTAAACACTGAACTAAAATACTCATTTAGGTCTTCTGCCATTAAGAATCCCTCTGATATTGTATTTCCAGCACTATCTTCTAGAGGACCGACCTTATCCTGAACTTTGTGTTTGCTTCGAATATACGCATAAAAACTCTTACTGTCATGTTTTATATTACTAGCTAATTTTTTTTCATAGCTTCTCTTTGAATTTCTAATTTCAGCTGTAGCTTGATTAAGTGCTTCTTTATAAATGTTGTAGTCTTCATCATTTCCAGTACATCTATATGACTTCCACATCATTTGTTTATACTTAATTTTTCTAATGGCTTCTTTCGATAAGTGTTTCTTTTTAGTTTCTCAATGCCTTTATGAAAGGCATTGACCGGTCGATAGACCGACCGCATAGAGCCGCGACGATAATTTGTCAAGATGTATGTACCATACGCTCTTGACAAAGACAAACCTTCACCGAAGTCGGTGTTTACATGCGATCGCTCTTGAGCGAGGAGGTCCAAGAAAGAAAGCACGCATGCATGTAGTCTCATTCAGCGAACAAGGCTAAAGTTGTTGGCATTGGCCCCCGTATTTGTACGCGCAGTGCATGCTATAGATAAGCGCTGTGTGCATTCTCACCATAATATTTTCCATGCGGTATTATGTGTATATATCGCAATGATTATATACTCGAGAAGCGATTTAGGGTGCGCCCTTGGCCTTATACACACTGCGACAACATATATACAGTCTCCGGAAATTGAAATATAGCAGTATATCGAACACCAACAAGCCTCGGCTTAATTCCATCAAGATTCGTTTGAGCTCATCACCACAAGCTTCATATACGTCGCTCGGTCGCGTGTTTTAATAATTGTGTCTCGTCGCGAACCGCCGTATAAGGCACGACGATTTGTCGTGAACCAGTCACGAAACTAGCACCATCCTTGAGGTTTCCCCACCGCACATCCAACTAAAGATGTCGACGCAGAAACGTTCCGAAAAGACAACACCATGCTGTTAGGCTTCTTAACCGTAGTCTGACTGAGTTGTCCGTACAACAAAGGGGATGCACAAGGGAGTGGGGTTAACAAAACAGTATGTGATGGGACAACCGCGGTGGTTTGCTTGTTCAAGTAGTATATAAAAATTAACGTTAGTTCAAGTAGCATATGAAAATCAATGCTAGTACATGTACCAACAAATTAACGCTATTTCAAGTAGCAAATGGACATAAAGTAACGCTAGTTCAAGTAGCAAACGAAAATTAACGCTATTTATAGTAGCCTAACGTAAATAAATTAACGCTAGTTCAATTAGCAAACGGAAAGTAACAGTTGTTCAAGTAGCAAGCGGAAATAAATTAACGCTCGCTCAAGTTGCAAACTAAAATTAACGCTACGATGCTAAACTAATGCGCATGGATCCGGGCCTACATTGAAATCATTGGACAGCCCCTCGTCACATGTTTGTACGCTTGCATGTAATTGGATAACATCCTACGACAGCAGAAAACCGTTTGGCGATTGTCGTAAACTGATGCAAATTGCTCGACAACACACTACTGTCGCCGACAAATAGTCGAAACAAGTGGATATGTTCAGCTATAATGTATGCATATGCCATACACTGCGTTACACTGTTCTAGGTAAGCTTTATTAAGAAACACGAAATGGATTTAGGAGTAATAAGTTACTGCTGGTATGAAGGGTACAGAGCAGGGTGGTATTATTTATTAAAAGAATAATTATATTTTGGTTGATTACAAGAAATATATCATATTAGGAAATGTACCTGATTATAGCTCTGCATAACACAATAGTTAGGCCGCGTTAAGAATTCTGTGTACACGTTATCTTCCCATATCGTTAAATAACACATAGACACGTTAATCAACACAACAGGAGAGCAAAATAAACTGAGTTTTGAGAACTATAAAATCTTAGTCGCAAAAATCGCCAAAACATTGATGGTTTGACAACCTTAGAGAGGTCATATGAAGATCAGACGGACGTTTTGTTTTAGATTTTGAACAAATCTAATAAAAAGTATATATAAGTGTGTTTTGTTACTAAAGACATATACACTTGTAGAACTAATTACAGGAAGTACCGTTAGAGTAGGATCGGTGTAGATTTGATACAAAACAATATTCACTTGTCGATAGATGAACGGAACACATTATCTATACTGACGGTTTAAATGCTAGCAGCACATTTGATTAAACAACAACTGACGAATACGAGACTCAGACAACCGAGGTTACAAGCCAATGAAAATTAGTTTGACTCTCTACAAGCCAACAATGTCCGTGTTCACTTGTTGTTAGGGTGTTTTGTTCAAGGCGTTTTACGTACAAAGGGGCAGTGTCCTCTGCCCTAACACTTACCCCTGCCCCCATCAGCCTGTGGTTGATGGGGGAGGGGCAAAGATGACTATCTCATAAACTCTGCTTTAAACTTCTACTTCGAGCCACGACGCGACGAAATTTAATGGAACTCGAAGACGGTTGTAGTCCGGTCATGAATCGCTGCACATTACACGATGTTCAGTCTGCGACAGTCTGGTTGAGTTGCGTTGCGTTGCGTTGCGTTGCGTTGCGTTGCGCCCAGGCGTATAGTGTTAGGCGGGCAGAATAATGTACAATACAAGTTGCTTATAAAATGTTCATTATTAACGACGATGTTAAATCCGTCGTGAAGCTTTGTATATTCATCATCATCACAAGCATGCAAAATGTCAAACTGCAAATTATCTCGAGTCCCGTTATTCCACGGCGAATTAAATCTTCAGAATGAGAGCTATGAATAATCTGCAAATGGCTACATTGTTTCATTACAATATGCAACAGTACAGCCTCTAATCAGCAGTACGCTGATTAGATGCTTTATTTTTATGAACATCCTTTTGTTCAGCAACCTATCATAGATTGTATGAGCATCTCGGTAAAAGGCATTTTGAAAAAAAAATTGTTTTGTTATGGTGCATTAACTACACGACTTCTTTATCTCAATAAAACATGTCTGAATGTTCCACTTTGATCCGTATTATGTCAACATGACAAATTCCCGGGTTATCGAAAACACGGGGACAAGCCGATGGATCATTTTAAAGGCTGAAAAAAATGAGTGATATAGCATCTCATAAATCACATGTAGGCCTATTAATATTGCTTTTCAATGTACGCGACTTGGAGCAGTTCTTCCTAGCAGGCATGCTGCGACCACACCGCGTCCGAATCGACCTCGAGAGTGTATTTATAGGCAACACCCGATGAGGTATTTTGAATGTTTGTTTTGTTCGCGAATGGTATTTTATCAAAATCCTGTTTCCCGCTAGGTGGCGTCACTTGCGTTCAGCTAACATCATATTTGTAGCGAAAGATCGAAGTCGTCACAACGCACCAGGGACATTCAGGCTAATTTTACTAAATCGTCCATGTTTATGTTGCTCTGTCATGTAATAACACAAGTTTTTAAGCTATGTTGACCGTCTACGTGGGAATTAATAGCTTGCGCAGGACCTGGTTTGAGGACAAGTGACGTGGATTAGTGGCGCATTCAGTATAAGTTACTCGTGCTTGTGTTCACCGCCTTTCACGACAAGACGCCGGCCTACCTCGCCTCATTGATTTCACCATACGTGCCGCGCCGCGCACTTCGATCAACTGACTGTGGACTATTAACTGTACCGCGGCACAACCTTGAGCGGTACGGCCGTCGCTCGTTCTCGTGCGCAGGACCGACCCTCTGGAATGCGTTGCCGGAAGATTTACGACTGATACAGTGCATAGACACATTTAAAGCTCGTCTTAAAACACACTATTTTAAACTAGCTTTTAATGTTTAGCCGTCATAATTTTATACTTTAGTCGTCATGCCCCATATTTATTTTATTATCTGAAATTTTAATTGAAACTAATAATGTATTACTGTAGTTATTTATTATTTATTAATTAACTAATATATATATATTTATAATATATTTATCTCGCAATTTACTATATAGTTGTTTTATATAGTTATGTATTTATATATATACTTATTTTTACTACGGATGATATATCATATAATTTTCATCAATATCATCTTTGATTTAATTTCTCTAGTTCAGTTTTGTATTTATATGTTTTACTTGTATTATTATTATTATATTTATTTCTTATAATTTCTAACGACTATTGTCAACACTACTGAACAGAGTTCTACTTTGGATTTTAGTGTATAAATACAGTTATTATTATTATTATTATTATTAGAGAAATGCCGACTGGCAACTGTGTGCGAAATGACATTTCTAACCAACATTTGTTTCACACAAATTATTTCGTAAGAATCCTCTTTATGTCTGCCAACTCTCCCGGATTTTTCGTGAATCTCCCGAGTTTACAGTGGAACTTCAGCCCTTCCTGAAAAAATGTCCCGGTTTGTAGGCTTTTAGGAGCAGTTGTTTGTTTTTTTAAGCATTAAAGTGAGGAAGTTAGATATTTTTTTGGTGAGCGTCAAGGGATGTTCAGATGGAATTTTTGTGAGCTTCAAACGAGGATGCAGTTGGAGGTTTTCAGTAAGCCTCAAGAGGGTACTGTTGGTGGTTTCTGGTGAGCCTCAAGGGGTGCAGTAGGAGGGTTTTGGTGACCCTCGAGTGGAGTTAAGGGCTTCTGACAAGAAACAAACGGGCCTAGGTGAAATGCCCCCCACTATGTATGCCCCTGCCGCCCTCCCCATCAACATATATAATGCCCCTCGCAACGATCCCTTGCGGCGTGTGACGAGACTCAGGAACCAACACAAACGAATTAATTAGTCGTTATAAATGCATCATAAACGTATTTCTGAGTCCTTAGTACTTTGTGTGGCCTTCATAACGCGTCCTACTTCAATCGCCCCTTAGACCTTGTGTTCCACCGTGCGGCTACTCATGCGGCTGATTCACTTGTTCAATCTCTGACATCAACACACACGTATTAATTCCATGTATTTTGCTTCCCCATGCAGGTGTGTGATCTTAAAATTATGACTGCTACTTGAAAGTCCTTTAATTAAACTGGATTATGTAATTGTTCAACGATGCAAAGTTGGAACATTCTAACGGTAACAGACGCGAACCAGCGCTTCACTTGTTACAAGAACATCGTACTCTATAAGAACTTACCATTTTACTTTTAATAGACTTCAACATGAAGACGCAGAAGAAGGTAGTGGTGCAGAAGATGACGAAAACGAAGAATAATAATAAAAAGAATAACAAGAATAACAAGAAAAACGAAAAATAAGAAAAAACAATAAGAATAAGAAGAACTAGAACAGGAAGAACAACAAGAACAACAAGAAAAATAAGATCTACAAGAACAACAAGAAAATATATTGCCAGTTGAATTGTAAACGGTTCGACGGCTATCCGTTTAATTTGATCGTTTCGTCCCAGACACTATGTTGACATTGGATGCTGAACGGCCATGTTGACAATCTGAAAGAAATTACGGTAGGTCATCGTTTGGAGAACCACCCCAACTGGCCGGCAAACACGGTATCGCGTGAATAGCGTTTGAGCACGACCAGATAAACCAAGAGAGCGGTCGTCCTATATAGTTGATGAAGAAGAGAAATAAGAGGAAGAACAAGATGATAATGATGAAGAAGAGGAAAACAAAGAAGAAAAGACGATGACGAAGAAGAAGAAGACAAGGAAGAAAAAGACGATGGTGATGATGAAGAAGAAGAAGACAAAGAAGAAAAAGACGATGATGATGGAGAGGAGCAGGAAACCAAAGAAGGGGAAGAAGGAGAAACAAAATAATAATAAGATTTAATTTGTCCCAGACATTTCAAATAATACACAGAATGCACACATTTGAAATATAAATATTAAATAGTAGATGCAAGAACGAATAATAGTTTGGGAGACTCCTCTAAGACTACGAACGTCGTACTCAAGGAGCCACCTTACGAACTGATATTAAACTGAATCAGTAGATCTAAATATAACATTCTTCCAGAAGAACTCAACATAATAATAACATCTCTGAATGTGTTGTATATATTTACCAATGACCATGCACAAGTAAGTGTGATTATGCGTGTATCTCCTGTATATCGCCTTATAAGGCAGACTTTACTGCACAGTGCAACACAGCGATACAATGATTGATTAAAACACACTTTGGCGGTCAATTAGCCCGGCTCCATAAACTATTCACCAATTCGCTGACACAAACAAAATACACAAAACATAAATTGTCGATTTTAGGAACTATTTTCAATCGTACTGTTTTGAGGTAAAGCAAATTGCACCGTATCGATGCCAGTTTGTCGTGTTTTAGGAATAGGCAACGTTGGGATGGGCTCTGTGAACAGGGGTTGAGGAACGGCTGGGAAAGAGTCTGCGGCCGATTCGATTCAACACACGAACACACGAACACACACTGAAGATGAAATAACGAATCACTGTTTTACCGACTCAGCGGATTAGGCAGTCAAATCTATTGTCTAACAGATCTTGGGCGGGCCATAACAAATTCAACTTTCGTAGTGCGTGTGTACTATACACCGCTTAGTATGTGCAATGTTGTATATATGTACATTGTAAATGGAGCAAACAACTCACATGTATAAGATATTGTCTTTCTACTGACGCTGCTACAGTTGTAGGCGAGCGGCAGAACCACCCATCGGACAGATTTAAATACCCCCATACACACCCTTAAATGTTATATAATTTGAAAGCTCTACATCTCCCCGTCCCAATGAGGCCTGTTATAGGGCTGCCAAGTGGGGCAGTATGCGTGGATTCAAGGTCACAAAGGTCACCGTCAAATGATGAATTTTCGAAATTGTGCGCTTCCGCAATCGTCTTAACATGACAATGAACGCATATCTACTTTACGTAATCACAAGTTAGCCAAGTTATATATTTTTGGAAAGACTTACACAACCTGCAAATGGTAACCTGCTCAGTTTCTACGCACTAACAGGAATTCAACATCAACCTTTGTGGTCATGTGAAGCCATCGAGCTTGCAAAATTTCCAGAACCAACCAGCTCCTTGTCAAGGGAGTTGGTCACGATGGGGAACTTGCACGGGCTGGATATGTTGTGTGTCACCTATTTTATGGCACTCGCTCGTACAAATGTACAACTGTACAAATGTACAAATCATAAAATATTTGGTTTTATGCAACGGTGTGTGCTTGAATATGTCAATTAATTAATAAAAAAATATGTTGACACAAGTTTGAGTTTCTGACATTCAAATAACCCTAAAATCGAGGGTGGCATCCACATACACTTATTTTCGTGTCCCATGTGTGATGAATCTAGCAAGAATTCCTGCCATTAAAAAAAATTGAAGTTAAAAATATAACATCACATGTTGGTTAACCTACTATCTGCGGAAAGGCATCATTTCGAAAATTAATCTTTTGACGGTGACCTTGTTTTATCTGCATTCCACAGTTAGTGTAGCAAGATGCAACGCCATGCCATACCTCATTTTGATGGGGATACAATACGCTTTCAAACGGTCTGTAATGCGGCCTAGTGTATGTAGATAAAGTAGCTACGCAACCATTGTAAGTGTAGAACGTTTATGGAATGGCGTAGTTTTGAACATTCGTTGTTTCATGGTGACCTTGTTTAACCTTCACCCCACACCTACTGCACCACTTGATAGCTCAAGACAGTTGGCTTTTCGACAGTACACCACATTGCTATGAATAGACAGGTAACGTAGATATACACAATCATTTATATTGTATGACGTTTGCGGGATGACACTATTTCGAACATTTTTCACTCGTCGGTTTAATCTTCTATTTAATCTTCGTTCCATACCTACTCAATCAACTGACAGCTCCATGTCATATCTCATTTTGACGGGGACATCAAATCACAATCAATCAAATCAAGTTTTATTTTGCAACAACAACAAACAGCAACATAGGTGAATACACAAAACAATCGTTTAAAAAAGTAATGTTGTGTCGCTTGGGGTGACATGGTATGTCAGATGCCGTCTTCCCGTGACCCCACTAGGATACATTCACTACGACTCACACGTACACGTGTACGATAACTATATTACAACGTTGACCGTGTAACAGCGGACTGGGGGTATGATGGAATGAATAATAATAAAAAACATATCATAGAAAATAATTGTATGAGATTTATGCGGATCTAACGTAGATATAAAACACCTCTAACTGCACTCCTCACATCTGGGATTTAGGCAATGTACATAGTTGAGATAGCTGTGTATACATTGATTGCATAATAAAACTTTAGAATTTTGGTCTAGATTTAGTGTTTTGTATCTTATGATCAAGACTATTCCATATTTTTATGAAATTGTGTTTAGGTAACCTAGATGAAAAATGTGTTTTGGGTTTCTCTTTATGTAAGAGGTTATGTTGTCTGGTAAGTCTGATATTAGTGGCGAAGTTCTGTTTTGGTATATAATATTTAAAGGATTTAGGCAGTGTGCTATGTTGATAGTCATACATAAATAATAAGATGTGCAACCTGTATATATCACCAAATTTAAGTATATTTTCAGAGTTAAAAATAGGATCGGTGTAACTTCTGTATCATTTTGTTTAATAATTCGTATAGCGCGTTTTTCTAAAATTTCTTACAGTATTTCCATTTCCCCATACTTGTACACCGTAAGTTAAATTATTTTGAATTAATGTAAAATAGAGGGATTTTTAAGCATTATGTGGCAGAACATTTTTCAATCTATTAATTGCAAAAATTGCTCTAGATATGTTAGAATTGATTAAATTAATATGTGTATTCCATGTTAAATGTTTATCAATATGAATTCCCAAGAACTTCACTGTTTCGTCTTTGTTATGTTTACCAATATGATTAATAACTTCCCTGTTTATTTTAATACAATATTATTTACTGTTATTTGTTATTTGGTGGACTAAATATGCAAAAGTGTGTCTTTTTAATATTTAAAGACAATTTATTAGCACAAAGCCAGTCGTATAAATATATAAATTCTTGGTTTATACTGTTTATTAAAGTGTCAACATGATGACCGGATTGGTAAACAGTTGTGTCATTCGCAAAAGGCAATACATTCAAAGACGTAGAGTTAGTTATATCATTGATATAAATTAGGAATAAGACTGGACCTTGAGGTACTCCACTTATAATGTTTTGCGATGATTGACCTTTATGTATCTCAGTATATTGTTTTCGATTTGATAAATAACTGGCAAAACATTTATAATTTATTCCTTTAATTCCATAACAAATATTTTCTTACAGTAACATATCGTGGCTAATTGTATCAAATGCCTTTGAAAGGTCCAGAAACACAGCCAATGTAGGGTATTTTGTTTTTTTATCGTTTGCATCTGCAGTATCCTTGAGCATATGCAGCATTGGGTGAATAGTAGAATTTTTTGCACGATATCCATACTGGTGTTTATATACCGTATATATGTGTTATGTTTTTCTAAAAACATGAATAATCTATTGCATACAATTTTGTTCCATTGTTTATGGTTCTTTCACACAGTATATGACTCGTGCATATAAATGAAGTAGTTACAGGGTCTTTGTAACTTTATGACTTTCGCCGCTTTGCAAAAAATCGAATATTCATCATTTCACGATGACCTTGTTTGACATTAACTCCACTCTTACAATATTAGGTAATACCTCCATGTTGTACCTCAGTTTGACGGGGAGACAATAAATTTTCCAAAAATATATGACCTGGCCATATTGTAATTAATTAAAGTAGATATGCGTCCATTGTAATGTAAAGACGATTGTAGTTTCAGCTGTTATTGTTGCTGTTATTGTTCTGACTGTAGTTTCAGCTGTTATTGTTGCTGTTATTGTTCTGACTGTAGTTTCAGCTGTTATTGTTGGCTGTTATTGTTCTGACTGTAGTTTCAGCTGTTATTGTTGGCTGTTATGGTTCTGACTGTAGCTTCAGCTGTTACTGTTTCTGTTATTGTTCTGACTGTAATTTCAGCTGTTATTGTTGCTGTTATTGTTCTGACTGTAGTTTCAGCTGTTATTGTTGCTGTTATTGTTCTGACTGTAGTTTCAGCTGTTATTGTTAGCTGTTATGGTTCTGACTGTAGTTTCAGCTGTTATTGTTGGCTGTTATTGTTCTGACTGTAGTTTCAGCTGTTATTGTTGGCTGTTATTGTTCTGACTGTAGTTTCAGCTGTTAATGTTAGCTGTTATGGTTCTGACTGTAGTTTCAGCTGTTAATGTTAGCTGTTATTGTTCTGACTGTAGTTTCAGCTGTTATTGTTAGCTGTTATGGTTCTGACTGTAGTTTCAGCTGTTATTGTTGGCTGTTATTGTTCTGACTGTAGTTTCAGCTGTTATTGTTGGCTGTTATTGTTCCGACTGTAGTTTCAGCTGTTATTGTTAGCTGTTATGGTTCTGACTGTAGTTTCAGCTGTTAATGTTAGCTGTTATTGTTCTGACTGTAGTTTCAGCTGTTATTGTTGGCTGTTATGGTTCTGACTGTAGCTTCAGCTGTTAATGTTAGCTGTTATTGTTCTGACTGTAGTTTCAGCTGTTATTGTTGGCTGTTATGGTTCTGACTGTAGTTTCAGCTGTTATTGTTAGCTGTTATTGTTCTGACTGTAGTTTCAGCTGTTATTGTTGCTGTTATTGTTCTGATTGTAGTTTCAGCTGTTATTGTTGGCTGTTATTGTTCTGACTGTAGTTTCACCTGTTACTGTTGGCTGCCATTGTTCTGACTGTAGTTTCAGCTGCTATTGTTGCTGTTATTGTTCTGACTGTAGTTTCAGCTGTTATTGTTGGCTGTTATTGTTCTGACTGTAGTTTCAGCTGTTATTGTTGGCTGTTATGGTTCTGACTGTAGTTTCAGCTGTTATTGTTGCTGTTATTGTTCTGACTGTAGTTTCAGCTGTTATTGTTGCTGTTATTGTTCTGACTGTAGTATCAGCTGTTATTGTTGCTGTTATTGTTCTGACTGTAGTTTCAGCTGTTATTGTTGGCTGTTATTGTTCTGACTGTAGTTTCAGCTGTTATTGTTGGCTGTTATTGTTCTGACTGTAGTTTCAGCTGTTACTGTTGGCTGTTATTGTTCTGACTGTAGTTTCAGCTGTTAATGTTAGCTGTTATGGTTCTGACTGTAGTTTCAGCTGTTGCTGTTGGCTGTTATGGTTCTGACTGTAATTTCAGCTGTTATTGTTGCTGTTATTGTTCTGACTGTAGTTTCAGCTGTTATTGTTGCTGTTATTGTTCTGACTGTAGTTTCAGCTTTTATTGTTGGCTGTTATTGTTCTGACTGTAGTTTCAGCTGTTATTGTTAGCTGTTATTGTTCTGACTGTAGTTCCAGCTGTTATTGTTGCTGTTATTGTTCTGATTGTAGTTTCAGCTGTTATTGTTGGCTGTTATTGTTCTGACTGTAGTTTCAGCTGTTACTGTTGGCTATTATTGTTCTGACTGTAGTTTCAGCTGTTATTGTTGCTATTATTGTTCAGGCTGTAGTTTCAGCTGTTATTGTTGCTGCCATTGTTCTGACTGTAGTTTCAGCTGTTATTGTTGCTGTTATTGTTCTGACTAGTTTCAGCTGTTATTGTTGCTGTTATTGTTCTGACTGTAGTTTCAGCTGTTATTGTTGGCTGTTATTGTTCTGACTGTAGTTTCAGCTGTTATTGTTAGCTGTTATGGTTCTGACTGTAGTTTCAGCTGTTATTGTTGGCTGTTATTTTTCTGACTGTAGTTTCAGCTGTTGTTGTTGGCTGTTATGGTTCTGACTGTAGTTTCAGCTGTTATTGTTAGCTGTTATTGTTCTGACTGTAGTTCCAGCTGTTATTGTTGTTGTTATTGTTCTGATTGTAGTTTCAGCTGTTATTGTTGGCTGTTATTGTTCTGACTGTAGTTTCAGCTGTTATTGTTGGCTGTTATTGTTCTGACTGTAGTTTCAGCTGTTATTGTTGCTATTATTGTTCAGGCTGTAGTTTCAGCTGTTATTGTTGCTGTTATTGTTCTGACTGTAGTTTCAGCTGTTATTGTTGGCTGTTATTGTTCTGACTGTAGTTTCAGCTGTTATTGTTGGCTGTTATGGTTCTGACTGTAGTTTCAGCTGTTATTGTTGCTGTTATTGTTCTGACTGTAGTTTCAGCTGTTATTGTTGCTGTTATTGTTCTGACTGTAGTTTCAGCTGTTACTGTTGGCTGTTACTGTTCTGACTGTAGTTTCAGCTGTTATTGTTAGCTGTTATGGTTCTGACTGTAGTTTCAGCTGTTATTGTTGGCTGTTATTGTTCTGACTGTAGTTTCAGCTGTTACTTTTGGCTGTTATGGTTCTGACTGTAGTTTCAGCTGTTATTGTTAGCTGTTATGGTTCTGACTGTAGTTTCAGCTGTTATTGTTGCTGTTATTGTTCTGACTGTAGTTTCAGCTGTTATTGTTGGCTGTTATTGTTCTGACTGTTGTTTCAGCTGTTAATGTTAGCTGTTATGGTTCTGACTGTAGTTTCAGCTGTTATTGTTAGCTGGTATGGTTCTGACTGTAGTTTCAGCTGTTATTGTTGGCTGTTATTGTTCTGACTGTAGTTTCAGCTGTTACTGTTGCTGTTATTGTTCTGACTGTAGTTTCAGCTGTTACTGTTGGCTGTTATGGTTCTGACTGTAGTTTCAGCTTTTATTGTTGCTGTTATTGTTCTGACTGTAGTTTCAGCTGTTACTGTTAGCTGTTATTGTTCTGACTGTAGTTTCAGCTGTTATTGTTGGCTGTTATGGTTCTGACTGTAGTTTCAGCTGTTATTGTTGGCTGTTATTGTTCTGACTGTAGTTTCAGCTGTTATTGTTGGCTGTTATTGTTCTGACTGTAGTTTCAGCTGTTATTGTTGGCTGTTATTGTTCTGACTGTAGTTTCAGCTGTTATTGTTACTATTATTGTTCAGGCTGTAGTTTCAGCTGATATTGTTGCTGCCATTGTTCTGACTGTAGTTTCAGCTGCTATTGTTGCTGTTATTGTTCTGACCGTAGTTTCAGCTGTTATTGTTGGCTGTTATTGTTCTGACTGTAGTTTCAGCTGTTATTGTTGCTGTTATTGTTCTGACTGTAGTTTCAGCTGTTATTGTTGCTGTTATTGTTCTGACTGTAGTTTCAGCTGTTATTGTTGGCTGTTATTGTTCTGACTATAGTTTCAGCTGTTATTGTTGGGTGTTATTGTTCTGACTGTAGTTTCAGCTGTTATTGTTGGCTGTTATGGTTCTGAATGTAGTTTCAGCTGTTATTGTTGCTGTTATTGTTCTGACTGTAGTTTCAGCTGTTATTGTTGCTGTTATTGTTCTGATTGTAGTTTCAGCTGTTATTGTTTGTGTTATTGTTCTGACTGTAGTTTCAGCTGTTATTGTTGGCTGTTAAGGTTCTGACTGTAGTTTCAGCTGTTAATGTTGCTGTCATTGTTCTGACTGTAGTTTCAGCTGTTATTGTTGCTGTTATTGTTCTGACTGTAGTTTCAGCTGTTATTGTTCTGACTGTAGTGTCAGCTGTTATTGTTGCTGTTATTGCTCTGACTGTAGTTTCAGCTGTTATTGTTGCTGTTATTACTGTTGACGTTGCATTTATTGTTGTTATGCTGCTGCTGCGCATATATTTTTGTTCCTACTACTGTTGTTGTTGTTGCTGCTGCTTCTGTTGTTGCTGTTGCTGTTGCTGCTGCTGCTGCTGCTGCCGCCGCCGCCGCCGCCGCTGATGCTGCTGCTGCTGCTGCTGCTGCTGCTGCTGCTGCTGCTGCTGCTGCTGCTGCTGCTGCTGCTGCTGCTGCTGCTGCTGCTGCTGCTGCTGCTGCTGCTGCTGTTGCTATCACCATGTGACACTTCACGGTTGTCTCGCGTTAATGATAGCGACAGTCTTGGTGTGTGTAGGAAGATTCGCGGTTGAGCCGCAACTTAAGGAGTGTCTACGGACGTTAAACACAGCAACTTGTCGAGTCTGTGTTTGTGTACGACGGTGGGATTGCTTTTGGCGTCGGATGTAGGCATGTGCGCGCGAAGCCTTGCCCCAGGGATACCGGGATAGTGGTGGGGCAACACATTCCACCGGCAATCTGTTGTGGGAATAGCATTATGGCTGCATTCCTGTATCTTGCAGGCTTCGTACATTTGGGGCCCATGCCGTCTCTGTATCTCGGATAGGTGTGCCAGGGTAATTGTTCGTCGTCGGGGAGAAGCGTGTGAGCCGTGCCATCTGGTGACGAACGTGTAGTTTTCCGTCCAATTTGGGCGACGTAAAAATAAACACCTGTTTCGGGGTTAGGGTTTGGGAAAGTAGATAAGACACACCTGTACTTGGGGAGGGCAACTGGGGAACCGATAGTAGGGATATGTGTTTGTGCTACTCTTGTTCTGTTGATCCGAATGTGATACGTTTAGTCTCGGATCATCAGTGTTGAAACAGGACATAACAAATTATAGTATTGCGCTAAGTTTGTTAGGATAGTAAAACATCGTATTAAACAAAACGCAGTATTTTATTTGTAGCTTTGTGTAGTGCATCATAAGCTTTAAATACTAATGGTGATGAAATGTACGATCGGTCTCCAGTCCTTAGGACAGATCTTAGGACTGCTGAGAGCGCTTTACCCTTTGCTCCTTGGCAGACCTGTTCAAACGAACGTCATCTCGACTTCTATGGAAAACGTCCAGCCACGCTGCCATTACTACGCTAAGACTATGCATATACATATACCCACCACTGTCTGAACGACCTTACCAAAGGTTCGATACAGCAGCAAGAGGATTCCAAACCGGACTGACTCAATATCGTGCCCGTCGTTCTAACGACTCCATCACCGCTGTCCACAATGACATTGTATCTAAATTAACCATTTGACTTTTAATACAAACCAAAAAATTCCGAAATTTCATTGATAAAAAATACATCTTCTTACAGCAAATATTTCTTTCTCATCTGTAAGTCTTATTTTTTTGCCTTTACATGCAGTTCTGCAGTGCTATCTCAGTTGACCTTTGAAATCATAATAATTATTTATTATTTCTCCAACTGTGTCGTTGTTGACATAATCGCAGGAGGCCCGACATACCTTAAGAGTTGTTCTCGGGCACGTTTCCCCTATAGTATTTATTTCCGGATTGAGTTTATAGTTTACATAATGTATCAGAATTAATTTGTTTAGATGACAAGGGCATTCGCCAGTCCGTTTCTCGGCGTCCGTGACTAACAAGAACATGATTGCTTGATGCTTTGACATTGTGTGGCGAATCCACGAGTATCCTACCCATCGGAACATATCAATGACGATCTTGTCAAGTCATCGCCGGCTTGCTTATTAAATGTATACGCGTACGTATTGTTGTGACGCATGAGTGCCTGGTGAAACCTGACAATGGTAGATATTCTGAGAAAACAACAATCTAGAAATGTATAAATAAACATTTAGGTCATGCATATTAGAAATTATATATATGACAGTAGGTAGTATATATATATATATATATATGTGTGTATATATATATATACTACTCTTTTTAGGAAATGGACTTGCTCGTACTCGACCCCACAGTTTTGACAATGGTGGGACGCTACAGAGCAGATGTGTTTGGCGTGCCAGCACGAGGAGACAATGATGCCATGCGACATTATGCCTACCACCAGTTTGTTTTCTGGCGACATGGCAAACTGGGAACAGGGAACCGACATGTTATTCCGAGCTGTTGTGTGTGGAAAATTAGGTAGTATATATATACATATATATATATATATATATATATATATATACTACCTACTGTCATATATATTTTCTAATATGCACTCTCTGAACACTATCTTCCTATCTTAGATGTTATCTGCCGCTTTTCCTGCGGCGTCGTTGTTTTCCTATCTCCGTTCTGTTTAGAAGTCGACCTGCATCCATCCTTATCTACTGATCCGCCCACAGAATCCTTTTTTCTTATCTCTCCAATAAAGCCCAACTGCGTACCCGTCGCTTCCCTCCTTTCATGCATCCTTCCGCTATCCCGATCCGCTCAATTTGGTCCTGTAATGTCCCGGACCCAGTTGTTCCCGCAAAACTCTTTTGTCCCCTCGTCAATAAGACTAATGAATGAGTAACTGACCTTCGTTCCCTCCATCTCTGCTAGTCTGACACTGAGTTAGCCTGAGATGATTTGTGAGATGATTTAACTTTAACTTAACTTTTTAAAAACTGTTGTAATTTATTTAACTTATTTAACATATTTAATTAATTTAGTTATTTATTTAACCGATATAACTTTTATTACTTGTACTCTTTTTTATTTTACATTGTGTATATTGCATGTACATTTGTTTTATATGTCTTAATATGCTGCTCTACATTCCAAATGATTTTCCCTCACAAGGGACAATAAAGTAGTGTGATTGATTGGTGATTGAAAATGGGAGCCTTTGATGTTCCCTGAAATACTTGAGCTCAGAGGCACAACCAATAAGAATTACTAGGAAAAATCATGAATAGTGGAAGCATCATTGGTTGAGCAAGGGACCGCCGAAGAGAACGTATTTTCAAACAGAGTTGTCTTGAGTTTATTACGTAAGAGGGGCTAGTGTTTAAAATGATTTTACAGTAATGGGGAATTTTATCCAGGTTGTTTGTGCAGCTACAGAGAAAGTTCGTTTGTCAATTGTAAGCTTAGTTTTATGAACAAAACGTTGGCGTGAAACAGATGACCTGAGGTTGCTGGGATATTTGAAAAACGTTGGAGACTAAACAAGTAGGCTGGTTGTTGTGTAGAAAGGGAATATATGATCGTAGCGATCTTAAATTTGATTATATCGTCAACTAGAAGTTTGTGCAACTGTCTAAGTATTAGTAATGATACTAAACTATTTTTACCTGTTGGAATTTAGCTCAGACCCTTTTGCAATATTGTTTAGCTGTGAGTTGCAATAGTTACAGCATGTCTGCCTTACTCTAAGGATTCGACTCCCTATCGGTGTAGTCTCCGTCGTCGTAGCTGACATGTTGCCGAGTATTCATCCTCGGCAACATGTCAGCAAATGCTAACAAAGCCATGCGCATATTGTCTACGTAGTGTGTGCAGTGCCTTTGTAAGGACATCCTCCCTGCTGCACCCTCTGTCTTGACTCCATCACGAATATTACCTAACATGGTATACAGTAATGGGCTGAGTGCACTTCCTTGCCTCAAAACGATGTTAACCCAAAAACACCGAACATTCCAGGTCCATCCCTACTCTTCCCTTTGTTTTCTTAAAGGGACAGTCGCACTTCGTGGCTTTTCGTTTTTATTGCAAAATCGTGTTACACAGTATAAATTATATCTATTATAGCGTACTGGCTGCCCAAAGATGTTTTTTAACGAAGCAGAAATCAACTTTTGGATTGAACCGTTAAATGTTTACAAGAATCAACGCGCTGTCACTCAAATCCCAGAATTGCGAGTTCGGAAAATTCCGCGAAAGTTCGTCGCCCGACGTGGGCCGAGCTTCAGATGTCAATAGTACGCTGTCATCATGGCTTCCATGGCGCAGAACAACGATTCATCGACTGATGTAAGTTTTTAACAAGATTTAACAAGATTGCCACCCAGAGAATTAACTCTAGGTGGCAGGTGGACAAGGAAGCCCTTTGGCTTATCGAGAGTCCGACCATTTTATCTATGTGTATCCCGCCCGTCTGAGGTATGTGTCGATTTTATTTTTAAACTTATTCACGCTACTAGCACCCACACAATCAGCAGGTAATCTGTTCCATTCATTTACAGTCCTTTGTGAAAATGAATACTTTCTTATATCCAATCTACTCTGCTCCTTTGCCAATGTAAGTTCATGTCCGCTAGTCCTTCTATCTTTCTTAACTGAGAAAAAAATATTTCTATCAATATTTTCATAACCCTTCAATATTTTAAACACTTCTATCTGATCTCCTCTCAATCTCCTGGTCTCTAGTGTTGTTAAACCGCATTTTTTAGGCGTATTTCGTAACTAAGATCCCTCAGTTTTGGTATCATTTTAGTTGCTCTCCTCTGCACTCTTTTTCTAGCATATCTATGTCCTTCCTGCGATATGGCCTCCACGCTTGAATACAATATTCTAAATGAGGCCTAACTATTGTTTTGTACAGCGGTATTATTAGCTCTTTTTCCTTATACGTTATGTTTCGCCTAATTAATCCAAGGATTTGATTTCCCTTTGAAGCTGCAATTCCGCACTGCTCTGAAACCTTCATATCAGCACTAATGGTTAACCCTAAGTCCTTTTCTTTTACAGTAGTACTTAGTACAGTACCCCCCATTGTATATTCTACCTCTTCGTTCCCATGTCCTGTGTGGAGGCATTTACATTTCCCAAAATTGAACAGCATTTGCCACTTTTCAGACCATTTGATCAACCTGTCAAGATCATCTTGTAAATGCTGTCTATCCCCATCACTTTTAATCCTTCTAAACACTTTTGTATCATCTGCAAATTTCAACACCTTGCTTGTTATTTCATCATCCAAATCGTTGATATATATATTAAGAATAATGGGACTAATACTGATCAGTGGTACGCTTGCTCAGCTGATTCAGTTTGGAAATCCCATCAACTACTACGTTGTCTTCTGTCAATCAACCATTGTTCTATCAGTTTATTATACCATTTCCACCTTTGCGTATAGGCCTTTGGTTAAAAAGCGATGAAATAAAATTATTGGTACTTTATTAGAGCTTTTTGAAAATCTAAGTAGGCGATATCTACTGGTGATCCCTCATCTACCCGCCAATTGATGTCTTCAAAAAACATATATATATTTTATTGGCGGAGCTCAGCTTTAAAAAACCATGTTGAGATGGTTTATCAGTTTTGTTTAACGAAGAAAATCCTGTAGATGGTAGAAATTTCCAGTCTTTCTAACCAATTTACAAAATCTTGATGTTAAAACTCACTGGTCTATATGCTCTGACTTCTCGAACGCTGAATATGGTATAATGTTTATTCTTTCCACATTCTAAAGGTCCTCTTCTAATGACAAATTGAAAACTGTTGCAAGCGGTACGCTAATTTGTTCTACAATTTCCAATAGTAGTTTGGGCGGAATCCCATCCACTCCAGGTGATTTATTATCCTTCATAGCCCTTATTTTCTTAGCTACCATTTTCGGGGTTACAATTAATTGTCCTAAATAGTCTGAATCTGCCCCCTTGAACTTAGCCTCTGGTACTGGCAGTGAACTAATATCTTCCCTGGTAAACACTGAACTAAAGTGCTCATTCAGGTCTTCTGCCATTAAGAATCCCTCTGATATTATATTTCCAGCACTATCTTCTAGAGGACCGACTTTATCTTGAACTTTTCTGTTTGCTTCAAACATACGCATAAAAACTCTTGCTGTCATGTTTTATATTACAAGCTAATTTATGTTCATTACTTCTCTTTGAATTTCGAATTTCAGCTGTAGCTTGGTTTAGTGCTTCTTTATAAATGTTGTAGTCTTCGTCATTTCCAGTACGTCTATATGACTTCCACATCATTTGTTTATACTTAATTTTTCTAATAGCTTCTTTCGATAAGTATTTCTTTCTGGTCCGTTTCCCTTGTTTTTTGAAGAATTCAAATTTGCCTCGACTATGCACTTAATTTCACTCTTTAATATATTCCAGCATTCTATTGCCGTCTTATTTTTCAGTGTGTTATTCCAGTCTATCTTTGCTAAATATTCCCTCATGTCCTTATACCTTCCTTTGTGGAAATTTCTCCTATACTGCTTTTTACTATTCCTTTCTGATTTTACTTTGATGATAAAATGTATCTGGTTGTGATCGCTACTCCCCAGTGGCTCACATATCTTGACATTGTCAACTAATTCATTCTGTGATGACAAAACTATGTCTAACACATTCTCACCCCTGGTTGGTTCTAGCGCATGTTGAGAAAGGAATGTATCTTGAACTAAAACTAAAAACTTGTGGTCCTCACTCCCCATACTCTGTAGAGATTTCCATTGTATGTATACGATTGGTTCAAAAGATCCCCATAATAATGCAGGGGATCGGATTTGCTTGCTTCCCCTTATAGCGTTTTGTATTTTTTTCATTCTCTTCTATGCTTATGTTTGGACTATGATAAACTAACCCAACTGTTAACGTTGAGTTTCCTGTAACTATGTTACACCAAACAGCTTCTTCGCAATCTGCTTCTCTTTCTAATTTTATTTCATAAGCCTGAATATATTCTTTAATATATAAAATAACTCCACCTCCCTTTCTTCCTATTCTTTCTTTTCTAAACATTACATAACCTGTCAGTCCCAATTCAGCATCTGATATATCGGTGGTGGTCCAGGATTCGGTTATACCTATTATATGAGGGTCAATATCTTCTACCATAATGTTTAGTTCATTTCTTTTGTTTACTATACTCCTTGCATTTAAACAAACACATTTATATTCAGTTTCAGAAGAGTTTTCCAGACTGTTATTTGCTGATTTATTTGTGCTGTCTTTATCTATTCCTCCATTTTCAGGCTTTTCTTTGAGTCCCCCCTGCGAATCTAGTTTAAATAGATACAACCTGTCCCACTGTCAACAGATCGCAGCAGGTTCTCTGTGAAAACTGCTGCCCCATTTCCACTAAGATGGAGGCCATCTCTCATGTACATATCTTCCCTCCCAAGAAAGTATCCCCATAAATCTGTGAATCCCACCTCTTCTTCGTCACACATCTGCTCAACTAGTGCGTTGATCGCCATCCTCTTACAGTTTATATACGTTGCCCCCCTTCCTCCCATTACTGGCAAAATTCCTGACAGAATAACCTGTTCAACTCTCGTCTTCTTTAGCTTCCTCACTAACTGTCTATACTTCTGTACTATTGCAGTTGTTCCCTCCCTGTCTGCATAATTTGTTCCTACATGTACCAGTATAAACCCCCCTTGCCATGTCCCAATACCTTCTCTACCCTGTCAGTTACATGTTCAATCCTAGACCCCGGTAAACAAACAACGATGTCCTTCCCCTCGCTCAGTGCCTTGTCCGTCTTTCTCATAATGGAGTCGCCCATAAACACCCTCTCTTTCCTCATTGCCCCCTCAATCACTGCCTTAGAATAGCTCCTTCTTCGGTTTGCAACTGTCTGCTTGTTGTCTTTCGCCCCTGTCGTCTTCTCTCCTGTCACATTCTCTTCCGATCCATTCTTTCCTGTCGCTTTTTCTCTTGTCACCTTCCCTTTTATCGACTTCTCTTCTATCACATTTTCTCTCACTTCCTTTCGTCCCTTCTTCGTTCGTCCCATCTCGTTTTCCTCTCTCCTCTCCCTTCCCATCTTCCCTCCCTCCTTCTCTACGGTCACTTTCTTCCCTGTCACCTTTACGCTTGTCACGTTTTCTGTCGTCGATTTTCCCATTTCTTCCCCTCCAATCACCTTCCCTCCTCTCAATCTCCTTTCCTCAGTTTTCTTGCCACTGCTATTCTCCTTTAGACTTGCAGTATTCTCACCTCTCTCCCTGTCGTCTCTCTCCATTCGACCTGTCTCCTTTCTAATTCCCACCTCCATTCCCTTCACAATATCTGTCAACCTAACTATCTCCTTCTGCAGACATTCCACCTTCCAACACCAAATGCACTGAAAGGTGAATCCTTCCTCCATGGTTTCTGCCCATGACTTCCCACAGCCGGACAATGCAAAATCTACCCAGCTGTGGCAGTGATCGCACACCAAGTGTCGCTTTGCCTTGACTTGCCGCTTGCAAGGCGCCATATCCCGATCAGAATTTATTTAATAACTTAACTAACTTAGTCTTTATAAAGACTGTTTCCTGTGTACTACAGCACACTTTAGGTTACAAATTTCAATTACACAGCTAACTATTTATCCTTACACGAACGCTAACATTACCGGTAGTGACCTAATTTAAATACAATCAATTACGTTACGTTAACTTAGGCTGCTTTATTTATTTAGGTTACGCCGCCCGACTATCGCCCATGCTTAATTTTAACAACAATGCTACCTAATCAAAATATCTAGTAAGTACTGGCTTACACATATAGAAAGTGCAAGAGGATGGCGATCAGCGCACTAGTTGAGCAGATGTGTGAAAAAGAGGGGGTGGGATTCACAGATTTATGGGGATACTTTGTTGGGAGGGAAGATATGTACATGAGAGATGACCTCCATCTTAGTGGAAAGGTGGCAGCAGTTTTCTCAGAGAACCTGCTGCGATCTGTTGACAGTGGGACAGGCTGCATCTATTTAAACTAGATTCGCAGGGGGGACTCACAGAAAAGCTCGAAACTGGAGGCATAGATAAAGACAGCACAAATAAATCAGCAAAGAACAGTCTGGAAAAAACTCTCCTGAAGCTGGATATAAATGTGTTTGTTTAAACGCAAGGAATACAGTAAACAAAAGAAATGAACTAAACATTATGATAGACGATATTGACCCTCACATAATAGGTATAACCGAATCCTGGACCACCACCGATATATCAGATGCCGAATTGGGACTGACAGGATATGTAATGTTTAGGAAAGATAGAATAGGAAGAAAGGGGGTGGAGTTATTTTATATATTAAATAATCTATCCAGACTCATGAAATAAAATTAGAAAGAGAAGCAGATTGCGAAGAAGCTGTTTGGTGTAACATAGTTACAGGTAACTCAACGTTAACAGTTGGGTTAGTTTACTGAAGTCCAAACATAAGCATAGAAGAGAATGAAAAAACACAAAACGCTATAAGGGAAGTAAGCAAACGGGACTGTATTATTATGGGGGGTTTTAACGACGGGCATATACAATGGAAATCTCTACAGAGTATGGGGAATGAGGACCACAAGTTTTTTATTTTAGTTCAAGATACTTTCCTTTCTCAACATATGCTAGAACCAACCAGGTCCTCACAGAATGAATTAGTTGACAATGTCAAGATATGTGAGCCACTGGGGAGTAGTGATCACAACCAGATACATTTTACCATCAAAGTACATCGTCTGTAGCCAGGTACTCCTTCATACCGCTGAGTGAACTGGAGCAACGTATAGTAAACGAACTTTCCCAAGGTTCGAAACTGCTGCACAGGGTTCGAAAGCAGGTTCTCTTGATTCAGAGTCCGATGCTCTAGCACCGAGCCACTGCGCTCCTCTTGATTTCATAAATATTCTTCTAGACCAACCACATAACAAGCTGATTGTTGTGGAAAGTCCCACATATTTGTGAACAAGGAATTTGACTGTGGCAAAATATAAATTGCTTGATGACCGCCATCTTAGATTTCAAGATGGCCGATAGTACTTCCTACTTTTTCATATATTTCTTTCGTGATTTTAGCAGCAAAGATAACGGTTTGTAAAATGCCACAAATGGATTTCTGTGACAGGACTAATTTGTGTACTTGAAAAATACGTGCTATCTAATATTACAAAAAAACATTGTTAAATTACACAGTAGCCCAGACAACAGGAATAGTATAAGATGTCATACAGAAAAATGGATAAAAACCTATCGTGGACAGACAGAGCCAATGGATCCGATCTACAAAAACCGACTTGGGCGCTACGTTAACTACTGCCTAACCAATTTACTCTAATTATGGTGTTAGCATCACGAACACGTTTCAACACCACAAAAAAATTATTATGTGTAGGTTTCATTTAGCAATCATAGCGACAAATGCCGAACTGTAATAAGAACATAGTTACCTCACTGCCATTATACGCATTGCGTCAACCATAACATTCCCAGCGTTTTGGAACCAATTATACACACGTATTGGTGAAACGATGATGTGCCCACAAGTTCTTTGTTACTATTTCAGCGACAAGGACCCACCATGAGGCTATTGATCGTCTCGGCTGTGTTCGCCGTCATCTTGGCATGCAGTTTTGCTGCTGGACCCCAAGGCGACGCGACCCTCCTAGGCGACGTGACCCCCCTAGGCGTCGTCCTCCTACGACTAGGCGTCCTGATCCACCTAAGCGTATCAATCACTTTCTTCTCTTTTCACATTAGTTTCTATTAAAATACATAAAACATATGATTACAAAACGACACTAATGTGTTGATTGAAATCGATATATTTTTGGCAATATATATCCTCTGTTGATACAGTCATGGTAACAAAGAACCAACACCAAGTATATAATAATAATAAAAATAATAATAACAATGAAACAGTACAGGAAAATACAAATAGTTAACGTTATTAAATGTTTAGAAGAGACTTAAACAACAATCAGCATTTTAATATTACCGCCATACTTTGAAATATAACGCCATAAGTCACTAAAATAGCGTAAATATAACGAATTATATTTTGTTTTCGTGCGTTCAGGATGCAAGTAATCGTGCGAGAGAAAGCGAGATGGCCTCTACCAAGCCAGGTGTACTTACGACTGTCGCATTTACGTGGAATGTGTGGATGGGAAAGCATTCCGTCGTCGTTGTCGCAACGGGATGTTCTTTGACAACGAAAAGCGACGATGTGATCGAGGTAATTGTAGTTTTGACATGCAACACTTTGTCCTGCAATACAGGAATATCCCGATTGATACTGTTGTGTGTGTTTGGTTGTGTCTTTGTGTGCGCGCGTGTGTGCGTGCGCGAATGCCTATTTTCCTGTGTAGGCACAACGTATTTAGGTTTCCCTACTGATTTACAAAGATAAGCCTTGATCGATAACTAGTAGTGATACAGTCGTCTCCATCAACGGAAATGACCTAAGATCAAAGGCTTTTGAGTTTTTTATAAGTAGAATTCCGAAGCTTTTTAGCACTAATGTTTTAGTAAACGTCAAAGTGATTGATGGGGGTCATTAGAAAGAGGGTGTCGCCCTCTAGTAACTAATCAGGCACTAATAAGGGAAATAAATAGGGTGATTGTTGACCTCTAGTGACTAATCAGGTACTAATTAGGTAAAAAATTAGGGTAATTAATTAAGTACTAATTAGTAATAAGTTTGTCGGAAGGACGGATAAATGTTTATTTCACCTCACTAGAGGGTAGCACTAGCAATAACTAAAAGGTTATGTAATGGTTATGCGGTGGTGTGTGGAGTCATGTGCGCTTCGAATTATATAATGATGTGCTGACATCTAGTGACTGAAAAAGAAAGCATGTCCCCCTAGTGACTGAAAAACGTCGCTGGTGGTGCATATAGGCGATCGTAACGTTATCGGCGCACCAGGTGTCGCTATGGACGGAAAGTGGAAGCATCCTTTTACGTGTATAGTGTCCGGCCCTACGGGGTGCTTCGTGTATGATTTCGCCGCCACCGGAGAAAATTCTGTGGTGTTACGGCCAGTGGCAGACCGCTTACGACTCTATGGCCGGCGTAGAATTTGTAGACGGTTTGCCGGATCCGTCGCTTCTGGACACCAAAACGAGGACGCTTCTAGTGCTCGATGACCTTATGTCGGAGACCAATAGTAGCGTCACGACTTTGTTTACTAAAAAAAGTCACCACTGCAACGCGTCCGTCGTACAGCTTTTGCAGAATCTCTTTCCGAAAGGGAAAGAAAATCGCACAATCAGCTTAAACGCGCAGTATATGGTCCTCTTCAAGAGTCCCCGGGACGCTGGACAAGTAGGTCATCTGGCGAAACAGATGTACCCGGGTAGTATCAACTACATGGTGGAGGCGTACAAAGATGCCACGTCGGCCGCCTACGGTTACCTCCTGGTGGATCTGAAACAGGAAACGCCGGAAACCATGCGCCTGCTTACGGAAATTTTCCCCGACGACCCCATTCAGTACGTCTATGTGCCGACGAGACTATAAAAAAGGCGGGACGCGCCGCGGCCACCGTCATTCGACAGGATGACAGAGCGCGTGAAGAGGCACATCCTTGCCCTGCAGCTGTTGCGTCGCTACCAGGGGAATACCAATCTGAGAAAGGCGGTAATCACTCACGCGGACGCCGACCTCATATGCAGTCTGGCCGACTGCGCGTATAACATTCTGCGAGGGAACGTGAAATTGACGCCTAACAAACGAAAAGTGCTGATAAAGTACAGGAACAATTTGCGCAAGTTAGCGTCGAAAAAAGTACCCATCAAACGGAAGAGGGCCGTCCTGCAGACGGGTTCGGGCGCGTTTCTGACAGCACTGCTGGCGCCGTTGGCGAGTACCTTTCTGCCCCTCCTCAGGCAGGCTTTCGGTTGATGCAGCACGCGAAGAAGATGGCGCTGGTAGACCCCCGGTTGGGGGAGCGTCTACTTCCGTTACTATCGCAACCGACCACGACCACGTCGCGTGTGATGAGTAGCCTGGACAGCGATATGAAAGCCGTTCTCGAGCGTGCAGATTTATCCGAAGGCGAAAAGGTGGCGGCGTACAATCAACTGCTGAGTCGTTACAACGCCATGGAGGCGTCTCGCGTGCAGCAGCCGATGCGCGTGTCCGTAGTGAAGAACGAGTCGTCGTCGTCGTCCGATCAGCCGCCGCCGCCGCCGCCGCCACCACCTACGTCCGATCAATTACCGGAGGAGATGGAGAGCGAGGTCGTGAAGAGCGTACGGAAAGTGCTGAAAGAAAAGGCCCGCCTCCTGTTGACGCGACTGAAATCCGACCCGCTGATTCGCTGGAACGATCGAGCGGAGCTCGTATACGACGGTACGCCTATCGCCGGAAGCAATATGGTAGATCTCGTGAACGATCTCATGCGAACGAGGAAGAGATCCCCCGCGCTGGTTGGCTGAAAAGTGTTCGGCGTTCATATAAGGCGGCTGACCGTTCCTATGGAATTCGTCGGCAACCCCCAGCGTCGGGCGTATATACAGCGCGAGCAGAAGCGAAAGGGGCACACTCGGTCCGTCGAGCGTATGCCGTGGTCCAGCTTTTAGCACCCCCGTAGAGGATGCCCCCCGCCCGAAGATCAGTACTCGTCGTCGTCGTAGCCGTCGTAATTGCGGCGGTCATCGTCGCCGCCCTCTTGTTCACCGTATCGTCGTCGTCGTCGTCGTCGTCGGCGCAGCGAGATCCATGGCGGTGGTGCCCCGGCGGACTCGTGTTGCGCAACGAGAGCGCCAACAACGCGACGGCCGACTGAAGCGCGCCTACTTCGACCCGAAACGGGCAGGTAGTTATGGCGGCGTCGACGCGTTCCACCGGGCGTCCGCGGTGCCCAAGCCGATCGGCGGTGGCTGGCGGAGCGGAACGCCTATACGCTTCACAAGCCGGTTAGGCGTCGATTTAAGCGACGTCGCGTTATCGTGGGCGGTCGAAACCAGCAGTGGCAAGCCGATCTCGTCGAAGTGCCTAAACTGAAAAAGCACAACGACGGCATAGCGTTCCTATTGACTGTCATCGACGTCTTCTCGAAGCGGGCGTGGTGCGTTCCGTTAAAGCGCAAATCCGGTCCGGCGCTCGTCGCGGCCTTCGAGGGGCTGCTGTCATCGCCGCCGCCGCACGTCCTGCAGACCGACAAGGGGACGGAGTTTCTCAATAGGCCCCTTCAGACGCTTTTGAAGGCGCGCGGCGTCCACCATTTCGTAACGCACAACGAGGAGACGAAGGCGAGCGTCGTGGAGCGATTCAATCGTACGCTGAAGACGCGCATGTGGAGGTACTTCACGAAGCATCAGACGCTGAGGTACGTGGAGCCGTTGCAGGACTTCGTGCGGTCGTACAACAACGCCTACCATCGAAGCATCGGTAGGACGCCGGCGAGCGTCGACGCGTCGAATCATGAGAGCGTGTGGCAGCGTCTGTACGGCGGCGGAGGGTGTCAAAAAAACAAAAACAAACCGAAACTGCGAGCGGGGGATCGCGTACGCATCAGCAAGGCGAAGGGCCTCTTCAAGAAGGGGTACATGGCTAACTGCAGCGAAGAGCTCTTCACCGTCGTAGATTTGCACCCGACCGACCCTCCTGTTTACCGATTGATGGACGACGCCGGCACGATACTGGACGGCACCTTCTACGAGCCGGAGCTACAAAAAGTGATCGTTGCGAAGGACAAACTATATCAGGTGGAAGCCGTTCTACAGACACGTCGTCGACGACGCGGTAAGGGCGATGAGGTGTTCGTCAAATGGTTCGGCTATCCGGCCTCGTTCAATAGCTGGATCAACGCCAAGGAGCTCGTGGACTATAAGGGCTGATGGCGACGCGTTGTTGAACGGAATACGCAGAGCGCTGGAGAATTTCTTACTACATCCGGCGCCGCTACCGTTGTCGCTGCGACCGATGCTATCGACGTCGACCGCATCGTCGGCGAACTCGCTCTATGATTTATCTGCGTGACCTATAAGGGATGACGACGCGTTGGATGCGCCACGCGTGGTGCTGGCGACTGCACGAAGCGGGACTGTGCAACGGCTTTTCGTTTTTTATAAGGGGACCGTGCTGTATTAGTAGACTGCAGAGGAGAAGAGGGCCGCTCCACCACCAACACCGTCGCCCCCACGCCCGTCGACGAACTCGCTCTATGGTGTGCCTGCGCGATAAAGGAACGACGTCGTAGCGCCGGAGGGCAGTAGCGCGATGTGTACGGACGAGACGACAGCAGCAGCAGCAGTAGCAGCCAATGCAGAAGCCGGCCACTGCCGTCGACTCAAGCGCATTTGTCGCTACACCCGCCGACGACTCATGCGTCTACGTGGGTGCGCCCGATGCCGTCGACGCCTCCTCCGTCACGAGCGTTCCTTGGCGTCTTTGCGGCAACGAATGCCCTAAGGCCGAGATCGTCTTCCTGTGCCAGATCGTCGTCCTGTACACGGTGATCGTCGTCAGTATATACAATCTAACGCGCGGCACGGGCGACTCCAACCTGTGGACGGCGCTGCTGAGTAGTTGCCTCGGCTACCTACTGCCGAGTCCGTCTATCAGACGCTATGGCGTCGTCTGACTTTTACGTGACGTTGCTGAGCAACGCGTCTATGAAGGCGCACCCCGAAAACACGTTGACGCACTACACGACGAATCTGCCGCAGCGCGTCGACCTGTCGGGGCAGTGGGAATGCGGGCTGGTGTCGCTACAGTACACGCATAGCTGGTACAATGTGAGGCCCATGGACTCATACTTCTTCGTGGCGTGCGAGACGGGGGAGGTGGGCGTTTTCACCACCGAGTCCGGGGAAAAAATTGCCCGGCAGGGCAACATTCCGCACGGCTTTTACAGCAACGCCAAAAAGCTGATGCGCAAAATCAACGAGGCGTTGACGAAACTGAGCACCGACACGGTCAAGGCGCGAATAGTGTACAGCGCCATCACTAATCGGATGACGTTGCTTCTATCGCCGGGCGTCGAAATTAACATGCCGCGGGACGGGCGCCTGAAACAGATACTAGGCTTCGAGTAGAACTATATCGCGAGTTACAGTCGCCCGCGGACGGCGGCTCCCTGCCCCCGGGGTACCTGTTCGAGTTCGAGGCGAGCCACCCGGTGGACCTGAACGGCGGCGTCGACACCCTGTTCGTGTACACGGACATCGTGGAGTCGCGCATCGTCGGCGACGTATTTGCCCCCCTCATCCGAGCCGTCCCCGTCCACGGTTCGAACGGCAGCATCGTATCGAACATCTTCGACCGCGTCCAATACGCGCCGCTCCTGCGGGGCCAATTCGATTCGATCGAGATAGATATAAGAGACGACCTCGGTCATTCGATACCATTCGAGAACGGAAAAGTCGTGACGACGCTTCACGTCAGACGCCGCAAGTCGAAACTGTTCTGACGATGACGCGAAACGTGTACGAGGACTACTACACGCGGCAGGTCGGCGGTGGCCTGCCGGTGTTCGTAGGCACCCGATCGCAGCGGGGGCACGGACTGGGTAATCTCTTCGGCAGCCTGTTTCGAAGCGCCATGCCGTTTATCAAGAGAGGGGCCGTGGCGCTGGGCAAGCGCGCGCTCAAGACGGGCGTGCGCGTGGCGCAGGACGTCGTCGCCGGCGGCAATCTGAAACAGGCGGTAAAGTGGCGCGCGAAGGAGGCGGGCGCCGACCTTCTCGACGGGCTGTTGAGTAGGCCCCCGCCGCCGAAAAAGCGACGACGACGCATAAAGCCGCCCGGCAAGCCGGCGACGGCCAGCAAGAAGAGGCGCCGTCGAAAGAGGCCGAGCGACGACGTATTTCCCGCGTAGTAGGATGGCGTTCGTGCATCGGTAGTCGTAAAGACCTTTACCTCGGCGCCCTTCTCGTCGGGTCGCTGAATGCCCTCCCGCGGCCGCCTACGAAAAAAGCGACGATACATAAAGCCGACCGGCAAGACGGCGACGGACAGTAAGTGGAGGCGCCGTCGAACGAAGCAGACGTAGGATGGCGTTCGTGCATCGGCAGTCGTGCGAGGGCGTAAAGTCCGAACTGGACCTGTTCAGCGTTCCGACGACGCAGACGAGCATCGAGAGCGGTCAGTGGATCGATCACCAGCCGCTGACGGCCCTCGACGCTGCCGGCCCTATCGAGTTTCTCATTCCGGGCTCCGGAGACGACTATCTGGACCTGTCGTCCGTTAGACTGAACGGGCGCGCAAAGGTGGTGAAGGGGGACGGTAGCGCTCTCGCGAACGACAGCGTCGTGGCGCCCATCAACAATTTCCTGCATTCGATGTTCAGTCAGGTCGACGTGACGCTGAACGGCACGCTCGTGACGCCGTCGTCGAATACGTACCCGTTTCTGGCCTACATCGAGACCGTGCTCAATTACGGGCCCGACGCCAAAAAGTCGCAGCTCGAGGCCGACCTGTGGTGCAAGGACACCGCCGGGCGCATGGAGGCGACCAACAACAACAACGGCGGGTACGCGCATCGGCACGACTTCATACACGATAGCCGCGAGTTCGACATGATAGGACGCCTGCACGTGCTCATCCAAAACCGGTGCCAGTTGAACGGCGTCGACCAGAAGATGCGACTGGTGCGAAGCAAGGACGCCTTCGCGCTCATGGGGGACGTCGTCGATCCGGGGTTCAAGATCGTTCTGCTGGAGGCCTACCTGCAGGCGCGCAAGGTCAAGTTGAACCCGGCCGTCCAGCTCGGCCACATCAAGGCGCTGACGCACGGGACGGCCAAATATCCGATGCGCCGCGTCGACTGCAAGGTGTTCTCGATACCGCAGGGTACGATGTCGCACAAGCACGGGAACGTCTATTTGGGCACGTTCCCGAGACGCGTGTTCATGTGCCTGATCGACAACGACGCCTACAACGGGGCCTACGATAAAAACCCGTTCAACGCGAAGCACAACGACATAAACTTCTTCGCCCTCTTCGTCGACGGACGGCAGGTGCCGAGCAAGCCGCTGCAGCCGGACTTCGCGCATCGGCGCTACATCCGAAGCTATATGAACCTGTTCGCCGCGACGGGGAAGGCGTACGAGGACGAGGGGTTCGACGTGACGCGCGGCGAGTTCGGCAGCGGCTACACCATATTCGGCTTCGACCTGTCGCCCGACTGCTGCGACGGTGAACACTTCAACGTCGTGCGTACGGGGAAACTGCGCGCCGAGATCCACTTCGCGCTCGCGCTCGCCCGGACGGTGAACGTCGTCGTGTACGGGGAGTTCGAGACGGTGCTCGAAGTCGACAAGAACCGGAACGTCGTGTACGACTTCTGAGATGGACACGTTTCAGCTGATACGTCGCCTGGCGATCGACGCGTACACTAAAAACATCGTCGTAGGCGACGTGCCCAAAGACAAGCTGCCGGGGCGACGGCTCACCGCCTACCCGACGGCGTTCGTGTGCAACACCGACGACGGCGACGAACCGGGAGAGCACTGGGTGGCCGTCTACGTAGACGCCGACCGGCGAGGCGAGTACTTCGATTCGTACGGCCGTCCGCCGCTGCACGCCGACTTCCGCGACTTCCTGAACCGCAACTGCGATTCGTGGACGTACAACGACAAGCGACTGCAGAGCGGCGTATCTAACGTGTGCGGACAATATTGCGTCACCTACCTGCTCTTACGATGCCGCGGAATACCGCTAAGCAGCTTCCAGTACCTGTTCGGCCCCGATAGGGAGGACAACGACTGCCTCGTATTCGACTGGCTAAAGCCTCATTGAACGCTGCCTATTATCGCTTGTTATTATTATTATTATTATTATTATTAGACGACCGAGAATCCGAACCGACTTTGTTGGACCCGCCGGTCGCGGGCTCCTCGCCGCGCTAGGCAAGACCGAAGTAGTGAGGTTGTATTGTAGCGCTATCTGCTCTTATTGCGAAACCGCTAAGCGGCTTCCGGTGCCCGTTATCGCTTGCTATTACCGAAGTTAAATAAAACAACGATGAAAACTGTACCGAGTGTTCACATTTTTATTCGCACACATACATACATACATACATAGCCCCCTAGGGGTAGGTCCCTACCCCTAGGAGTCGCTATGTAGGTCCCTACCCATAGGGGGTCCCTACCCCTAGGGGTAGGGAGGGAGGTCCTCATTATACGAGTATCGGCGCCGTGGTGACGCCGTCGTCGAGTTTGGCGTAGAAGTAGCTCAACGCCGCGCGCTCCTGAATGTACGTCAGCACGGACGACTCCTTCACTTGGAAGCCGCGGTTCCGGCCGCCGGCGCTCCGTTGGCTGCGCAACACGTCGAGGAAGGCGTCCTTGTCGACGTCGTTCTGACGCTTGCTCAGCCCCTTCGTACTGTAGTTGTCGCCGTCGTCGCCGCCGAAACAGTAGTAAGTCTTGCTGCAGAGCGCGAAGATCCCGCGGCCGGACCATTCCTCTTTGAAGAGGCCCGGCGTTCGCTTGTCGTACCGGCGCCGACGCGCGCAACACTCGTCGGGCGCGTCCCACGCTCGGCCGGCGAGCCGGCACCGCAAGTACGCCTCCGCGTGCGCTTCGCAGTGTTCCGACGGGAACCACTCGCCGCGGTGTCGAAAGTAGTGTTCGCGCTTGGCCGCCGCCACGAGCTCGTCGAGTCGGCGGCCCGCGAGGCTCAAATACGCCGAGTCCGTGTCCATCGCGCAGTACTGGAACAGGGGGCGCGGAATGTAGGCGGCGATGAATTCGTAATAAAACTCCAGCATGCGCAGTTTGGCGTACTGATAGACGAAGTAGCCGATCTGGACGGGCAGCGCGTACCGGACGGTTCGCTTGTTCAGCGCCACCTCGTAGAGGCCGTCGGGGACGACGACGTCGAGCTGACGAAAGCGACGATTATTGATCAGCGTCGAGGCGCCGGCGGCCGTGCAGAACTTGATGTTGCGGTGCAGGTCGACGCGCGTGATCGTTTTCCCGTAGGAACTGTTGCCGAACAGTTTAAACGTGTCGGCGATGATGGCCTTGTCGGCCGCGCGTCGCGCGGCGGAGATCGTGTCGCCGAAGCGGCGAAAGCACGCGACCGGCTCGTACTCGACGATCTGGTAGATGCGCTCGACGACGAGGCCGTGCCGCAGATACCACCGCAGTAGCGGCGTCGCGAGCAGAATCTTGACACCGAAGAAGCTCCCCACGAGCGTGCGCTGAGGCCGGACGAGGAGGTCGTGCGTTTCGGCGTAGCGACGCATGAACGGGCTGAGATCGTCGCGCTCGATGTAGGCGTTCTAGAAGATCGGCTGAATCCCGGCGAAGGCGTCGCGCAGCGCCACCGGAACGGCGATGTCGCACTCGACGAGCGTGCCGTCGAGCACGGCCTTCAGGATCGTCGGCCGCGTCACGGCGCTGCCGGCGCCGGTCCAGCTCCGCGGCGGCGGCGGCGGTCTCGTCGCGCGCCACTGGCACTCCCACATCTCGACGACGGCGACGAAGCGGCGAAGGTAGGCCGTGACGGCGTACAGTTGGCTCATCGGCTTACCGTTCACCGCGTTCGTCTCCCTCCCCGTGCACGGACAGCCGTGGAAGAAGCACCCTTGGAACTGGTACGCCGTCCGCGTCGCGCCACACCAGCCGTCGACCCGGTACTTGCCGACGCGCTTCTCGCGCCCGTTGAGCTGGTGACGTATGTGAGCCCCCGTCCGCGCCGCCTCCCACGTCAGCCACTCGACGGCCAAGCGGCCGTGGCGGTGTACGCGCTCCGGTCGAAAGGCGTTGTCCGCGCGCCGGCGCGTGTACCACCCCGTCGGCATCTCCTGCGTGATCGCCCATAGGTAGAGGCCGTTTGCCTCGAAGCCGAAAATAGAGCGGCAGGGGCGCGCCGACTCACCGTACTCCTCGCGCCGAAGGGCGGTCACGCCGGCCTCGTGATAGCGCGCGAAAATGATCGAGGGGCCGCCGACGATCTGCGACTGTAGGAGCCGGTGCAGGTCCTTGTTCGACTCGATGAAGAGCGTGAAGTGGAGCAACGACGGCAGATCGTTGAACAGGTACAGCAGCGTCAGGCCCGGCACGCTGATGGCGTCCTTGAACATGTCGATGCGGCGCTGCCGATAGAAGGCGAACTGCTTGTCGATGGCCTCCAGGAACGGCACCACGTCCCTATTTTTATACCACACGAGGTAGTCCCGCAGCGTCGTCATCCCCTCGTCGCGCTATACCCGCGCGCAACTCTCGTATTCGGCGGCGGAGATGCCTTCGCGCTTCAGGCGGCTGTAGAAGGCCTCGCGCGGCGGCAGCCGAGTCTCGTCCAGTTTTCGCAGGTCGTCGAGGTACTCGTAGGGGAAGTGCCCCTTCGTAACCTCGCAGCCATAGGCCTTCAGAAACCGGGCGTAGCTGACGCCGGGGGCCAGGTAGTTGGTGATGTCCAGGAACTTGAGCGTCGCCGTCGCCAGGCACATGAAGTTGTTCTGACGTTTGATCGTGAACGCCGACGAGATGCTCTGCGCCTCGACGGTCATGAACAGAGGCGTCAGATATTTCTTAACTACGTTCAAGTCGTACTTCCCAGAATTGAAGCCGAGGACGGGGAGGCGGCGCAGGTGCTGCCACAGACGGTCGCCGAGCACCGTGTACGGGCTCTTATCGTGCGCCGCCTCCGCCACCGTCGCGTGCGCCCGCCATTCGGCGTCGAGCGCGTCGATCGCCTCGAAGGTCGCGTCGAACGACGGCCGCAGAGCCGCGCACGCCGCCTTGCTCATGGCCTCCAGGGTGTCGATCAGGCGATTCGCGAGATCGCCCGAATCGCCGGACGTAACGAAGCAGCGCGCCGTCTCGTGCCCGGGGACGTTCGAGGCGACGCCCACGCTGAGTAGCTCGTGTCGCGCGATCCACCAGCATTTGGCGCTGTCCGCCGGCAGATCGTGATCGTCGAAGTAGCACTCAAGTAGTACGGATAGTAGTGCAGGCGTTCGTCCACGTAGACGCCCTCTTCCTCCAGCTGCTGAAACACGGACGGCGTCGGATGGTAGACGCCGCCGGGAAAGACATGGCGAACGTCGCCTTCGCACGTCGCCTCGTGACGCCGCAGCAGATAGGCGGTGCGCCACAGTGAATCGCCGCACTTGCGGCATCGATACGAACGACAGAACAGCGACACGTCGGCTATGAAGGAATAGTGCGTCTCGAACAGATTGACGCTCATGGTGGTCGGGTAGCGATGGAGGGAGTGGCGGATCACTTCGGCGGTGGCGTCCTCCGTCGACAGCCGATACACGGTCACATTCGTTTCGAAGACCGCCTCCACCCAGCCGAGTTCGTTCAGCGGGACGCCGGCGAACGCGTAGTAGGGTTGGTCGCCGTAGTCGGCGTAGAGCCTTAAGGCGGCGGCCGTCAAATCGTCAGCACGAAAGTCGGCGCCCCGATGCAGCGCCAGACAGCGGAAGAAGCACAGGTTGTCGGCGTACGGATGGCCGTAGCGATCGTTCACTAGGCTGACGAGCCCCGCGTTGCGGCGCAGATAGGCGGGGAGGTGCTGCTGACGGGCGCACCCGATAGGATGGTGGATGATGGCGTTGAGGAAGTATGTAACGTGCGTTACCAACTCGGCGATCCACCCCGAGTCGGGGCGCTGCGCGATCACGTACTGCAGAACGTCGGGCTGCCGGATGGTGTCAAGGAAGCGTTCGAACGACGCGGCGTCGGAAAAGAGGACTGGCGCCTCGAGATAGCGTTCGCAACAGTTACACGAAGAATGGTAGTAACGCAGTCGCCCCGTCTCCCTGTGCCGCAGAATAAACACGTACGATAAGTTTATTTTAAAGGCCCGAGACTGCGCCTCGAACATCAATCGTAGTTGGGCTTCGTGCGCGGCCGTATCCCCGTGGCCGGATAAATGGAAATTATACCTAGATTGAACGGGTCCGCGCGCCACAGACGTACGGATACTCTCCCAGTAGTCGCGCACGACGCTCTGTAGGTCGTCGTCGACGACGTCGTCAGCGCGACGTAAACATTGCACCCTATCTTCGTGACCGTCGAACGATCGATTGCATTTTGGACACACCTCATCGGCGACGCCGCAAGTTCGCAGATGCCGCAACATACTACCGCGCTGCTCGAACGATCGATCACATTTCGGGCATACGTATTCATCGCTGCCGCATGTTTTTAGATGCTTCGACAAATGAAAAAGACGGACGAACGATCGATCGCATTTCGGACACACGTGCATCGTCGGTCTAGGCGCGCGCTGGGAACGCTATTAACTACGACGAGGCGCGCCTACACCACTCATAAGGCCGCCCTAACGACCACTAGGGGCTTTTCTAAACGACGGCGGCGGATTTCTCGCATCCCTGACCGTCAGGTGGCGGCACTGCTGGCCCGTCGTCCGTGGACCGCCGAGTTGGCGACAAAGTTTTTTTCGTGGCCGACAGGGGAGCAACGTTTTTGTGGTGGCCGACAGGTGGCAGCGCCGTGCCTGCCGAGGGCTCGAGGAGGCGGTGGCACAGTTTGTTTTTGTTTTACGTTTTGCAGTAGAAATTTCGCCTGTCAGCGGCGCCCGGATACGCGCAGCGGCAAAGTTTTTGTTTACGTTTTGTAGTAGAAATTTCGGCTGTCAGCTGCGCCCGGAGTGTTTTTTGTGCAGTAGATGGACAGGCGTTCGGCATTGAATGTCAGCAACGTGTTTTTTTGGATGGCATCGAATGGCAACAAAAGGAGGCGGGGATTGAATTGTTTTCATACGTTTTATTAAGCAGTCTCGTACTACTACTACTACTACATCACCACAGTAAGGCTTTATGCCACGGTAAACAGTAATGAGGCTTTATGCCGCAGCAGAGTAAATAATAAGGCTTTGCGCCTCCAACAACGGCCTATAGGCCATAGCGAAATGAAAATATAATGTTCATCGGTACTTAGTGTTCGGCGGGGGTTTATGCCACAGCGGAGTAAATAATAATGCTTTAGGGGCACAACAGCGGACTAAAGACCGCCCGATTAAGTTCATCGGCTTTATGCCCTACTATTCAATTTCCCTGCTAATGTTCATCGGCGTACCTACTAATAATAATAAGTCTTTATGCCATAGCGAAATGCAAAATATAATGTTCAATTACTAAATGTTCATAGGCAAAAATTAAGCGTTCGGCGGAGAAAACGTCGCCCCATCAGACGTCGAGGCATGCCCTTTTCAACAGGTAATACTGCACGGCGACCTCCAACAGCGAACGATCGAACGGCGCCGTCCAATCCGTCCCCATGAGCCAGTCGGCCACCTGGCGCATGAGGGAGCCCTCCGAAGCGCGATCGCCGCGCACGCAACGCTCCTCCAGTACCGAGAGTATACGAATAGCGGGTAGCAACAACGTCTGCTGTAGAAAGCTGTCGAGTGATATTGAAAAAAAGCACACATTCAGGGCCGCCACGTTTTCGTACAGAATGTTGTTCCATCGGCTCGGCTTCCTTCCCCTGTAGCCGCACATGTGAACGAAGGGGCACCCCTCCTCGGGGGGGCACTCACCACATTCTTGGCGCGCGGTGTCCATCACTCGTTCGCCGATTAGCTCGGCAAACGTGGCCATCATACAGCGCTGCCGACCGGCGTACGAGTGCAGAACGCTCCATTCCGAGTCGGTCTGAAGCGTGCCCACGATCACAGGGCGTTGTCGATGTTTGTTGCGGGCCCACGGAATGAAGTCCTCCGACGAAACCGACAACACGTCCAGAGGCAGTGGCGACGATGGCACGGCTGCTGCTTCTGCTGTCTCCGCCGCCGCCGGGGTTAATGGCACGGCTGCTGCTTCTGCTGTCGCCACCACCACCACCGGGGTTAATGCAACGTACGTGGGCGTCGCGGCGTCGCTCACCGGCCCGTGCGGTGGCATGGGCTGCATGTCTTCCGCCTCAGGCCAGTACGACATCCCTTCTTCCCTCGTCAGCGGTGGAGGGTCGTTGGCGCCAGCGAAGCATGGCGTCGTTTCCTTCTTAGCGCACTTCTCGGCAGGGGGTGCGCACTCGTCAGCAGCATCGATAATTCCGCGCAACGCAGCAGCAATTACAGCGTCCTACAGAACAATAACCAAAGCAGCAATTACAACGTCCTACAGAACACTAGCCAAACGTTAGTCATTCAAACGTATACGCCGGGTTCGCTCGCCTTCTTCGACACGACCCGCACATCACGGACAGTATATGTGTCCAATATGCCACCCCACACGACCTTGTGCACGGTCAGCTCCAAGACTGTGCCAACCAGGCTCGCCACAAAGCTACTGCGCAACTGGTCTGGCAACCGGCCTGACACATGATCGGCATCGTAATCGCCGAACGACGAAATCGCTTCGTCGAACAGGGTGATCCAAATGCTGGCGTCAGTGTCGGCGTCCTTTTCGTCTTCCACCAAGACGCGCACCGAAAAATACGTCTTCGCCTTTGCCTGCACACCGTGTGCAGCGCACACCCGGCCACCGCTTTCAAGACCTCTCACTTTGCGCTTGCAAACGCCACAGCCGATGTACGTGCATTTACTTTTCCATGCCACGCCAACGATTGTTATGGGCGTAACAATCTTATACTTGCCATCGCAGGCTAGCACGAACTCTTTCAACGATACCTCGGACGTCAGCGCGTCCGCACTCACCACGGCCTCGAAAGAAGGCGCCGGCTTAGTAGGCGCCACGTCGGCAGTCGGAAGCGCCTTCGCGCTGGCCTCCGAAGCAGGTTTCGTTTTGCCACCAGACGCCACCGTTGGCCCCTCCCTCAGCTTGCTGCCCCTCTTTGGCGGCGCCTCTCCGTGAGCGGTCGGCGGTGACATGATCAACAACGCTCTGCAACACACAAAGTTACTGCAACGGTAACAACACCACAGCGACGATACATAGACGTTCTCCGCCCAACCCCCTATATAAGCGCTTTGCACGCGGCCCGCACGCGACCCCCGTGAGCGAGCGCACGCGCGCCACAAAGCAGCCGACTCTTACAAGGTTACTAAAACTGAAAAAAATATCTCGGTCAGCCTAGTGCACTAACAGAACGCCTCTTTTATTTCCTAATATAAGTTTACCATAATATTCTTTAGACCCCACTGACTATTATAGACCGCTTAGTTTGCTCACATTTCACCTTTAACGGTCGTTTTAAACACTTACAAACAGTTACATAAGCGCGCTATATAAACAGTGACGTCAGCCCCTTATGTAAGGCTACGGCGTACGTGTCTAGGCCGCTACACGTTACCGCGCGCAAAACAGCGGCGCAACAACTGCGCAATTCATTTCTCACGATGGAGCCGACCGACCAAGTTCACAATTATGCGGCCAATTCCCAACAACCACAAAACAGGTACGTTTTGCTAACTCAACTAACACTGACTTTCCTCACTCACATTACTGCTTTCTTTTATAACGTTCACTAACTAACTAACTAACTATTTTTTACAGCGTGCTGCCTCCCCAAAACGCCGGGATTGGGACTGCACCGACGACTCCCCAAGTCGCCGGGAATACGCCTCCCCAAGCCGCCGGGAATAGTGCTGTTCCGCCACCTATGCGTCTACCCCCACCCCAACGCCCCGGCGAAAGGTACGTTTAACGATAC
>CM034539.1:10382068-10432068 GCA_020002185.1 Paraescarpia echinospica | reverse complement strand
ACAGACAGACAGATAGACAGACATACAGAAAGACAGAGAGACAGACAGAAAGGCAGATAGACAGAGACAGACATACATTCACAAAGACAGAAAGACAGACAGACAAGCAGGCAGACAGACAGACAGACAGACAGACATACAGACAGACAGGGACATGGAGACAGGAAGAGAAGGAGACAGTAAGATAAGCATAGACACCCACACGCATAAGCGCGCACACTCACACGGACACCTTCACGCACACGCACAAACACACCCACACGCACATGCAGGCACGCACATACACCCAAACATGCTGGTGTTCTTGCGAAATCCTTGTCCACATTTCGAATGGTATCCACTACGCTACATATTTGGGTCGATGTAATCTGAGGAAATGCATACCTTCATATATATCGCAAAAACAGAATGTGCGTGGGATTCTGTTTTAACGCAGGCAACAGGGACTAGTAGCCGATAATCCTATATAATGTTTCACCACCGATAAATATCATTTCCTGTCACGTCATTGAAAGGCGGCTAGTTATATTAAACAATGAAGATGCCGTTCCGCTTCGTATTTCGGTATATTTTTTCTTCAGAAATATAATACTGTATGAGCTTGGGGAAGGGCTGAACTTTAAAACAATACAAGTATCATGTATGACATCACAAAAAAAGGGGGTGATACATGGACATTGATAGATCAAAAATAATATTATCAATTTTCTCAGTCGGCCGTTTTTTGTTTGATTTTTTTGTTTAACATAAAGTCACGGATCGAATCATTGGAGTTGGACTTACGCTTAGACCCACACCTCCGAACTAATTACTGTGTTGACGCTAGTAACGTAAAACAGAATTTACAATTATCACACACACACGCACACACACACACACACACACACACACACGCACACACACACACACATATTAATATGCTAACTTTGTAGCATTGTAAGTACATCACCTCCGAGTCGCCGAGGTTTGCACCTCTTTATATGTTCATTCATTGCCTTGGAACATTCGCCTCAACGTTCTCAGTTGGCATTATAATTAACAAAATAATAATAATAATAATATAACTTCTATTGCGGCTAAGTTCTTGGAAACCAAGCTTAGAGGCGCATCAAAACAAAAGGATTGGTCAATCTCAAAATCCATAAGTAGTATTCCAGTTGTCAACAGATGGGTCAAGGCGCTGCTAGGGAGCTACGGTGGATAAGCAAGGTTGTAAAGATAAGTTTTTAAATGACGATGAAATTTTGTAATATTTTCAACTGATCTAACACTAAGAGGGAGCATATTCCAAAGAATTGGTGCAGCAACAGAAAAACCCTAGTTCCAACGTTAGCGTTGACTCCAGGAACAAAAAGTAGGTCAGAACTAGATGATCGAAGCTGGATAGGTTTTCTTACAGGAGTAAGCAATGAATGCAAATAAGACGGTTGCTTACTGGACAGTGCCTGGTATGTAATGGTACATACCTTAAATATTAAATGATATCGTACAGGGAGCCAATGCAAAGACTTCAAAAATGGTACAGAGCGAGAAAAACGAGGAGATCTTGTAACTACTCTTGCTAGACAATTTTGGACACGCTGAAATGTTGTGATATCCTTGCTAGCGATATTATAAAGGAGGGAATTGCTATTGTCAAGTCTGCTGGTAAAACAAGCGCTGTTGCAATAGTTTTAGCAACAGAAAATGACAAATACCGGAGAATACGGCGAAGATCACGAATATGATAACAACAGAAGCGACAGGTTTGAGATATTTGTTGTCGGAAATTGAAGTTACTATCAAAGATCACTCCTAGATTTCGCACCGAGGTTGATGGCGTGATATACTGATTCAAACTACGCGTAGCGAAAAACCAACCAGTTTACTACGCTGCATTGGAGTACCAATAATGATCAATTCAGTCAGTTTTATTTGCATTTAATTTCAACTTCCTGTCTGTCATCCAGTGGAAGATATATTGAAGGCAATCACTAAGTTGGATAAGGGAGCGATTTGTATCCGGGGTAGCCAACGAAATGTAGATTTGAGTATCATCAGCATAAAGATGATGATCCAAGTTATGTCTTTGTATTACAAAGCTTAATGGCGTGGTGTAAAGAGTAAAAAGCAAAGGCCCGAGAACACAACCCTGGGGAACACCAAATAAAGCCGGCTGTGCAGCTGAAAAGATGTTCCCTGTAGTTTGGAATCGGTCAGTTAGATATGAAGAAAACCACCTTAGAGCTGTGTCAGATATGCCGTACCACTTTAATAAGCGTTTAATGAGAATGCTGTGATCAATCGTGTCAAAAGCGGCAGAGAGATCAAGTAAGGTAAATGCAGTCACTTTACCATTATTAATGTTCAAGTTAATGTCATTATGAACCATTAAGAGGGAAGTCTGTGTTGAATGAAACTGTCTATATGCCGATTGTGACACATTAGCTAAGACGACTTGCTACAACCTTTTCTAGTATTTTGAAAATAAAGCTGAGGTTTGAAATAGGTCTGTAACTGTTTAGATCTTGTTTAGGCAGAGATGACTTCTTGAGAAGGGGTGTGACATGGGCGTATTTGAAATCATCAGGAGAACAGCCAGAGCAAAGTGTTGCATTTATAATATGTGTTATAGGTCCAATTTGTGTTTTGTGACATGCTTTTAGTAGTATTGTTGGAAATGCTTCAAGTGCACACAATTTATTTGGGGAGGACATACTTATTTTCCTAACTTCATCAACATTTGCAGGTTCAAATGATACAAGTTGAGAATTTACTTGTGGAAAGTACACACTGATATTACATTGTGGAAAGCAGAACGAATAATACTGATTTTATTCTTAAAGTGACTAGAGAACGAATCACATAGTGACTTAATTGACACATGATCAGGTAGTGATGGAGTAGGCCGTCTGTGTAGAATTTTATTTATGCAGTTCCATAACTGGCGCGGGTTATCAAACTTATTTATTACCATATTTGTAAAATAATCTGATTTAGCTTTGGCCATTTGTCTGTTACAGAGATTACATTGCTTAGAATAGCGCGACCTATCTAATGGCAAGAGTAATTTGCGCCATACACGCTCGGAAGTCATCCATGGGGCCGGTGACCTTTCTGACACACATTTGGATTTTATAGATGCATGTTTGTTAAGTAATGCATTGAGTACTGTTTATATAAGTCAGATTGATTTTTGTTATCTGTGATCAGGTCGGATATAAGGATATCAGCTATTAAAGCTGTAATGTCAATCCTATGAATGGCTCTGTAAGACACATTGTGTTTCGACTCTAATGGGGTTATAGAAACATTAATATTAGCAATGAGAGTATGGTGGTCTGATAACACATCTGAAACAGTAGGTACTTGGATATTATTACACGTTGAACGGGTTATCAAGAGGTCAAGCCAATGGCCTTGTATATGTGTCGAAAAGGTAACATGTTGTTTCAAATCAAATGATGCCAGAATATCATCAAACGTAGTTGTAGAAGGTATATCCAAATGTAGATTAAAATCACAAAGAATGTAAAATTCTGAATGAAGAATTTCCAGCATATCCTGAAAGTCTTCAAAGAAATTTGCCTGATGTCCTGGAGGGCGGTAGATACAAACAAAGTATGCAGAGAAAAAAGAATCTGAAATTTCAGCACAGATGGACTCAAAACTGGAGTATTCAGGGTTATAATGTAATTTAAACTTTGAACTGCTGTGATATATGAAATCCAAAACCACCTCCACGGCCAACTAAACGTAGTCGTTTGTTATGGTGTAACCAGAAGGAGAAACATCAGCAATGCATGCAGGTGTTTCATGTGGTCTAAGCCTGGTCTCAACTACAGCAAAAATGTTTATTTTCTTTGAAATTAATAGATCACAAAGTGAGGCTGTCTTATCTCGTACAGATCGAACGTTTGTAGTGACCACCCGAATATTTCGTCTAACAGCTGGCCCAGGACTGAGACTTACATCTCCTGCTAGTAATAAAATTATTGCCAATTTCAATGTTGGCGTAGAACGGGGGATTAGCAATAACTTTTTATTATAACAAACATTAAGACATGGCAGACTATGCAAGATTAAATAGAATTATGGATTCTAGTGTGATTAGGAAAAAGCATATTAAAATGATTAGATGTCAATGGATTGCGTAAAACAAATACTTTATCCCTTACAGCAACATAGCAAGACAAGCAGAAAACACCCAATAAGAAAAATGGTGACATAATGATGTTAGACTATCATAATATTTAGTAGAAATTAATAGTCCAAAACCATATAATTATATGTCATATAGATAATAAATAGTAAAGAATGTTAAACCCAGCGCTAAGGCTAAGGCATAAGTCAAAAACTAAATTATATTTACAAGATCACTAGAGTCTCAATTTAAAAAATAAAGCCTACTTTATTTAATTAGAAAATTTTGAACAGGGGCCAATTCCGGTAACTAAATTGAGACTTACGGGCCTCTTCAGGGTGGAAGAACTACTTATATTTAATAAAATTCATTTAGCCGAAGCCATAGATAGGCAGAAACTGACTGCAGTATCAATCACTCAATGGCAATGCCTTATAGTTCACAACTTAACTGCACCATGATTCCGTTTTAAATACAGTTTTATTGTAATAATATAAAATGCCTATAATAATCTAAAAGGTCAATAAAAAACCCACACGCAGCATGTTTTGTAACTTAATCATTTAACAGTGTAATAGTTACAAAGGATAACATTAAAAAACTAAACCAAACATTGCCGACCAGCGAAAGTGAGGATAATCATAACGGCTTTAACGCCGGTTATATTAAATTGAATATGACAGGACCAAAAGTTGTTAAAATAAGCTTATAGTTTAAATATACTTAGTTTATGGTTGAATTCTTGGTTCTGTAGCGGTTTACAAGTTACATAATATTAAAAGTAATCTATTCAAAATAATTAAGATACTATAATTGATCATTAGACGAAGGATACATTTTGAAGATAAACATTATGCCACGCCCCCTAGCGACCAAAATTAAAATAAAATGATAAAACACAACAATATTAACTCTCAGTTTTTCTCTTACGTGTTTTGATACATTATGCTTTTGTAGAGGATGTAAATAAACATGTATTATCATTATATTATTATCATTTTTCTTATTTTATTATAGGACACGAATGTGAAGCGGTCAGAAATAGAAACGTCACGAAAATTCTGGTGAACGTTTGTTGTGTTTTCTTGAATACAACGGTAGTTGGCAAGTTACATTTGACCAAGACAGCCATTGTTTTCGGGTATAACCGCAATAACGCCAGACACACATTTTGGGTTTGGAAATATTAGCGAGTCAGTAAATGAGCTGCTTGACTCAAATTAGCTTTGACAAAGGAGCAGTGCATATTGTATATGCGAAAGTATTCGATATACGAGTGGAACCAATTATCAGCTGATTATGGAACAATGTGTATACATTAATTTTACAACTAACTGATTGATTGAATTGGGTGAGTCACAGTGCTGAACCGTCAGTTGTTTCCATGTCTTCTTGCGCTCTGGAGTATTTGGTTTGGCTGTCATTCTTGTTACAACCCGTGACTACTACATAAATGTGACGTAGCAGTCTCTCTTGCACTGAGTCTCTATCTCATCGCAGAGGTCCTTGCAACGTTCTATGGCTGCCGGGCACTCGCCGGATGACATACACATCGCGCGACACCGGTTGAAGTGGTCCTGACACTTCCTGATGCACTTCCGAAATTTCCAGTTGATCCACGACGACGGGTATTTTGGCGCAGATATCACGCCGTGATGCTTAACACACCAGATGACGAGGACAGTCAATATTGCCGCGGCCACAACCTGTAGAGTGAAGCATCACCGAGATGTTACCATACGTAGAGGTGTAACAATGCATGTTAAATTGAAAAGATAGTTCAATGCGACGGCGTGACGTACGCATAAACTAGGGTTTGGGATTGCTTTTCCTCGCCGTTCGCTATTTTACTACACAATCGCAACACTACCGGAATGGACTCTTTAATTTATGTAGGCAGTTCTTCTTAGCAGTTCGTCTTTGGAGGAAACAATAAAACGTCACATGAGACTATAGAAATATCGTGGCTGGAGCGCCCTCGAATTCAAAAAGTAAATCGATTTTATCATTTATGAAATAAAAGGGAATAAGCAGAACCGAACGGAACAATCCGATTTCCCCACATGCATGGGTAATGATGACATCAACGCTGTTACATAAAGCGTCTGGATGTCACTTCAAACATACCTTAACTGGCAAGGGTTAAGATTTGTGCGCTATACCAATAACTACGCGTCGTGGAAAAGAGATTTTATTAAATGAAAAAAGGAGGTGCACAAATAACACGATTATTTATTGACCACTAGAAATGTAAAAACAATTCACCACGGCACATTCAAATTAAAGTGTCTAAGTTCATCGCCATCATCAACAAAGATAAGTAGTCGGGAAATGGAGATTTTGTAAAGGGGAAGTATGCTGAAACCAGGAGATTTCATATCAAACGCTAGATACATGCCACCATCTATCGCTTCTCAACTGTCCCACAACCTTCGAATGTAGCGTGGCAGCCATCTTAAAACTGCGAATGTAGAATCGATCGATTCACTGAAAGAAATCGCAAAAAATATTAGCAAAACATGTTTTCTGATATAATCAGGCCCCCTATTTCTTGGAATGAAAACATTGTCTTTATGTAACACGACACTGTTTCATCAGTAGTTTCTTTTTTGTAAAGGTATAATACACGGTACGTTGATGCTATAAGATGTTAGCGCAAAATCACAATCGCGAGAACCCCTTAGTCAAGTGGCAGCTAACAGTACGGCAATTAACACTCTAGTAACATCCACACACCCTGTGTTATTTCCGTTATATAACGGCACATTAATTGTGTGTACTTGTGAATGTCTATTTGCTTATCTTTATAAACAATCAGATCTTATACCACAGCAAGATGTTTGCAATTCACTGTAACTGTCAGAAACCGCACACGAACGTTGCGTAAGAATGCGTAACTTTAAACGGTTATTCGCAACGAAACCTTTTTTTCTATACTTAGGGAAATCATCCGCTGATCAGTTAAGAAAGGTTTGCGTAACTTGCATAACTCGTAATTTGATTGTTTGTAGAAACGGTCATAGGCCTGGTGAGGTGCGTTTTAAGAAACCATAGTATTACAAATCCTTCGTGGGGTCGTAGATGTCAGCTGGCCCAACCCACGAACATATTTGTTGGTATGTCATCACCGAGTGTTGTGCATTCTCCTCCAGAAATAATGATTGTTCATTGTCAATCCACGAATAATGCACTATCTTCCCAAACTACTGAACTCGTTCTGTGGTCCTATGTTAACTGTACGTTTTATAAGTCAAGAAAAAACAGCCGTTGTAAAACACAATATGCAGCTGTATGTAACTAGTTTCGTGATGTAGGCCTATCAAGAACGTTTCTTGTTATGACAAGATAAGGTTCATTGCTATATTAAGAATAGAGTTACCGAACTTATCGGGGTCGCTGCATTGTGTTTAGAGCGCGGATTCTCAATCATCGAGATATTCCGGGTTCGAATTATATCACTGCCCTTTCTAACCGTGTTCACTCAGTTCATCCAACTGAATGGATGAGTACCTGACTATAGACAATGGTGGATATATGTGTACGAGTAATTATCGACTAGTAACTGCAGTGTAACTAAATTCTTCCCGTAAAAATCAATATGCTGCTCAATGGAACAGGTCTGCCTGAGGGTAAATTTCAAAGAATCTTTGACATTCGTATATTGGATACTGCGCTGTATAAGAAATTATCTTTAAGTCTGTTATATAAATACGCATGTTACCACACAAACATATTTTGCATTATGCCTATTGTCCTTTCTGTTCGGTTCCGTACAAAATGTCATGAATTGGGGTATATCGTCGAGGATGCGTTGTCATGCCAATCGATTGTGAGCAATGCTGACAAAACCAGTGACGTCCACCAAGAAACAATGAAAATTCAACTGATTACATAACATAGTCTATCTAAATTAAGGAATAGAAGTAATACTGATCATCTTCCGACTTTATTATACGAGTCTTAGCTACCGTGTAGTCGGTGTACTTACACCGTACACTATAAGCGTCTATAAACCTATATATGAACAGAGCATTATCATCGATAGCAGTTATTGTCATTTGCATCATTGTTCATACAGTATGACTTACAGTAGGTATGTATAATGTATAAGATCAGTCGTACTGTGACAGTTCTATAATTCCTCTCTTGGTCTGGAAAACGTGTCCATCTCTTGCTCGCATTTTGGACAACAGTCACACGAATTTTATGGCGTTTACAAGTGTTTGTAAATAGTTTTCTCACTGCGCGGACAAGTGATCATTCAGCGATTTTATCAACACTCGAACAAAGTCCGTTACACTCGTACATACTTGTTCAATACACGCACGCCTTTTTGTCTATAATAGTTACATATATACACACGCACACTCACGCACACATTCGCACACACACATTTACACACACGCGCGCGCGCGCACACACACACACACGCACACACACGTGTGTGTATATGAGTACATGGGGACATTATTAGCTTAGCCAGTGTTTTTAGAGTGGCCGAATCAGACTTTTAAAGTTTTGGAGCATTAAGTTCGTCTCAACGAAATTGAAATTGAGACAGCCGTATATGCCTTGCCTAACTGATGCTGACACCTGGCGACCTAATTGCTATCACACATGGTGCTACCAAATACTGTATTTGCGAAAACAACATGCTGCCATAAAATGGAACAACGCAACATTTCACAAGCAGCCTACAATTCTCTGCCCTCTAAGATTTATAAATCGTTCTTTGGGTTGGTTCTTCATTAAGCTGGCAACCTTTGTTTAAATGGATACAAAAGTAGTTTTAGTCTAGGCAGATGTTTTCTAAGTGGATAAAAACATATTTTATTTTCACATTTATAGTTAAATTTATAATCGGAATCGGAAGGGTTTGTTTGACCCACATATAAAACGGTACCATTTTTAAAACAGAAATATATAGCAGATACTACATACATGTATTTTTATATAAAATGTATAACATACAAATAGAACAATAATGAATTAATGTACGGAAAACAAATTGACAATATCCTAACCACAGACTGTCATGTCGCTGTAGATAAGCTAAAAGTGGTCAGGGAGACTGCCATTAGTTGGTCGCTCTCTTAGCTGCCACCCCACAATTTTCAACAAGTTACATTTGGCTCATTTAAACACTTTCGAAAAATATTAACAACACAATTGCATAATTTCCAATGCAGTAAGGGTTTGACAAGTATTTCAATTGTGTTACTAATAATTGATGAAAAAATGTCAAAGAATAAATACTTTCACTTAATTTAGATTCTAGCAAATAATATTTGACATTTACATCTGACATAGTAATTACAGTACGAATTACAGACGTAAAGAAATTAAAACACAATGTGATTATTTATTGATTATTAAGAACGTCCACATAAAAATAACAATTTGGCAAAGAACACTGTTCTCTGTAATTTTGTAGAAAACTTCAAAAAAAGTTAGAATTGTGTTCATGTTGTTTATTTGTAAGGGAATATCATACTTAATGTACCGTTAGGCTACGTCATGTTTAACCCTATTTGTATGGATGTTGTCATGTATTCGTGTATCAATGTTGTGAACATTTATATTTAAAATAAAGGTAAGTTTTGCAAATATACTGGTGATGTCATGTGCATATATTTATAATAAAATATTAATTGATGTAATTGCAACAAGTCTGCTACTTTACGAATTTTTAGTTTCTTAAACAGCGACTCAGTATGTGAATTATGTTTACTTAAGCATAGTATTATTGTCACAAATTTGGCTCATGTAATGGCGGCACCAACTGCGACGGACTCCTAAGGTTGGGTAGAACAAGAATATGACACAACAAGGGTGGTTTAATGTGGGAATCCAAGTGGAATACCCATTTAATAACTATAATAAACGAGATAACCTGTGTTGATCGCACTACACTCGTTGCCCGTTCGATGACGTATAACATACAAAATACAGGTGTTGACGTTCCGAGCGATGCACGACCTCGAGCACGAATACATTGCTGACATGATTGTTGAATACACGCCGTGCCGCCAGATTCGCACCGCCGGAAGCCGTCTCCTGAGAGTACCCCGCCACAATTTAGAAAGATATGGTCGGCATGGTTTTTTAGTAACGGCACCGCGCCTGTGGAATGATCTGCCGGACTGTCTATACCTGATAGGCTCACTTGATCTGTTTAAGTAACATTTAACAAGATTTAACTAGATTATCACCCAGAGAATTAATTCTAGGTGGCAGGTGGCAGGTGGCAGGTGGACAAGGAAGCCCTTTGGCTTATCGAGAGTTCAACCCTTTTATCTATGTGTATCCCGCCCTTCTGAGGTATGTGTCGATTTAATTTTTAAACATATTCACGATACTAGCACCCACACAATCAGCAGATAATCTGTTCCATTCATTTACAGTCATTTGTGAAAATGTTTACTTTCGTATATCTAATCTACGCTGCTCCTTTGCTAATATAACTTGATGTCCTCTACTCCTTCTTCATGGTTTACAAAAGATTTAGCAAATGCCTGTAAAAAGAAAAACATTCACTACAAAACATATTTTGCATGTAACTAAAAAAGCACAGAGGAAAGATACAAAAGATATAAAAATAAGTTAATTAGTATTCTAAGACAAGCCTAAAAAGATCACTATTCTAAATTATTGCTAAAAAATCAACAGGATATTAAAGGAACTTGGAAAGTATTAAATTCAATAATCAAAAAGGGAAACAACTATAAATCTATTCCAGATTCCTTTGTCTGCGACAATAAAATCCTTACTGATAAATCAGAAATAGCCAATGGCTTTAACGATTTCTTCGTAAATGTTGGACCACGGCTTGCCAGGAAAATCAAAACACCATTAAATGCAACCAGTAATAACGAGGATGAACAAGTCAGAACGAAAACCTCTATGTTTCTCCGTGGTAAGGATGAACAAGAAGTACTAAGTGTTGTTAACAATTTCAAAGGGAAATATTCTAATGATTATGATAATATTGACATGCATATCATATAAAGGTTATTTTTCATATTGTAAAACCATTAACTCAGATATGTAATAGATCTTTTAAATCCGGCATATTTCCGGATAAAATGAAACTGGCAAAAGTCATTCCATTATCCAGAACTGGAGATAAAAGAGTGTTTTCTAACTATAGACCTGTGTCATTATTACCTCAGTTCTCCAAAATTCTACAAAAAACTATTTGACCTCAGGATAGATAACGTTATAGAACTTAATGATATAATGAATGAAAGTCAATATGGTTTCCGAAAAAAACAGATCAACCTCCATGGCGTTGTTGGAAATAACTGAGGAAATAGCAAATGCAATTGATAAGAATAAATCGTCAGTAGGCGTGTTTATAGACTTAAAAAAAGCTTTCGACACTGTAAACCACAATAAATAATTGGTTGAGCAGTTACTTTGAAAAGAGGAAACAATTTGTATGCATTGATAATGTAAAGTATAATGTTTTAAACATATTATGTGGAGTACCGCAAGGATCAATACTTGGACCAAAATTATTGTTTATTTATATCAATGACTTATGCAAAGTTTCTGATATAATGAAATTCATTTTATTTGCAGATGACACTAACAAATTCTATTGTGCTGATGATCCAAATATGCTTAGCGCAGTAGTCAACCAGGAGTTGGTGAAATTACAAAATTAGTTCGAATTAAACAAACTATCCCTTAATGTCGATAAAACCAGCTTCATGATATTTGGAAAAAAGATAAATGCTTCTGGCATCAATATAACCTTAAATCTTAAAAAACATAGAAAGAGTGTACCAAACCAAATTGCTGGGTGTAATCATTGATGAGAAGCTATACTAGAAAACACCAAAAAAATGCAATTGGTTAAATATAAATTAGCAAATATAACATCAATAATTTACAAAGTTCGAAGCTTATTAAATGTCAAGTCATTATCTATGTTATACTTTTCACTTTTTATGCCGTATATTGACTACTTCTCTGAGATTTGGGGCAACACGTATCGTTCTAACTTATGGCCAATATTTGTTTTGCAAAAAAATAGTGGTAAATATTATATATAGAGCAAAAACTCAAGACCATACAAACAACTTGTTTGTTGATCTTAAAGTTATGAAGTTTTTGATTATATTGAGTATAAAATGCCTATCACAATGTGCAAGGTGAGATATAATTTACTTCCGAAAAACATTCTACGCTGTTTTCACTTGAATAACGAATGTTGGTATGTAACAAGACAGAGAGATGTATTTAAACAATTGTATGTTCGTACAACTTTGAAGGCTATTTGTGTGCCTAATTTAGAGTCAAAGTGTGGAATAGGTTACCTGAAGATTTAAGAAAGTGTCAGCATATTTGTATGTTTAAAAAAAGTACAAATCATCTATAGTTGAGAGACATAAAGCAGTATTGTAATCGTGGTACTATGTGGAGTAATGAAGACCCATAAGAATATCATTAATGTCAAAAAATATATATATAAACTTATTATTTTGTAGGCACAGTGTACTAATTTTTGATTGGTATTTTATACTTAATAAAAACATATTGTATTTACATCGCCAGCACCTAAAATGGTCGGGGTGAACCATTGATAAGTAATGTACTTCTGTTCTCCCCCTTTCCACATACAACATTGTGTTTGTTATATTGTGACGTGTAATATTAAATATTGTTGGAAATAAATGATTTATTTACTTACTTATTTACTTACTTACTTACTCACTCACTTATATCTTTCTTAACTGAGAAGAAAATATTTCTATCAATATTTTTGTAACCATTCATTATTTTAAAAACTTCTATCTGATCTCTCAATCTCTTGGTGTCTAGTGTTGTTAAACCACATTTTTTAGGCGTATTTCATGACTAAGATCCCTCAGTTTAGGTATCATTTTAGTTGCTCTCCTCTGCACTCTTTCTAGCATATCTATGTCCTTCTTGTTCTTCTTGGCCTCCACGCTAGAATACAATATTTTTAATGAGGCCTCACTATTGTTTTGTACAGCGGTATTATTAGTTCTTTTTCCTTATATTCTATATTTCGCTTAATTAATCCAAGGATTGGATTTCTCTTTGAAGCTTCAATTCCGCACTGCTCTGAAACCTTCATATCAGCAGAGTAGTTATGTAGGTGGTCCAGCGTAGAGGTTGGATTGCCCTGGAGGAAATCCCCATGTTAAAAGATAGGGATTTCCCCCAGGGCGCGCCTGGGTTAAAAGATAGGCCATTTTTCCCCATGTTAAAAGATAAGGATTTCCCCCAGGGCGCGCCCGGGTTAATTATCCTCTGAAACCTGTCCTACCAAATGTCCCTATATTAAGAGATAGGTAATTTTAACCCATGTTAAAGGATAGGGGCTAAAGCCTATCTGACCTACAGCTCATAACCACTGACAAACAACTTACAAACACTGACAAACAACTTACAAACACTGACATACAACATACATACACCAACCTACAACACATAACCAGGGCTAAACATTGACCTACAGTCTGTAAAACACCGACACACACCATAGGTCAGACATATAGACTAGTGTTATTAGGTAGTGATTAAATTCGTGTCTTTTATAAAACCCGTACTCGAGACGTGTCTGGACATGTTTGTTTGTTGCGAGCGTGAGCGTGCGCACCCTGTATGACGTCTTTAAACTGCTACGCGCAGTAATTTTTTTGCGCGATGTGAGTTGGTTAAACAGGTAGTGCTTTGGTTAGCCATTGTTTTAAACTTGCACACTTGAATATAACCCCGTCATGTGACGTTATGGTCAGTGACGTTATGGTACGCGCAGTAATTTTGTGCGCGAGGTGAGTTGGTCAAACAGGTAGTGCTTTGGTTTGAGCTTTCGCGCTTGAATATAACCCCATCATGTAACGTTATGGTAAATTCCCCTGTAAAATTTCATTCTCGAAATTTCTTTGATAATTTTTTCAGCACACTACAAAACTGACGCTATTAACCGGTATCAACTGGTATAAACTCGTAATGAATGCTCTGTGTGTTGGAAGAACATCCAGGTATCGACATATATCATTTATACTTACCAGCCGTATCTCACTTGAGCGTCCGCTTGAAAACTGGTTCCAAACTGGTTCCAAACTGTTTTGAAGTGATACTCCCTATGCAAGCGATATTGATGTGACCTTGACATCAAAGTTGTCAAACCTCTTTTTCAAAACAGGAGCATAACAAAGTGAAGCGTTATGATAAAACAGTACAGGTGTATTAGCTATCATTTATAAGAACTATATCGAACACTGGCTATAAACAAACCGGTATCATCCTTTGACCTATAACATTAGCTAACATACGACATTTGTACTTACCAGACGTTGTATCAATACTAACAATTAAAGTAAACCTTCAAAAACGACAACAAAGATGGTTGGTTCTGAAAAGAACCGTTTAAATTAGATTAAATCTTCAAAAACTACTAAAACTGTTAAAACGTTACACTCCAAAAACAGCAGCGAAAGACGCCAAGAAGACCTCCAACTTGTCGTTCATCATTCGACATTCGACAAGTGGCCAGAGGGGCTCCAAAAAGTGCTGCGAAAGGGGCAAAATAAGTCGTGACAACGATCTCCGAAAGAAGCATACTGAAGACGCCTGGTAATGTGTATAATTTCTTTTTATAACAGTTCGAGGGAACATAAAGGTCACGTGGGTGTGCCGAAAGAGTATGGATTGTAGGATAGTGCGTTAAGGTCACGTGGGCGATCACCGACTTCAGAGTACAAACTACACATGCGCAGCTGGTAGATTAGAAAATTCAAGCACGGACTGCAGAGTAAAACCCTCGTTCAACACAGATACATCGTATTATAAGCAAACTGGTTCCAAACTGATTTGAAGTGGAAGTGGGTCAATTAGTCAACATTTTGAGCTTTCGCGTATGTAATCTATATATTTCCCCCCATAGTATGTAATTTCAGCAGTGACGTCGTTAAAACAATTCTTGACACTATTTCGATCCGATAGTACCTAAATTCGTGTATTTTATTAAAAAACCTGTACTCGAGATGTTTCTGGACTTGTTTGTTTGTTTGTTTGATTGTTGTGCGCGAGCGGGCGCGGCGTGTATGACACCAAAGAGATCATAGTTATTTGGTTAGCTATCAGTTGTAAGAACTATATAGAACACTGACGCTACTAACTAGTATAAACCAGTATAAATTGTTAACTAATGGTCTGTGTATTGAAAAAACATCCGGGTATTTGTCTCGTGTTATGTCATAGGGAATTATAAAACAGTTACTTATAGGCTAAAACCCTCAAACTACCAGCTATTTACGTAGTATTTTGGTAAAATCCTTTGACCTGTAACATTAGCTAACATACGACATTTGTACTTATCAGACTTTGTATCAATACTGACATAGTAGTTAAAACTCTTTTGTGAGAAGATGGTTGGCTCTGAAAAGAACCGTTAAAATTAAAATAAACCTTCAAAAACAACAGCAAAAACGATTGGTTCTGAAAAGAACCGTTTAAATTATATTAAATCTTCAAAAACAACAATAAATTCACAAACTTCACTCGTCTTGGGTTTACATATGCGGAGGCGACCAGAGGGGCTCCGAAAAAGGCAGCAAAAGAGGCGAAATAAGTCGTAACATCTCACTTCCTGGCAACCGACGTAGGTGACGAGACGGACGAGCAGTCAGAGTGACAACCGGCGTAGGTGACGAGAAGGACGAGCGGTCAGCGGGGCTCCAAAAGCAGCATCAAAGGGTGCGAAGTAAGCCGTGACATCTCACTTCCTATCAATCGACGTAGGTGACGAGACGGACAGTCAGACTGACAACTGGCGTAGGTGACGAGACGGACGAACGGTCAGAGGGGCTCCAAAAGCAGCAATAAAAGGCTCAAAATAAGTCGTGACATCTCACTTCCTGACAACCAACGTAGGTGACGAGAACGAATAAAATAAGGCACCTGGGGTAATGTGTATAATTTTTTTTTTATAGCAATTCGATGGAACATAAAAGTCACGTGGGTGTGCCGAAAGATTATGGATTGTAGGATAGCACATAAAGATCACGTGGGCGTACCGAAAGATCACCGACTTCAGAGTACAAACTACACATGCGCAGACGGTAATTTCAAGTACGGACTGCAAAGTAAAATAATAACCTGGCATTGGTAACCGAAAATGGACCCATAGAGATATACATAGATACAATTTGACTACAATGAATAAAGACTGGTTGACTATTTTGTTAGACGCACATCTTAAACTAGCCGGCTTGACATCTGAACAATTGTGTGTATATTTCCATTAAAATGACACCCCTGTGTATGGTTACTTCCGCTAAAATGGTGTCCCTATATATTGTTTACATGTATTTTGTTTACTTCCATTAAAATAGCGCCGCTGTGTATGTCTACTTCTGTCAAAATAGCGTCCCTGTGTTTTGTTTACTTCCGTCAAAATGACGTCCCTGTATATTATTTACTTCTACTTAAATAAAATGAGTGTTTTGTTAGACGCAGGTGTGAAGCTATCCGGCGTGACATTCGAACAGTTGTGTAATATTAATGCTTGGTTGCAAGAAGCCGTTTAGAAACAGTGGCGAAACACTATGAAACATATGGTACTGACAGTAATGGAGGGTGACCTGTAAAGAACTTTATTTTGTTTTGTACACGATTAAACTTTGCAAGACTCTGTATCAATATCTAGTCTCTGGTTCTTGTAGTTATAGAGCGTGACATATAAATACGTTTGTTTTGTTCACGAATAAACTGTGCAAACCTTATCTTGCATCTTTACTTAACCAAACTAAGACCAACGACTTCCACGAATCAAAATTTGACTAGCGAGATGCACGAACCAATCATTCAAACAAACTTGTCTGACAAACGAAGCACCAAACACTTAGATCAACGAGTGACAAGAAACAAACTTGTTGGACAAACGAAACACCAAACACTTATATCAACGAGTGACAAGAAACAAACTTGTCGGACAAACGAAACACCAAACACTTAAATCAACGAGTGACAAGAACCAAACTTGTCTGACAAACGAAACAGTTGGTAGGACTTATACATTTTTTGAGTTGGTATTAGTGTTGGTAGGACTTAGAACTTTTTAGTGTTGGTAGAACTTAGAACTTTTTAGTGTTGGTATGACTTAGACATTTTAGTGTTGATAGAACTTATAAATTTCTAGTGTTGGTAGGACTTAGACATTTTTTTAATGTTCATAGAACTTAGAACTTTTTAATGTTGGTAGGACTTAGACATTTTTAGTGTTAGTAGGACTTATACATTTTTTGAGTTGGTATTAGTGTTGGTAGGACTTTGAACTTTTTAGTGTTGGTAGGACTTAGAAATTGTTTAGTGTTGTTAGAACTTAAACATTTTTAGTGTTGGTACGACTTAGACATTTTTAGTGGTGGTATGACTTATAAATTTTTTCGAGTTGGTAGGACTTATACATTTTTCGAGTTGGTATTAGTGTTGGTAGGACTTAGAACTTTTTAGTGTTGGTAGGACTTAGAAATGTTTAGTGATAGACATAGACACTTAGACATTTTTAATGTTGGTAGGACTTACACATTTTTCGAGTTGGTAGGACTTATACATTTTTCGAGTTGGTATTAGTGTTGGTAGGACTTAGAAATTTTTAGTGTTGGTAGGACTTAGAACTTTTTAGTGTTGATAGAACTTAGAAGTTTTTAGTGTTGATAGTACTTATAAATTTTTCGAGTTGGTATTAGTGTTGGTAGGACTTAAAACTGTTTAGTGTTGGTAGGACTTACAATTTTTTTTTGTGTTGGTAGGACTTAGACATTTTTAGTGATAGACATTGACACTTAGACATTTTTAGTGTTGGTATTAGTGTTGGTAGGACTTCAGAACCAACCATCTTTGTTGTCGTTTTTGAAGGTTTATTTTAATTTAAACGGTTCTTTTCAGAGCCAACCATCTTCTCACAAAAGAGTTTTAACTACTATGTCAGTATTGATACAAAGTCTGATAAGTACAAATGTCGTATGTTAGCTAATGTTACAGGTCAAAGGATTATACCGGTTTGTATAAAGCCAGTGTTCGATATAGTTCTTACAAATGATAGCTAATACACCTGTACTGTTCTATCATAACGCTTCACTTTGTTATGCTCCTGTTTTGAAAAAGAGGTTTGACAACTTTGGTGTCAAGGTCACGTCAATATCGCTTGCATAGGGAGTATCACTTCAAAACAGTGTCGAACCAGTTTGGAACCAGTTTTCAAGCGGACGCTCAAGTGAGATACGGCTGGTAAGTATAAATGATATATGTCGATACCTGGATGTTCTTCCAACACTCAGAGCATTCATTACGAGTTTATACCATTTGATACCGGTTAATAGCGTCAGTTTTGCAGTGTGCTGAAAAAATTACCAAAGAAATTTCTAGAATGAAATTTTACAGGGGAATTGACCATAACGTTATATGATGGGGTTATATTCAAGCGCGAAAGCTCAAAACAATGGCTGACTATAAACAAGTACCTGACTATAGACAATGGTGGATATATGTGTACGAGTAATTATCGACTAGTAACTGCAATGTAACTAAATTCTTCCCGTAAAAATCAATATGCTGCTCAATGGAACAGGTCTGCCTGAGGGTAAATTTCAAAGAATCTTTGACATTCGTATATTGGATACTGCGCTGTATAAGAAATTATTTTTAAGTCTGTTATATAAATACGCATGTTACCACACAAACATATTTTGCATTATGCCTATTGTCCTTTCTGTTCGGTTCCGTACAAAATGTCATGAATTGGGGTATATCGTCGAGGATGCGTTGTCATGCCAATCGATTGTGAGCAATGCTGACAAAACCAGTGACGTCCACCAAGAAACAATGAAAATTCAACTGATTACATAACATAGTCTATCTAAATTAAGGAATAGAAGTAATACTGATCATCTTCCGACTTTATTATACGAGTCTTAGCTACCGTGTAGTCGGTGTACTTACACCGTACACTATAAGCGTCTATAAACCTATATATGAACAGAGCATTATCATCGATAGCAGTTATTGTCATTTGCATCATTGTTCATACAGTATGACTTACAGTAGGTATGTATAATTTATAAGATCAGTCGTACTGTGAGAGTTCTATAATTCCTCTCTTGGTCTGGAAAACGTGTCCATCTCTTGCTCGCATTTTGGACAACAGTCACACGAATTTTATGACGTTTACAAGTGATGGTAAATAGTTTTCTCACTGCGCGGACAAGTGATCATTCAGCGATTTTATCAACACTCGAACAAAGTCCGTTACACTCGTACATACTTGTTCAATACACGCACGCCTTTTTGTCTATAATAGTTACATATATACACACGCACACTCACGCACACATTCGCACACACACATTTACACACGCGCACGTGTGTGTATATGAGTACATGGGGACATTATTAGCTTAGTCAGTGTGTTTAGAGTGGCCGGATCAGACTTTTAAAGTTTTGGAGCATTAAGTTCGTCTCAACGAAATTGAAATTGAGACAGCCGTATATGCCTTGCCTAACTGATGCTGACACCTGGCGACCTAATTGCTATCACACATGGTGCTACCAAATACTGTATTTGCGAAAACAACATGCTGCCATAAAATGGAACAACGCAACATTTCACAAGCAGCCTACAATTCTCTGCCCTCTAAGATTTATAAATCGTTCTTTGGGTTGGTACTTGATTAAGCTGGCAACCTTTGTTTTAATCGATAACAAAGTATTTTTAGTCTAGGCATATGTTTTCTAAGTGGATAAAAACATATTTTATTTTCACATTTATAGTTAAATTTATAATCGGAATCGGAAGGGTTTGTTTGACCCACATATAAAACGGTACCATTTTTAAAACAGAAATATATAGCAGATACTACATACATGTATTTTTAGATAAAATGTATAACATACAAATAGAACAATAATGAATTAATGTACGGAAAACAAATTGACAATATCCTAACCACAGACTGTCATGTCGCTGTAGATAAGCTAAAAGTGGTCAGGGAGACTGCCATTAGTTGGTCGCTCTCTTAGCTGCCACCCCACAATTTTCAACAAGTTACATTTGGGTCATTTAAACACTTTCGAAAAATATTAACAACACAATTGCATAATTTCCAATGCAGTAAGGGTTTGACAAGTATTTCAATTGTGTTACTAATAATTGATGAAAAAATTTCAAAGAATAAATACTTTCACTTAATTTAGATTCTAGCAAATAATATTTGACATTTACATCTGACATAGTAATTACAGTACTAATTACAGACGTAAAGAAATTAAAACACAATGTGATTATTTATTGATTATTAAGAACGTCCACATAAAAATAACAATTTGGCAAAAAACACTGTTCTCTGTAATTTTGTAGAAAACTTCAAAAAAAGTTAGAATTGTGTTCATGTTGTTTATTTGTAAGGGAATATCATACTTAATGTACCGTTAGGCTACGTCATGTTTAGCCCTATTTGTATGGATGTTGTCATGTATTCGTGTATCAATGTTGTGAACATTTCTATTTAAAATAAAGGTAAGTTTTGCAAATATACTGGTGATGTCATGTGCATATATTTATAATAAAATATTAATTGATGTAATTGCAACAAGTCTGCTACTTTACGAATTTTTAGTTTCTTAAACAGCGACTCAGTATGTGAATTATATTTAATTAAGCATAGTATTATTGTCACAAATTTGGCTCATGTAATGGCGGCACCAACTGCGACGGACTCCTAAGGTTGGGTAGAACAAGAATATGACACAACAAGGGTGGTTTTATGTGGGAATCCAAGTGGAATACCCATTTAATAACTATAATAAACGATATAACCTGTGTTGATCGCACTACACTCGTTGCCCGTTCGATGACGTATAACATACAAAATACAGGTGTTGACGTTCCGACCTCGAGCATGAATACATTGCTGACATGATTGTTGAATACACGCCGTGCCCCCAGATTCGCACCGCCGGAAGCCGTCTCCTGAGAGTACCCCGCCACAATTTAGAAAGATATGGTCGGCATGGTTTTTTAGTAACGGCACCGCGCCTGTGGAATGATCTGCCGGACTGTCTATACCTGATAGGCTCTCTTGATCTGTTTAAGTAACATTTAACAAGATTTAACTAGATTATCACCAGATAATTAATTCTAGGTGGCAGGTGGCAGGTGGACAAGGAAGCCCTTTGGCTTATCGAGAGTTCAACCCTTTTATCTATGTGTATCCCGCCCTTCTGAGGTATGTGTCGATTTTATTTTTAAACATATTCACGATACTAGCACCCACACAATCAGCAGATAATCTGTTCCATTCATTTACAGTCATTTGTGAAAATTTTTACTTTCGTATATCAAATCTACACTGCTCCTTGCTAATATAACTTGATGTCCTCTACTCCTTCTTCATGGTTTACAAATGATTTAGCAAATGCCTGTAAAAAGAAAAACATTCACTACAAAAATATTTTGCATGTAACCAAAAAAGCACAGAGGAAAGATACAAAAGATATAAAAAATAAGTTAATTAGTATTCTAAGACAAGCCTAAAAAGATCACTATTCTAAATTATTGCTACAAAATCAACAGGATATTAAAGGAACTTGGAAAGTTTTAAATTCAATAATCAAAAAGGGAAACAGCTATAAATCTATTCCAGATTCCTTTGTCTGCGACAATAAAATCCTTACTGATAAATCAGAAATAGCCAATGGCTTTAACGATTTCTTCGTAAATGTTGGACCACGGCTTGCCAGGAAAATCAAAACACCATTAAATGCAACCAGTAATAACGAGGACGAACAAGTCAGAACGAATACCTTTATGTTTCTCCGTGGTAAGGATGAACAAGAAGTACTAAGTGTTGTTAACAATTTCAAAGGGAAATATTATAATGATTATGATAATATTGACATGCATATCATATAAAGGTTATTTTTCATATTGTAAAACCATTAACTCAGATATGTAATAGATCTTTTAAATCCGGCATATTTCCGGATAAAATGAAACTGGCAAAAGTCATTCCATTATCCAGAACTGGAGATAAAAGAGTGTTTTCTAACTATAGGCCTGTGTCATTATTACCTCAGTTCTCCAAAATTCTACAAAAAACTATTTCACCTCAGGATAGATAACGTTATAGAACTTAATGATATAATGAATGAAAGTCAATATGGTTTCCGAAAAAAACAGATCAACCTCCATGGCGTTGTTGGAAATAACTGAGGAAATAGCAAATGCAATTGATAAGAATAAATCGTCAGTAGGCGTGTTTATAGACTTAACAAAAGCTTTCGACACTGTAAACCACAATAAATAATTGGTTGAGCAGTTACTTTGAAAAGAGGAAACAATTTGTATGTATTGATAATGTAAAGTATAATGTTTTAAACATATTATGTGGAGTACCGCAAGGATCAATACTTGGACCAAAATTATTGTTTATTTATATCAATGACTTATGCAAAGTTTCTGATATAATGAAATTCATTTTATTTGCAGATGACACTAACAAATTCTATTGTGCTGATGATCCAAATATGCTTAGCGCAGTAGTCAACCAGGAGTTGGTGAAATTACAAAATTAGTTCGAATTAAACAAACTATCCCTTAATGTCGATAAAACCAGCTTTATGATATTTGGAAAAAAGATAAATGCTTCTGGCATCAATATAACCTTAAATCTTAAAAAACATAGAAAGAGTGTACCAAACCAAATTGCTGGGTGTAATCATTGATGAGAAGCTATACTAGAAAACACCAAAAAAATGCAATTGGTTAAATATAAATTAGCAAATATAACATCAACAATTTACAAAGTTCGAAGCTTATTAAATGTCAAGTCATTATCTATGTTATACTTTTCACTTTTTATGCCGTATATTGACTACTTCTCTGAGATTTGGGGCAACACGTATCGTTCTAACTTATGGCCAATATTTGTTTTGCAAAAAAATAGTGGTAAATATTATATATAGAGCAAAAACTCAAGACCATACAAACAACTTGTTTGTTGATCTTAAAGTTATGAAGTTTTTGATTATATTGAGTATAAAATGCCTATCACAATGTGCAAGGTGAGATATAATTTACTTCCGAAAAACATTCTACGCTGTTTTCACTTGAATAACGAATGTTGGTATGTAACAAGACAGAGATATGTATTTAAACAATTGTATGTTCGTACAACTTTGAAGGCTATTTGTGTGTCTAATTTAGAGTCAAAGTGTGGAATAGGTTACCTGAAGATTTAAGAAAGTGTCAGCATATTTGTATGTTTAAAAAAAGTACAAATCATCTATAGTTGAGAGACATAAAGCAGTATTGTAATCGTGGTACTATGTGGAGTAATGAAGACCCATAAGAATATCATTAATGTCAAAAAATATATATAAAAACTTATTATTTTGAAGGCACAGTGTACTAATTTTTGATTGGTATTTTATACTTAATAAAAACATATTGTATTTACATCGCCAGCACCTAAAATGGTCGGGGTGAACCATTGATAAGTAATGTACTTCTGTTCTCCCCCTTTCCACATACAACATTGTGTTTGTTATATTGTGACGTGTAATATTAAATACTGTTGGAAATAAATGATTTATTTACTTACTTATTTACTTACTTACTTACTCACTCACTTATATCTTTCTTAACTGAGAAGAAAATATTTCTATCAATATTTTTGTAACCATTCATTATTTTAAAAACTTCTATCTGATCTCCTCTCAATCTCTTGGTGTCTAGTGTTGTTAAACCACATTTTTTAGGCGTATTTCATGACTAAGATCCCTCAGTTTAGGTATCATTTTAGTTGCTCTCCTCTGCACTCTTTCTAGCATATATATGTCCTTCTTGTTCTTCTTGGCCTCCACGCTTGAATACAATATTTTAAATGAGGCCTCACTATTGTTTTGTACAGCGGTATTATTAGTTCTTTTTCCTTATATGCTATATTTCGCTTAATTAATCCAAGGATTGGATTTCTCTTTGAAGCTTCAATTCCGCACTGCTCTGAAACCTTCATATCAGCAGAGTAGTTATGTAGGTGGTCCAGCGTAGAGGTTGGATTGCCCTGGAGGAAATCCCCATGTTAAAAGATAGGGATTTCCCCCAGGGCGCGCCTGGGTTAAAAGATAGGCCATTTTTCCCCATGTTAAAAGATAGGGATTTCCCCCAGGGCGCGCCCGGGTTAATTATCCTCTGAAACCTGTCCTACCAAATGTCCCTATGTTAAGAGATAGGTAATTTTACCCCATGTTAAAGGATAGGGGCTAAAGCTTATATATAAGGATAATTGATAATATAAGGATATTTGATCAAGATAAGTGATATTATTGAGCGTATAGGATACATAACGTAATTATAGATGTATATTAAGCAATATTTTTTGTTAAAAGTTAGCTAGAGGGAGTAATCTAGGGTAGATTAAAAGTAGGCGATTTGCGAGCGATAATTGGGGACGTTAATGTAATCGGAACGTTGTTTACAAAGTAGGTCACTGGCGAAGTTAGCGTACCGTGAACGACAATAGAATAGCGTTATTTGAGATAATCGGTGTAGTTAGATGAGTAATTAAAACCTGAAATAACAATCTTTTAAAGTGTATAATAGTACACAGGAAACAGTCTTTGTAAAGACTACCTTGTATCTAAGCCTAACTTGAATACATTGTCATCGACATCGTAACTAGGTAAGGCACGGTGTGTCACTGTGTGTTAACAAATATAACTAACTATAACCTAAACAATCTGGTGTAAATTGTACACAGAAAAGTCTTTTCAAAGACTACATAAAACTACTTTGAACATAAATAAATTCTGATATGGCACCTTGCAAGCCTAGTTTGCAACGACTGCCAGAGCTGGGTGGATTTTGCGTTGTCTGGCTGTCCAAAATCATGGGCAGAGACCAAAGATGACGGATTCACCTTTCGGTGTATGGGGTGTTTGAGGGTGGAATGTCTGATGAAGGAGGTGTGTAAGTTGACGGATATAGTGAAGGAGATGGAGGCGAGACTCAACATAGAAATAGATGGAGCAGAGAGGGATGACGCGGAGAGAGTTGAGAATTCTACAACACAGAAGGAGCAGAGTTGTGACACGGAGACTGAAGAAAGGAGACTGAGAGGAAGGAAGGTGACCGGTATGAAGGAACAAGACATTGAGAAAACAGAGGGACGGAGGAAAAGTGTTCGGCAGAGGAAAAGAAAACGGGCCAGTGGGGATAGATCAGCAGGTAGTCAGACTGTAGAGAACGAGGAGAGACACGACAGCGATACAGGTGGTGAAGAGGTAGATACCACAGAGGCAGTTGGTAAGACTGTGAGACAGAAGACTGATGGAAGAAGACAGAGTGTTCAGCAAAAAACAGAAAACATGACAGGCGTGAAGGTGACAGGGGAGAAAGTGACCGTAGTGAAGGAGGTAGCCGGGGAAAAGGGACGGGAGAGGAGAGAAGAAAATGTGATGGGAGGAAAGAAGAAGGGACGAAAGGAAGTGAGAGTAAATGTGCTAGAAGAGAAGATGACAGGAGGAAAGGGGACAAGAGAAAACGCGACAGGAAAGAAGGGAATGGAAGAGAATGTGACAGGAGAGAAGACGACAAGAGGAAAAGACAACAACCAGACATATGTAAACCGGAGGAGCTACTCCGAGGCAGTGATTGAGGGGGCAAGAGAAAAGAGAGAGTGTTTATGGGCGATTCAATTCTGAGAAAAACAGACAAGACTATATGCGAGGGGAAGGACGTTGTTGTATGTCTACCGGGGGCTAGGATAGAGCATGTTACCGAAAGGGTAGAGAAGGTATTGGGGCATGGCAAGGGAGGGTCTATACTAGTACACGTTGGGACAAACAATGCAGACAAGGAGGGAACAACTGGTATAGTTCAGAAGTACAGACATCTAGTGAGGAAGCTAAAGAAGACAAGAGTGGAACAGGTTATTCTCTCAGGAATTTTGCCAGTAATGGGAGGAAGGGGGGCAAGATACAGAAACTGTAAGAGGATGGCGATCAACGCACTAGTTGAGCAGATGTGTGAGGAAGAGGGCGTGGGATTCATAGATTTATGGGGGTACTTTGTTGGGAGAGAAGATATGTACATGAGAGATGGCCTCCATCTAAGTGGAAAGGGGGCAGCAGTATTCTCAGAGAATCTGCTGCGATCTGTTGACAGTGGGACAGGTTGCATCTATTTAAACTAAATTCGCAGGGGGGACTCGCAGAGAAGCCTGAAACTGGAGGCATACATAAAGGCAGCAAAAATAATTCAGCAAAGAACAGTCTGGAAAACTGTTCTGAAGCTGGGTATAAATGTGTTGTTTAAATGCAAGGAGTATAGTAAACAAAAGAAATGAACTAAACATTATGGTAGAAGATATTGACCCTCACATAATAGGTATAACCGAATCATGGGCAACCACCGATATATCAGATGCCGAATTGGGACTGACAGGATATGTAATGTTTAGGAAAGATAGAATAGGAAGAAGGGGAGGTGGAGTTATTTTATATATTAAAGAATCTATCCAGGCTTATGAAATAAAATTAGACAGAGAAGCAGATTGCGAAGAAGCTGTTTGGTGTAACATAGTTACAGGAAACTCAACGTTAACGGTTGGATTAGTTTATCGAAGTCCAAACATAAGCATAGAAGAGAATGAAAAAATACAAAACGCTATAAGGGAAGTGAGCAAACGGAACTGTGTTATTATGGGGGATTTTAACCATGGGCATATAAAATGGAAATCTCTACAGAGTATGGGTAGTGAGGACCACAAGTTTTTAGTTTTAGTACAAGATAGTTTCCATTCTCAACATGTGCTAGAACCAACCAGGGGAGAGAATGTGTTAGACTTAGTTTTGTCTTCACAGAATGAATTAGTTGACAATGTTAAATTATGTGAGCCTCTGGGGAGTAGTGATCACAACCAGATACATTTTACCATCAAAGTAAAATCAGAAAGAAATAATAAAAAGCATGGAGAAATTTTCACAAAGGAAGATATAAGGAAATGAGGAAATATTTAGCAAAGATAGACTGGAATAATACACTGAAGAATAAGACAGCAACAGAATGCTGGAATATCTTAAAGAATGAAATAGAGTGCATCGTAGATAAATTTGTTCCCTTCAAAAAACAAGGGAAACGGACCAGAAAGAAATACTTATCGAAAGAAGCCATTAGAAAAATTAAGTATAAACAAATGATGTGGAAGTCATATAGACGTACTGGCAATGAAGAAGACTACAACATTTATAAACAAGCACTGAACCAAGCTAGAGCTGAAACTAGAAATTCAAAGAGAAGCTATGAACATAAATTAGCTTGTAATATAAAACATGACAGCAAGAGTTTGTATGCGTATGTTCGAAGCAAACAGAAATTTCAGGATAAGGTCGGTCCTCTAGAAGATAGTGCTGGAAATATAATATCAGAAGGATTCTTAATGGCTGAAGACCTAAATGAGTATTTTAGTTCAGTGTTTACCAGAGAAGACACTAGTTCACTGCCAGTACCAGAGGCTAAGTTCAAGGGGGCAGAATCAGACTATTTAAGACAGTTAATTGTAACCCCAGAAATGGTAGCTAAGAAAATTAGGGCTATGAAGGAAAATAAATCACCTGGAGTGGATGGTATTTCACCCAAACTACTAGTGGAAATTGTAGAACAAATTAGCATACCGCTTGCAACAGTTTTCAACTTGTCATTAGAAGAGGGAGTGGTTCCTTTAGAATGGAAAGAAGCAAACATTATACCGTTATTTAAAAAAGGTTCGAGAAACAAGTCAGAGAACTATAGACCAGTGAGTTTAACATCAGTGATTTGTAAATTATTAGAAAGACTAATTAAAGATCACATGGTGGATTTTCTTGTTAAACATAACTTGATAAACCCATCTCAACATGGGTTTCTAAAAGCGAGGTCATGCTTAACAAATATGTTATGTTTTTTGGAAGATATCACTAAGTGGGTAGATGATGGATCACCAGTAGATATCATCTACTTAGATTTTCAAAAAGCTTTCGACAAAGTGCCACATCAGAGATTACTGCTTAAACTTAAAGCCCATGGCATAGGAAATGATATAATTAACTGGATAGAAAAATGGCTGATTGACAGAAGACAACGGGTAGTTGTTGATGGGGAGGCTTCAAACTAGAAATCAGTTTTGAGTTGGGTTCCACAGGGATCAGTACTGGGACCTATATTATTCTTAATATATATAAACGATTTGGACGACGATATAGCTAGCAAGGTGTTAAAATTTGCAGATGATACAAAAGTGTTTAGAAGGATTAAAAGTGATGGGGATAGACAGCATTTAGAAGATGATCTTGACAGGTTGATCAAATGGTCTGAAAAGTGGCAAATGTTGTTCAATTTTGGGAAATGTAAATGCCTCCACACAGGACATGGGAACGAATATGTAGACTATACAATGGGGGGAACTGTACTAAGTACTACTGTAAAAGAAAAAAACTTAGGGCTGACAATTAGTGCTGACATGAAGGTTTCAGAGCAGTGTGGAATTGCAGCTTCAAAGGGAAATCAAATCCTTGGATTGATTAGGCGAAATATAGCATATAAAGAAAAAGAACTAATAATACCACTGTACAAAACAATAGTTAGGCCTCATTTAGAATATTGTATACAAGCGTGGAGGCCATACCGCAAGAAGGACATATATATGCTAGAAAGAGTACAGAGGAGAGCGACTAAAATGATACCAAAACTGAGGGATCTTAGTTATGAAAAACGCTTAAAAGAATATGGTTTAACAACACTAGAGACCAGGAGATTGAGAGGAGATCAGATAGAAGTGTTTAAAATATTGAATGGTTATGAAAATATTCATAGAAATATTTTTTTTTCAGTTAAGAAAGATAGAAAGACTAGAGGACATGAAGTTACATTAGTAAAGTAGCAGTGTAGATTAAACGTGAGAAAGTTCTCATTTTCACAAAGGGCTGTGAATGAATGGAACAGATTATCTGATGATTGTGTGGGTGCTAGTAGTGTGAATATGTTTAAAAATAAAATCGACACATACCTCAGTAGGGCTGGATATATGTAAATAAAAGGGTTGGACTCTCGATAAGCCAAAGGGCTTCCTTGTCCACCTGCCATCTAGAGTTAATTCTCTGGATGGCAATCTTGTTAAATCTTGTTAAATCTATCTGACCTACAGCTCATAACCACTGACAAACAACTTACAAACACTGACAAACAACTTACAAACACTGACATACAACATACATACACCAACCTACAACACATAACCAGGGCTAAACATTGACCTACAGTCTGTAAAACACCGACACACACCATAGGTCAGACATATAGACTAGTGTTATTAGGTAGTGATTAAATTCGTGTCTTTTATAAAACCCGTACTCGAGACGTGTCTGGACATGTTTGTTTGTTGCGAGCGTGAGCGTGCGCACAATGTATGACGTCTTTAAACTGCTACGCGCAGTAATTTTTTGCGCGATGTGAGTTGGTTAAACAGGTAGAGCTTTGGTTAGCCATTATTTTAAACTTGCACACTTGAATATAACCCCGTCATGTGACGTTATGGTCAGTGACGTTATGGTACGCGCAGTAATTTTGTGCGCGAGGTGAGTTGGTCAAACAGGTAGTGCTTTGGTTAGCCATTGTTTTGAGCTTTCGCGCTTGAATATAACCCCATCATGTAACTTTATGGTCAATTCCCCTGTAAAATTTCATTCTAGAAATGTCTTTGATAATTTTTTTTAGCACACTACAAAACTGACGCTATTAACCGGTATCAACTGGTATAAACTCGTAATGAATGCTCTATGTATTGGAAGAACATCCAGGTATCGACATATATCATTTATACTTACCAGCCGTATCTCACTTGAGCGTCCGCTTGAAAACTGGTTCCAAACTGGTTCCAAACTGTTTTGAAGTGATACTCCCTACGCAAGCGATATTTACGTGACCTTGACATCAAAGTTGTCAAACCTCTTTTTCAAAACAGGAGCATAACAAAGTGAAGCGTTATGATAGAACAGTACAGGTGTATTAGCTATCATTTATAAAAACTATATCGAACACTGTCTATAAACAAACCGGTATAATCCTTTGACCTATAACATTAGCTAACATACGACATTTGTACTTACCAGACGTTGTATCAATACTAACAATTAAAGTAAACCTTCAAAAACGACAACAAAGATAGTTGGTTCTGAAAAGAACCGTTTAAATTAGATTAAATCTTCAAAAACTACTAAAACTGTTAAAACGTTACACTCCAAAAACAGCAGCGAAAGACGCCAAGAAGACCTCCAACTTGTCGTTCATCATTCGACATTCGACAAGTGGCCAGAGGGGCTCCAAAAAGTGCTGCGAAAGGGGCAAAATAAGTCGTGACAACGATCTCCGAAAGAAGCATACTGAAGACGCCTGGTAATGTGTATAATTTCTTTTTATAACAGTTCGAGGGAACATAAAGGTCACGTGGGTGTGCCAAAAGATCACCGACTTCAGAGTACAAACTACACATGCGCAGCTGGTAGATTAGAAAATTCAAGCACGGACTGCAGAGTAAAACCCTCGTTCAACACAGATACATCGTATTATAAGCAAACTGGTTCCAAACTGATTTGAAGTGGAAGTGGGTCAATTAGTGAACATTTTGAGCTTTCGCGTATGTAATCTATATATTCCCCCCCATAGTATGTAATTTCAGCAGTGACGTCGTTAAAACAATTCTTGACACTATTTCGATACGATAGTACCTAAATTCGTGTATTTTATTAAAAAACCTGTACTCGAGATGTTTCTGGACTTGTTTGTTTGTTTGACTGTTGTGCGCGAGCGGGCGCGGCGTGTATGACACCAAAGAGATCATAGTTATTTGGTTAGCTATCAGTTGTAAGAACTATATCGAACACTGACGCTACTAACTAGTATAAACCAGTATAAATTGTTAACTAATGGTCTGTGTATTGAAAAAACATCCGGGTATTTGTCTCGTGTTATGTCATAGGGAATTATAAAACAGTTACTTATAGGCTAAAACACTCAAACTACCAGCTATTTACGTAATATTTTGGTAAAATCCTTTGACCTGTAACATTAGCTAACATACGACATTTGTACTTATCAGACTTTGTATCAATACTGACATAGTAGTTAAAACTCTTTTGTGAGAAGATGGTTGGCTCTGAAAAGAACCGTTTAAATTAAAATAAACCTTCAAAAACAACAGCAAAGATGATTGGTTCTGAAAAGAACCGTTTAAATTATATTAAATCTTCAAAAACAACAATAAATTCACAAACTTCACTCGTCTTGGGTTTACATATGCGGAGGCGACCAGAGAGGCTCCGAAAAAGGCAGCAAAAGAGGCGAAATAAGTCGTAACATCTCACTTCCTGGCAACCGACGTAGGTGACGAGACGGACGAGCAGTCAGAGTGACAACCGGCGTAGGTGACGAGACGGACGAGCGGTCAGAGGGGCTCCAAAAGCAGCATCAAAGGGTGCGAAGTAAGCCGTGATATCTCACTTCCTATCAATCGACGTAGGTGACGAGACGGACGAGCAGTCAGACTGACAACTGGCGTAGGTGACGAGACGGACGAACGGTCAAAGGGGCTCCAAAAGCAGCAATAAAAGGCTCAAAATAAGTCGTGACATCTCACTTCCTGACAACCAACGTAGGTGACGAGAACGAATAAAATAAGGCACCTGGGGTAATGTGTATAATTTCTTTTTTATAACAATTCGATGGAACATAAAAGTCACGTAGGTGTGCCGAAAGATTATGGATTGTAGGATAGTACATAAAGATCACGTGGGCGTACCGAAAGATCACCGACCTCAGAGTACAAACTACACATGCGCAGACGGTAATTTCAAGTACGGACTGCAAAGTAAAATAATAACCTGGCATTGGTAACCGAAAATGGACCCATAGAGATATACATAGATACAATTTGACTACAATGAATAAAGACTGGTTGACTATTTTGTTAGACGCACATCTTAAACTAACCGACTTGACATCTGAACAATTGTGTGTATATTTCCATTAAAATGACACCCCTGTGTATGGTTACTTCCACTAAAATGGTGTCCCTATATATTGTTTACATGTATTTTGTTTACTTCCATTAAAATAGCGCCGCTGTGTATGTCTACTTCTGTCAAAATAGCGTCCCTGTGTTTTGTTTACTTCCGTCAAAATGACGTCCCTGTATATTATTTACTTCTACTTAAATAAAATGAGTATTTTGTTAGACGCAGGTGTGAAGCTATCCGGCGTGACATTCGAACAGTTGCGTAATATTAATGCTTGGTTGCAAGAAGCCGTTTCGAAACAGTGGCGAAACACTATGAAACATATGGTTCTGACAGTAATGGAGGGTGACCTGTAAAGAACTTTATTTTGTCTTGTACACGATTAAACTTTGCAAGACTCTGTATCAATATTTAGTCTCTGGTTCTTGTAGTTATAGAGCGTGACATATAAATACGTTTGTTTTGTTCACGAATAAACTGTGCAAACCTTATCTTGCATCTTTACTTAACCAAACTAAGACCAACGACTTCCACGAATCAAAATTTGACTAGCGAGATGCACGAACCAATCATTCAAACAAACTTGTCTGACAAACGAAGCACCAAACACTTAGATCAACGAGTGACAAGAAACAAACTTGTTGGACAAACGAAACACCAAACACTTATATCAACGAGTGACAAGAAACAAACTTGTCGGACAAACGAAACACCAAACACTTAAATCAACGAGTGACAAGAACCAAACTTGTCTGACAAACGAAACACCAAACACTTAGATCAACGAGTGACAAGAACCAAACTTGTCGGACAAATGAAACAGTTGGTAGGACTTATACATTTTTAGAGTTGGTATTAGTGTTGGTAGGACTTAGAACTTTTTAGTGTTGGTAGAACTTAGAACTTTTTAGTGTTGGTATGACTTAGACATTTTAGTGTTGATAGAACTTAGAAAGGTAGGACTTAGACATTTTTTTAATGTTGATAGAACTTAGAAATTTCTAGTGTTGGTAGGACTTAGACATTTTTTTAATGTTGTTAGAACTTAGAACTTTTTAATGTTGGTAGGACTTAGACATTTTTAGTGTTGGTAGGACTTATACATTTTTCGAGTTGGTATTAGTGTTGGTAGGACTTAGAACTTTTTAGTGTTGGTAGGACTTAGAAATTTTTAGTGATAGACATAGACACTTAGACATTTTTAGTGTTGGTAGGACTTACACATTTTTCGAGTTGGTAGGACTTATACATTTTTCGAGTTGGTATTAGTGTTGGTAGGACTTAGAAATTTTTAGTGTTGGTAGGACTTAGAACTTTTTAGTGTTGATAGAACTTAGACATTTTTAGTGTTGATAGTACTTATACATTTTTCGAGTTGGTAGGACTTATACATTTTTTGAGTTGGTATTAGTGTTGGTAGGACTTAAAACTGTTTAGTGTTGGTGGGACTTATACATTTTTTTTTTTTGGTAGGACTTAGACATTTTTAGTGATAGACATAGACACTTTGACATTTTTAGTGTTGGTATTAGTGTTGGTAGGACTTCAGAACCAACCATCTTTGTTGTCGTTTTTGAAGGTTTATTTTAATTTAAACGGTTCTTTTCAGAGCCAACCATCTTCTCACAAAAGAGTTTTAACTACTATGTCAGTATTGATACAAAGTCTGATAAGTACAAATGTCGTATGTTAGCTAATGTTACAGGTCAAAGGATTATACCGGTTTGTATAAAGCCAGTGTTCGATATAGTTCTTACAAATGATAGCTAATACACCTGTACTGTTCTATCATAACGCTTCACTTTGTTATGCTCCTGTTTTGAAAAAGAGGTTTGACAACTTTGGTGTCAAGGTCACGTCAATATCGCTTGCATAGGGAGTATCACTTCAAAACAGTGTCGAACCAGTTTGGAACCAGTTTTCAAGCGGACGCTCAAGTGAGATACGGCTGGTAAGTATAAATGATATATGTCGATACCTGGATGTTCTTCCAACACACAGAGCATTCATTACGAGTTTATACCAGTTGATACCGGTTAATAGCGTCAGTTTTGCAGTGTGCTGAAAAAATTACCAAAGAAATTTCTAGAATGAAATTTTACAGGGGAATTGACCATAACGTTATATGATGGGGTTATATTCAAGCGCGAAAGCTCAAAACAATGGCTAACCAATGCACTACTTGTTTGACCAACTCACCTCGCGCACAAAATTACTGCGCGTACCATAACGTCACTGAGCATAACGTCACATGATGGGGTTATATTCAAGTGCGCAAGTTTAAAACAATGTCTAACCAAAGCGCTACCTGTTTAACCAACTCACCTCGCGCACAAAATTACTGCGCGTAGCAGTTTAAAGACGTCCAGACACGTCTCGAGTACGGATTTTATAAAAGACACGAATTTAACCACTACCTAATAACACTAGTCTATATGTCTGACCTATGGTGTGTGTCGGTGTTTTACAGACTGTAGGTCAATGTTTAGCCCTGGTTATGTGTTGTAGGTTGGTGTATGTATGTTGTATGTCAGTGTTTGTAAGTTGTTTGTCAGTGGTTATGAGCTGTAGGTCAGATAGGCTTTAGCACCTATCCTTTAACATGGGGTAAAATTACCTATCTCTTAACATAGGGACATTTGGTAGGACAGGTTTCAGAGGATAATTTGGGGTAAAAAATTAATACCTCCAACTCAAAAAGTCGTTGTATACCTTTACGATAAATTGATTTGACTTTTAACATGGAGTAAAAATTCCCTATCCTTTAACCCGGGCGCGCCCTGGGGGAAATCCCTATCTTTTAACATGGGGATTTCCTCCAGGGCAATCCAACCTCTACGCTGGACCACCTACATAACTACTCAGCAGTAATGGTTAACCCAAAGTCTTTTTCTTTTACAGTAGTATTTAGTACAATACCACCACAGTACATATTGTAAATCTTCGTTTCAATGTCCTGTGTGTAGGCATTTACATTTCCCAAAATTGATCAGCATTTGCCACTTTTCAGACCATTTTATCAACCTGTCAAGATCATCTTGTAAATGCTGTCTGTCTACATCACTTTTAATCCTTCTAAACACTTTTGTATCACCCGCATATTTCAGCACCTTGCTTGTTATATTATCATCCAAATCATTGATATATATTACGAATAGTATAGGTCCTAGTACTGATCCATGTGGTACCCCCTTCAATACCGATTTCCAGATTGAAGCCTCCCCATCAACTACTACACGTTGTCTTCTGTCAATCAGCCATTTTTTATCCAGTTTATTATACCATTTCCTATGTCATGGGCTTTTAGTTTAAGCAGTAATCTTTGATGTGGTACTTTGTCGAAAGCTTTTTGAAAATCTAAGTAGACGATATCTACTGGTGATCCATCATCTACCCATTTAGTGATATCTTCCAAAAAACATAACATATTTGTTAAGCATGACCTCGCTTTTAGAAACCTATTGTTGATATGGGTTTTTTAAGTTATGTTTAACAAGAAAATCCACCATGTGATCTTTAATTAGTCTTTCTAATAATTTGCAAATCACTGATATTAAACTCACTGGTTTATATGGGTGAAGATGTTCATCAGACTGGATATTTCAAATGAGTGATATTTTTACTTATTTCACAGTCAGTTTACCTTTTGTTCTCTTGACGTTTCAACTGCTTTCAACAGTCTTCTTCAGATGACTACCGCTAGATGGCGTCTGCGCTGAAGGACTACCGTGTCGCCATCTAGCGGTAGTCGTCTGAATTAGACTGTTGAAAGCAGTCGAAACGTCACGAGAACAAAAGGTAAACTGACTGTGAAATAAGTAAAAATATCACTCACTGGTCTATAGTTCTCTGACTTGTTTCTCGAACTTTTTTTAAATAACCGTATAATGTTTGCCTCTTTCCATTCTAAAGAAGAAGTTAAACTTTGCCATCTCTTGTAAATATCTTGGACATGTCATTTCTAATAACTTGTCTGATGAGTCTGACATGCAAGCCAAAGTGAGACTTTTGTATGCCAAGAGTAATATGTTACGTCAAAAGTTTCACTTTTGTTCAACTGATGTAAAAACTAATCTATTTACAGCGTATATTGGTAATATCTATATGTGTGCGTTATGGGTGAACTTTAGAAAAGTTAATTTTCATCAATCCGTTGTTGCATATAACAACTCTTTCAGGATATTAAACAATTTGCCCATGAGATGTAGCGCTAGCCACATGTTTGCTACAGCTAATGTCAGCTCGGGTAAATGTGTAATCAGAAAGGCTATTTTTAGCTTAATGAATAGGATTGACATGTCTTTGAATCCCATTATTTATAGCATTAAAACTAGCGACGTGTATTGTACTTCGAAACTGCGGCACCAGTGGGTCCGGGAATTATATAATGTTTTAACATATTGTTCTTATCGATGTATTTTTATATTTATTTACATACTTTTATTGATGTATTTGTATACATGGACATGATGATTGTCTGAAATAAATACGTTATTATTATTATTATTAAAGGAACCACTCCCTCTTCTAATGAAAAATTGAAAACTGTTGCAACCGGTACGGTAATTTGTTCTACAATTTCCAATAGTAGTTTGGGCGGAATCCCATCCACTCTTGGTGATTTATTATCCTTCATAACCCTTATTTTCTTAGCTACCATTTCCGGGGTTACAATTAACTGTCCTAAATAGTCTGAATTTGCCCCCTTGAACTTAGCCTCTGGTACTGGCAGTGAACTAGTATCTTCCCTGGTAAACACTGAACTAAAATACTCATTCAGGTCTTCTGCCATTAAGAATCCCTCTGATATTCTATTACCAGCACTATCTTCCAGAGGACCGACCTTATCCTGAACTTTCTATTTGCTTTGAACACACGCATAAAATCGCTTGCTGTCATATTTTATATTACTAGCTAATTTGTGTTCATAGCTTCTCTTTGAATTTCTAATTTCAGTTGTAGCTTGATTAAGTGCTTCTTTGTGAATGTTGTAGTCTTCATCATTTCCAGTACATCTATATGACTCCCACATTATTTGTTTATACTTAATTAATATAATGGCATATTTTGATACGTGTTTCTTTTTGGACAGTTTCGCCTGTTTTTGAAGGGTACACTTTTATCGACTATGCACTTAATTTAATTCTATAAGGTATTCCAGCATTATGCTGCTGTGCTATTTTTCAGTGTGTTATTCCAGTCTATCTTTGCTAAATATTTCCTCATGTCCTTATACCTTCCTTTGTGGACATTTTGTAATTCTTTTTTACTATTCCTTTCTACTATTTGTCAACTAATTCATTCTGTGAGGCCAAAACTATGTCTAACACATTCTCACCTCTGATTGGTTCTAGCACATGTTGAGAAAGGAAAGTGTCTTGAATTAAAACTAAAAATTTGTGGTCCTCATTCCCCCTACTCTGTAGATATTTCCATTGCATATGTCCATGGTTAAAATCCCCCATAAAAATACAGTCTCGTTTGCTTACTTCCCTAATAGCGTTTTGTATTTTTTCATTCTCTTCTATGCTAATGTTTGAACATCGATAAACTATCCCAACTGTTAACGTTGAGTTTCCTGTAACTATGTTACACCAAACAGCTTCTTCGCAATCTGTTTCTCTTTCTAATTTTATTTCATAAACGTGGATAGATTCTTTAATACATAAAACAACTCCTCCCTTTCTTCCTATTCTATCTTTCCTAAACATTACATATCCTGTGGTCCAGGATTCGGTTATACTTATTATGTGAGGGTCAATATCTTCTACCATAATGTTTAGTTCATTTCCTTTGTTTACTTTGCTCCTTGCATGTAAACAAACACATTTATATCCAGCTTCAGTAGAGTTTTCCAGACTTTTCTTTGCTGATTTATTTGTCTTGTCTTTATCTATGCCTCCAGTTTCAGGCTTCTCTGTGAGTCCCACCTTCGAATCTAGTTTAAATAGATGCAACCTGTCCCACTGTCAACAGATCGCAGCAGCAGCATCCCCTCTTCCTCACGCATCTTCTTATCTAGTGCTTTGATCGCCATCGTCTTACAATTTGTATACGTTGTCCCCCTTCCTCCCATTATTGGCAAAATTCCTGAGAGAATAATCTGTTGAACTCTTGTCTTCTTTAGCGTCCTCACTAACTGTCTGTATCCCAGTTGTTCCCTCCCTGTCGGCATTATTTGTTCCTACGTGCATTAGTATAGACCCTCCCTTGCCATGCCCCAATACCTTCTCTACCCTTTCAGTCACATGTTCTATCCTAGCCCCCCGGTAGACAAACAACGACGTCCTTCTCCTCGCTTAGTGTCTTGTCCTTCTTTCTCATAACGGATTCGCCCATAAACACCCTCTCTTTCCTCATTGCCCCCACAACCACTGGCTTAGAATAGCTCCTTCTCCGGTTTGCATCTGTCTGGTTGTTGTCTTTTCCCCCTTCCGTCTTCTCTCCTGTTACATTCTCTTCCGATCCATTCTTTCGTCTCGCTTGTTCTCTTGTCACCTTTCCTCCTGTCATCGTCCCTTTTGTCGACTTCTCTTCTATCACATTTACTCTCACTTCCTTTCGTTCCTTCATTGTTCCTCTCATCTCATTTTCTTCTCTCCTCTCCCGTCCCAGCTTCCACCTCCTTTTCTACAGACACTTTCTCCCGTGTCACATTCACGCTTGTCACATTTATTTCGTCGATTTTCCAATTTCTTCCCCTCCAATCACATTCCCTCCTCTCAATCTCCTTTCCTCAGTCTTCTTGCCACTGGTATTCTCCTTCAGTCTTGTCATATTCCCACCTCTCTCCCTGTCGTATCTCTCCATTCCATCTGTCTCCTTGCTAATTCTCATCTCCATCCCCTTCACAATATCTGTCAAAAACTATCTCCTTCTGCAGACACTCCACCCTCAAACACCCCATGGACTGAAAGGTAAATCCTTCCTCCATGGTTTCTGCCCAAGACTTCCTACAGCCGGAAAATGCAAAATTCACTCAGCTGTGGCAGTGATCGCACACCAAGTGTCGCTTTGACTTGACTTGCCGCTTGCAAGGCGCCATATCACTATCAACATTTATTTAATAACTTAACTAATTTAGTCTTTATAAAGATTGTTTTCTGGGTAGTACAGCACACTTTATGTTACAGATTTTAATTATACAGCTTACTATCTATCCTATCACGAACGTTAACATTACTGCTAGAGACCTAATTTAAATACAATCAATTACGTTACGTTAGGCTGCTTTATTTATTTAGGTTATACCGCGCCCTAGCGAATACGTGGGACACTAGCTACATAAACAATCTGGAGTTCGCCCGACTATGAAAACATATCATTTTAAAGCCGCATTTGTCGACTATACTACATTGAATTTATCTTAGTCATAATTACAATTGTTTTCAATATTTATTTATTTTCTTATTTTATTATTAATTATTGATTTGTTATCTTATTTTATTATTAATTTGTTATTTTATTTTACTATGAATTGATGATGGCTAAGTTAGGCTTAAATATTATGAATATTAGAAGCCTTACATTTTTACATAATATTTTACGTATCTTATGTAATATGTTTACCGTGTAAGCTCGAACAAATGTATATTTATATTTTAACAATGTTGTTATGTGACTCTGAACACAATTATATTCTGCTCAGAGTTGCTTTATCAATAACATTATTATTATTATTATGTACAGGTACACATACATATAAACATATGTTATAAGAAGTAAATAACATAGTGTTACTGCTAACCCACAAAGACAGTCGTGAAGTCCGATATAATTATTGACTGCCTATTCATTGGGATAACGAACATTTGCGCACACCGATTGCAGGGATATGCCGGAGAGATGAAACACTCAACCCAGGCATTTCCGACGAATATAAACTGCGAGGCGTAACTGCCAACAAAGAACACACGAGGAAAATAAAGCCGTATCTAGGCAAGGTGGGAGTCGATAGACGTCACGCAATGAGCGAACGTATACGGCAGTACGACGGTACCCGGTGGTCGTCGACAGGCGTCACGTAAGGAACGAAACGTATACGGCGATACGACGGTACATGGTGGGCATCGATTGGCGTCACGCGATGAGCGAACGTATACGTCGATACGACGGTACACGGTGGGCGTCGATAGGCGTCAGACTTTGTGCGAACGCATAAGACAGTACGACGGTACACGGTGGGCGTCGATAGGCGTCACGTAGAAAATGTACGTGGCGAAGATCAATAGCAAGACGATAATCTGAATGGTCGAGAAGTGGGGGAATGCGAACTGCGAAACTCACCCCTAGTCTTCACGGTATGTTGCGAGACGACCCGAATCTGCGGTATCGGCAGCAACAAGCAATCTTGTCGGTGAATGATATTTGAAGAACCGGTGCTCTCGATTAAATTGTGTTGTGTCATGACGGTTATCACTGGAAATTCTTCCAAGTAACCAAACGCAACCATAATACAAAGTTGTCTGCATTTAAAATATTGAAGAAGTTACAATTTCAACACACTGGCAACAAAACACGTCGATATAAATCCCATGTCTTGGAAGCAAGATAATACACGCTCACAGCAATGCAACTACGGTCGTGTGACTTTAAAATGTCCGTAATTCTTAAAAAAACTCTAATGGCGACCAAGCGCCGGAAGTCGAACTACTCAATAGCAAAACTTAACATAAACTAAACCATACCAGAAATTGCGCTCCCGAATCTATGTACCCTCGGTCAGACTCTATATAACTTGTTGGGTTTAACATAAACAGCAATGCATAATAGACACACAATCGTCAACTGCTGAACATTCTTAAATTACCCCAATTACATATAACTTTATTATCATCAGAACCCCTGAATCGAGACTATAATAACGATAATAATAACATATCTTAATCTTCACAATTAAATACATTATTCTAGTAAAACAAATATTCTATTTAGACATGAAGTGTGAAACATAAATTCGCACCAGCCCGGGGCGATAAACCACCTTCTTATTCCGCGCTACTAACTTCTTCTAACGTAAGTAAGAGTGACTTACAATAACACCACGTTATAAGTTAGGTTAAACCCCTTCTACTCATACTAAATCTTAGTCATAAAATTAGTATAATGATTAATCAAATAAAATGTATTAGCCAGCCAATAATATTATTTGCGCTTTGGTCGCAAGATGGCCCTAGTGTACCATTTTACATTCCAGTACCCGAGGGATGGCAGCAGCATACCATGGAATTCCTGCCTGGTTTATTTATTAACCCTTTAAGTTTGATCCAGACTAATTCTACTCAAACTTCTTTGTGACATAACCCCGGCCTTTAAGAATTTGTCTCAGCGATAAACTCTGCAATTAACTTCTTAATATAAACATAGTCGTTCCACCAACTTAGTGTTACTTTGCCTACGCAATTGTTTCGAATGTCTGGCCTTCTAAAAAGTACAAAGACAAAGCAATTCCAACGGGATATAAAGCTTTCCTCAAATAAATGAAAATAATTAATTCAGAGTTATGTTCTGGAATGGTGGGTTGCTTAAAAAATGTAATCTCTACTCACGGATCAACCAGTCCATGCCGTACCCTGAATTCCGGATATTTGATGAAATAAATAATTCATTAAATCAATTCTGTCTGTCCGTTTAAATACTCGTTCATACGTCCATCACACCGGACCGGCTAAGAAAGGCTGCTCCCAAATTTGCCTTTCCTGGAATAGTTTCTATCCTAAATCGGTAGGGTTGAAGCTTTATGGCCCACCGGATTAGCCTGGAATTGGATAATCGGGACGAAAGAAAGGTAAGCGGCTGATGATCCGTTTGGAGTACAAACGATCGGCCGTACAAGAAGCTTGTGAACATCTATAGAGCCCACATGATAGCTACACACTCTCGCTCGAACTCAGCATAGGCCATCTGAGCTGCGGACAACTTCTTCTCAGCATATGCCACCGGGAAGTATATCCCCTCGTACTCTGGAGCAATACTGCTCCCATCCGGTATCGGATGCATCCGTACGAAGTATAAAGGTGCGATCAAAATCGGGCAGCATCAGGATAGGAGCATTGCGCATCTTGGCTTTCATTTCCTTGAAATCACGGTGATCATTAGGTGGCCAGGCTACTCGGGTGGGCTTACCCTTCTTGGTAAGATTAATAAAAGGGCAGCTACCGTTGAGTAATCGGGTATGAATTTACGATAATACCCTGTCAGCCCAAGAAACGAACGAACTTGGGTGACGGTTCGCGGTACGGAAGCATCCCGTAATCGCTCAACTTTATTTTCTTGCGTCATCAGTTGACCTTCCCCTATTTGGTGACCCACGAAGTCAATCTTGGGGTACCCAAAGCAACAAACACTTCGATGGTTTGATCGTGATTTCTGCCTTTCGAAGTCGAGTGAACACCTCGCGGATTGCGATCAGGTGATCTGACCAGGTATGGGTATGGATCACGATGTCATCTACGTAATTATCTACCCCCTTAATGCCCCATAGTAGCTTCCTCATCATTCCACCATACCTCGCGCTTGCATTGACTAACACAAAGGGCATACGCTTGAACCGAAACAGCCCCGAAGGGGTTGAAAATGCTGTCTTCTCCATATCATCGGCGTTCATGACTATAATGCTCGTACCCTTTTGAAAAGTCTAGATTACTAAAGATACACAGTAGTGAGATACACAAATATCGCTTCTGGGTCAAGTATGGGTTCCGCATCGAAACTTTCTAGAATGTTCTACTAAGCTGGTACACCGGGGCTATCCGTGAATATCTCCTCAAACGCCTTAATCTAGTTCTGTATCTGACCTATTTGTGACTGAGTAAGTTCTGGTGCTAGTGACATATCTTCATAATTCTCTGCCCGTTTTCCCAGCAGGGTTGAACCTCCAGAGAGGGATCATCCTCGGGATCAAGGATGGCGGCAGTCGCCGCTATAGCCTCAGCCCTGGCCACGATTTCCTTTAGCATGTTAACGTGGGATAGTCGTAGGTTGTTTCCCAGTCAGATCTGTTAGTCGTTAACCGCTACCTTCTAAGTTACTCCGTAAGGACCTTTCCACTTCATCAACAGCTTGTTGTGATCGGTCGGTAGTTGAACCAGCACTCGGTGTCCTACCTCAATGGTTCATACCTTTGACTTATTATCAAAATATTTCTTATATCGTAATTGGGAGGACGGTAAGTGGTCCCTGGCCATATTGCAAGTATCCTCGATACGATTTCTCAGTTCAAACTCATACTGATATGTCAGTCTCGTCTCCCTGTCCGTAGTGTCACACGCCCACGAATCTTTCAGGATTGTCGTCGGCCCCCTGCGTGTCCAACCATGAAGGAGTTCAAACGGCGAGAAACGGGTACTCTTTTTAGAAGTTTCTCGATAGGCGAAGAGCAACGGTTCGATGTACCCGTCCCAAATTCTGGTTCGCTCGTTGCACATTCTAACCAACGTCTTCGTTAACGTCCCATTGAATCTGTCAACAAGACCGTTAGCAATGGGATGATACGGATTGAATGCACTTGATGCATTGACATCAGGCGGGCTACTCCTTTCATTACCCCCGACACGAATTGCGGCCCGTTATTACTTAAGATTTCACGAGGGAAACCTACCCGTGAGAATATCGATAGTAATGCTTCCGCTGCTGCCTCCATCGTGGTGGGAGTTAGGGTTACTGCCTCCGTCGTGGTGGAAGTTAGGGGTACTGCCTTCGTCGTGGTGGAAGTTAGGGGTACTGCCTCTGTCGTGGTGGAAGTTAAGGGTACTGCCTCCGAATACCGAGTGGCACAGTCAACTAACGTTAACACCCATCCAGGATGTTTTTTCGTCGGGCCTACCAGGTCGATAGCTACATTCTCGAAGGGAACCACTACTCCAGTGGGGCAACCTTTACCTTACCCTTGTTGACCTTCTTCTAGCAAATGTCGCAAGACTAACAACACTGCGTTATGTCACCAAAGATTCCTGGCCAAAAGAAGATTCTAAGGATCCGATCGGATGTTCTCTTAACACCCAGGTGTCCGGTTAATATTGCTTCGTGACCTAAGCGTAGGATCTGATTACGGTACTCTGAAGGGACTACTAGCTGGTTCCACTCTTCCGGTTTCTCCAGACTTAAACAATGTCTGTGCAGCAGATCCCTCTTTATAAAGTAGTAACTCGATCTTGAGTTTTCATCTCGAGGACACTTAACTTTGGCAAAAACATGTCTTCAAGGTGGGATCCTCCTAATCGGCCAGACAAAACGACTCCGTCGAAACATTAATTGCCTCCTCCTCGGGAACGACTAACTACAATCCCTCTACGTTCAGTGTCTCTAAGTACATCTACTGGCTTCTCATTTAGGTGACCCTGCATCACCGGTAAGTGAGGGTAGGTGTGACTACACAAGAATCCTACCACTGAGAATTTACACCCACACTCCATAATCGCTTTATCGCTACAAAGGTGGTTAACTCCCTCGACTTCAATACAGTAGTTTACAGCCTCGTGCCGGTGGCTCCCCGACTTCCCTCGAGAACTGGCAGGATTTTCCCTTGGGACAATTTACAGCTTTGTGACCCGGCTGCGAGCACAAGAAGCATTTCATAGACTCACTGGGGACGGGACATTTGGTCTCCTATATGCGGAGTTTCTATCGGGGCGAAACAACGACTTTCCATTTTCCTTCAGAGCAAGTTTAGGATGGGAGTTATCTGCCTATCATTCCTCTTAGGGATCTCTTTAATTCCCGCGGCCGAACGAGATGCAGCCGTCACGAGGACAAGAATGCAAAAATTGCTCGCGCAAAATTAGCTTCAGTAATTCCCCATAGGTCTCGCCAATACCCGCTAAGTTGATCCATGCACTGCCTCAAATTATGATATAATCAACCTAGATACTGGGCTGTGGTCTCATCTACCCCTTGTTTACTCTTATAAAACTTTCGTCGGTAATCCTCGGCGGTTAGCATAAATTTATCTGAGACGGGCGGCTTAAGTTTGGAATAATCTTGCATGTCCTCCAAAAGGGAGACGGGAATACACTTCCAACGCTCGTTAGAAGACTGCTTAGTCCTAAGGCATAATCCCCTTTACTCCATCCCGCGTTTTCCGCATATAATTCAAACCGAGTCAAATAGTCAAAGTCATCTATACTATCTTCTGCTTCCATAAACTCGGGGAGTTTGGGCATCTTTATTCTTAATCGGGAATTATCTAGGCGTGGTGAAGACTTAACCACCCCCTCAGCCTTAGCTTTCTCGGCTTCTAGGTAATGTTGCCATCTCCTTCTCATGCAACATTTCTTTTAGCCTCATCTTCCTATCCATCTCCTCCTCGGCACGCTGGCGCTCAAGCGCTCTCTCCTCACGCTCAATAGCGGCTTTCTCCTTAGCCTGCTGTTGCCCCTGTTCATGATGATCAAAATCTGGGAGTTCAGTTCCTTCCAGTTTCAACTTCTCGCCTGTCTCTATAAGCTGTTGAAAATCCAAAAAGCAGTGTATTCTTTTTACTAGCTTGTTACGTAATATTTATGGAAACACTCTAGATGAACATATATGTCCACTTCTCACAAACAACTTGGTCAACACCGGATCATAATATTAGGATCACCAAGGACCTCCTAGTTATGCATCTATTCTACAATGAAATATCCACTGCATGTGCCTGACAGTGGACCCTCTCTAAACATACATAAACTTGGTCGACACGGGAGAGAATACTAGGATCCAAAAAGACCTCCTAGTGATGCATCTACTCTAACAGGTTGGCTGCAAGGAAATTTCCAATGCACGAGGCCGACCGGGGAACACTTCAAACCAACACACCTCGGCTAGGGACCGTACACTAGTCGACTACTGGACTAACTCTGGGACCGCGCGCTCATACCTTAACTGAATGCATTCCAGACGATAACTAATAACTGCCAGAACGATCGTCATCGTATTCAGTCTACCTTACTGTCAGTCGTCGTAGCAAGTGAATCTCTTACTTCATTTTATCCAATAAGTAATGATTCATTCACCAAGTTAATAACTTCTTGATCAATTAAATGAGACTTAATACTGCTTAAATTTCCTTAAAGCGATAGAATTAGAGGGGAACCTCTCATTACTAGCTTAGCATTGCCTTTTCCATGAACTAATATCTCAAACAAATATTATACGGCATACAGTCTGTCATACTTATGTTTGATCACAATCAATTTGGCTCATGGACTGGGGGCACCAAATGCGACGAACTCGTGACAAAGGTCCAGGCGCAACAAGGATGGGAACAACGGGAGTATGACACACCACAGAGGGGCTTAATGTGGGAATCCAAGTGGAATACCCCATTAAATTACTATAATAAACCATATAAACGATACAAATATACAGTTGGCCAAATATTAGAGTCGAGAAGTCCGGTATAAATATTCATCGGGACAACGACCATTTGCGCACTCCTATCGCAAGGGTATGCCGGGGGATGCAACACTTAACACCGGCATTTCCGACGAACATAAACTGAGAGGCGCAACTGCCTACAATGAACACAAGAGGAAAATATGCATTTCGGCAACGTGGGCGTCGATAGGCGTCAAGCGATGAGCAAACGTATACGGCGGTGCGATTGTACACGGTGGGCGTCTATAGGCGTCAACTGCGAGAAACTCACCCCTAGTCTTCACGGTATGTGCGAGACGACCCGAATCTGCTGTATCGGCAGCAATAACCAATCTTGTCGATGAATGATAATTGAAGAACCGGTGCTCTTGATTCAATGTTGTTGTGCCATGACGGTTGTCACTGGAAATTCTTCCAAGTAACCAAACGCAACCATAATACAAGGTTGTCTGCATTTATAATATTGAACAATTTCAAGACATGGGCGACAAAACACGTCGATATCAATATAACAAGATAATATACGCTCACAGCAATGCAACTACGATCGTTTGACTTTAAAATGACCGTAATTCTCTTAAATACTCTAATGGCGACCAAGCGCCGGAAGTCTAAAACAATCTTCCTTCTTCTAACCTCTTCTTCTAACCTCACTAAAAGTGACTTACAATACCACCACGTTATCAGTTAGGTTAAACCCGTTCTACTCTTACTAAATTTGACGTTCCTAGTCATAGAATTAGTATAACAATTAATTAAATAGAATTTGTTAGCCAGCCGATAATATTACTTGCGCTTTGGTCGCAAGATGGCCCTAGTGTAACATTTTACATTCCAGCACCCGAGCGATGGCAGCATCATACCATGGAATTCATGCCTAGTTTATTTATTAACCCTTTAATTTTGAGCCAGACTAATTCTACTGAAACCACGTTGTAACGATTATAATTGCTTTTTTCTGTAGTTTGATGAGTATGTTAGATTTAAAACACCATATCATTAGGCAATAATTTATATATGGTAACAGTAATGAGTTATACAACATTATGTTTATATTTAATGGAAACAATCGTTTCAATTTATTTAATATTCTAAATTGATTTGGAAAATATTTTAATATGAATGCCCCAGCTTAGGTTTTCTTGCAATGTTACACCTACAACATTTAACGTTTTGAACACTTTCGAATCTGGTTTCCTCTATCTTTAGTAGAAAAGGATTTCCTTGTTTGTTTGCCAGTTTGTGTATTATACATTCGGATTTGTTGATATTTAAAGACAGTTTATTTATTTCAAGCCATTCGTTTCCTTATTTAATTTTGTATTTAAACGTTGTTCGACATCTTTAGGACATAGTTTTAAAGATTGGATGGTAGTAAATAGAGTTGTATCATCTGCATACATTACATATTTAAATATCTCACTTGACTTTGGTAAGTCATTTATGTATATTAGAAACAGAAGTGGGCCTCGTATAGAGCCTCCTGGCACATATGTGGTAATAGGCAGGGTTTCGGAAATATTATCATTATAAATAACGTAATGTTTTCTAGTTTTCCAAATAACTTTCCATTAACTTTAGAGCGATGTCGCGTATTCCATGAATATGTACGTGTAGTTGGCTTAATAGAATTGGATGATCTAAAGTAACAAACGCTTATGATTAATCTAAAATATATTGATAGGTGTTACATTTGAATCCAGAGCGGTTATTGTTCGGTCGATAACTTCCATAATGGCGTATTCGGTTAAATGACCAGATTTGAAGTCGTCCTGGTTAGCATTAAACAGTTGGTGTTCTGTAAAATAGGAATATATCTGAGTGAGCATGACTTTCTAACAATAAATTTAGATATTACTAGTAGCAGAGATATCGGTCTGTAGGTACAAAACAGTACTTCATCATCATTTTTAAAGAGAGGGATAACTTTCGCAATTTTCATCCTATCTCGGAAGATTCCAGTACTTAATATTTGATTAAGAATTAAGGTTAAGGTTTTAATTAAAATCAATCTTAAATATTTTAATTGTTTCAGTGTAATACCGTCATGACCACTACTCTTTTTAGAGGGAAATAGTCAATTATTTTGAGTAATGACTCTTCATTTATTTCTTGGAATTGGAAATGCACTTCAAACTTTCCTAGATAGAAACTGTGTTTTTATTACTCATGCATTTGATTTTGTTTGTAAGATGTTTTACTATGTTTGTAAAAAAATTAATTAAGTATATTTGCAATTTTTACAGTATCAGTTATTTTGCAGTTTCCTTCTCCAAAAATATATAGATCATGATCTATTTAGTTGGATCTTTGCAAAATATCATTTAGTTTTCCACGTTTTCCTTGTGTCATTTTTATATTTGTTAAACAGTTGTTCATAATATATATGTTTGTCTGCCCTGCTACTTTTTAAAGATACAATTGTATGTTTTTAAATTTGTCATTTTGATGAAATAATTAATCTATGTAGGATTTGGCAGCTTCAACTGTTTTTAGGTTGTCTCTGTATTTAACATATTTACAATACAATACAATACAATACAACACGAATTTATCATCCAATAATAATAGATACATCGGACAATTTTCTTCTGCTTGCTGAACATAAAGAGAATACAAGATATTGTTAGTAAATATATTTAAACATAGTGCATATAAGAAATACGTTTATAATAGTAATACAAACGTGAGAGTAGTTAGTGCATAATTTATATATTTTAAATGACGGTGGTGGTTTGTTAACTCACAATTTGTTTAGGTGATTTATGGCCTTGGGAACGAAGTTGTTTGTGAACCGGTTTTTTGTACATCTTGGACATCTGTATCGTCTTTGAGACGGAAGGTCAAACTCTGTATACAGTGGGTGGGCAGGGTCATTGGCACTTGCACGTGCTTTTCTGATCAACGTGCGTTCACACAGCTGAGAGACAGGCGGTGTGGGTATGGCTGTGATCTTTCAAGCAATTTTGCAGATGCGAAGAAGCATGTTTTTGTTTGAGACAAACAAAGCAGGGAAGAAACACCGTTTCCGATTTCATATTCACGCACGCATACACGCATACGCAGTCTTATGATCGCGTGTACCGAGACACCAAAGCAAAAAGGTTAATTACGGATGTGCTGTTTTGCTATTGAAACTTCAAGTGGGCATCATCAAAACGTCCTTCGCCTCAGCTGTACAAAGGTCAGCCCAGCATGAATATTACGTCATCGGGAATTACGTAATTGGTTTGTCTCGGAATTTCTGGTAATGCAAGAGAGACTGCTGCGTTACTTTTATGTAGTAGTCACGGATTGTAACAAGAATGACAGCCAAAGCAAATACACAAGAGCGCAAGAGGACATGGAAACAACTCGCCTTTAATCGAACACCTTATTCAATCAACCAGTTAGTTGTAAAATTAATGTATACACATTGTTCCATAATCAGCTGCTA
>CM034539.1:10284568-10379568 GCA_020002185.1 Paraescarpia echinospica | reverse complement strand
CCACATATGTAGCGTACTGGATACCATTCGAAATGTGGACAATGATTTCGCAAGAACACCAGCATGTCTGTGCGTATGTGTGTGCCTGCATGTGCGTGTGCGTGTGTTTGTGCGTGTGCATGTAGGTGTCCGTGTGAGTGTGCGCGCTTATGCGTATGCGTGTGGGTGTCTATGCTTATCTTACTGTCTCCCTCTCTTCCTGTCTCCATGTCCCTGTATGTATGTATGTCTGTCTGTCTGTCTGTCTGTCTGACTGTCTGTCTTTGTGTACATGTATGTCTGTCTGTCCCTGTGTGTCTGCCTTTCTGTCTGTCTCTCTGTCTTTCTGTCCGTCTATCCGTCTGTCCGTCTGTTCGTCTGTTCGTCTGTTCGTCTGTCCGTCTGTCTGTATCCCTTTCTTTCCTTCTCATTGTCTACCGCATCTGTCTCCTTTTTGTGGCCATTTCAGTTTGATATAGATTTTTACATACAGACTGACCTGGAATTACATATAATTCTACAACAGAGAAGAGTCTATAGAAAATTATTCGCAAAAATCCCACAGAATATGTTATATTGTCTAAAGAATGTTTTTTCTAATGTGCCACCTAGCGAACGTTTATGCGGATACTCACACACATTGTGCACTTCTATATATAACTCTGACACTTTGCATACATGTACTACTTGGGACCGTGAGGATTCTTTGATATAGCATCAAGTGAACAGCGCTCTTTGATGGCTTAAAGCGCCATATTGTGGTTGAACATATATTACTCTTTGCCGGTACCACAGTTTTTACATGTAGCATCACCAATTGTGAGAAATTAAGGCCACAACTGTCCTATGCTGAATCTCACCAACTTTTTGTCTTCTACAAAGTAAAACATAATCTCCCGAACATTATTCTGCCACAATAATCTAATTGTTGCGTGCAACAGCACTCGAAAAATGATCCCCAAAAATACATACAAGCACAACCACATAAACACATAGGCATAATCATGTTATCCCATCATAATAATCAATTGGAACCTACACCCTCATAACTAATCATGAACACCCGTCACTTTATCACTTTCAACAAGATGTGAACACCGTTCATCTTGTGACACCACCCCACCTAACTAAATGTATTAGTGATTTTCACTACGCGCATTACTTGATTACAGTACTCTGATGTAGACCGTTATCATTTTAATATAATTTCATGTCCGTGCACTCACTGTAATTACCACAGCACTGTCACTCCTATGTTAGCTCCTGAAGGTCACCAAAGCCTGACACCGACTAGATCCGACGTAATCGAATGTTTTCAAGTTTACGTGACTATGACGTCACGTCTGCTTAGATAATAGCACAGTCGGTGTCAGTCGATGTAGTTGATAAACTGCAGTCGGAGAGAGTCTAGTCTGGTCTGGTCGGGTCGGGGCAGACCAAAAGAGCCAGTTGTATACTTCAATCTAACAGTACATTATTTCCAAACTCATTGAAGATAATATCGGGAATTACAACATATATTTGTGTTTTAGAAACGGTAGGTGAACAGAGATAATACAAATATTTGTGTCTGATACTTTATTGAATTGACGTCTTACATAGGTTCCGTTGAAATACAGTCATTGATAGCTTCAGTGATATTCAGCGAAATGATGTCATAAGCGAACTGTTATTGAATTTAAAGCAAATGCATGATGTTTCCGATCAACCTTCTTATCGATGTTCGTATTCGTATTCCTCATCGTTTCAGTTTGGAACTGAGGAACGAACTACAAAAAAGAAAAGACAATCAGGGTAAGAATACAGTACGTCGGTATGTATGTATATATCTGGTGGTTTACAGTTTCCAGGATAACACAAACACTGCAAAAACCACACCACATCAAAGAATCTTCGTCACAATTAGTTCAACATATGTGTGGGGGGGTGTGTGCGTGTGCGCGCGTGTGTGTGTGAGAGAGAGAGAGAAAGTGAGTGAGTAACTGTGAGTGTAACAATTTGTTCAGTGTGTCTGTGTGTGTGTGTGTGTGTGTGTGTGTGTGTGTGTGTGTGTGTGTGTGTGTGTGTGTGTGTGTGTGTGTGTGTGTGTGTGTGTGTGTGTGTGTGTGTTTGTGTGCGTGCGTGCTTGCTTGTGGGTGTGGGTGTGAGTGAGTGTGAGTGTATAATTATGTGCGTGTGTACGTGCATGCGTGTGCGCGTATGTGTGTGTTTGCGTGTGTTTGTGTATGTGTGTGGAAGTGTGTGTGTATGTGTGTGTGCGTGCGTGCTTGTGTGTTTGAGTGAGTGTGTTAGTGAGTGAGTGAGTGAGTGAGTGAGTGAGTGAGTGTGTGTGTGTGTGTGTGTGTGTGTGTGTGTGTGTGTGTGTGTGTGTGTGTGTGTGTGTGTGTGTGTGTGTGTGTGTGTGTGTGTGTGTGTGTGTGTGTGTGTGTGTGTGTGTGTGTGTGTGTGTGTGTGTGTGTGTGTGTTGGTTTTACAATATCTTATCATGAACGGTTTTACCTAAAAAGATTCCGTAAAGTCATCCGTATTAGGGCTTCATGATGGTCTCCAGCGGGTAGAACCTGTGCTCTCTACGGCAAGTGGACGATTTGCCAAGACACTTGTGTTCCACGTCGTCCCAGACCGTGCCTCCGACCTCACAGCGGCGGTGGAAGAACATGCCGCCGTTGGCACAAGATGCGTACAAGTCGCAGTAGCAGCAGTGCTGCCAATGGCCGTCCTGGCGGGTGTAGCAGTCAATGATACCGTTAGTTCCGGTCGGGCAACCTAAAGGCGCACAGAGATATGTTGATGAAAACCCGGGAGAAGCCGGATGTCAACCATGTAACGTTGTATCACGTACCATGCGTATAGTTTCAGATACCATAAGTAAAGCAATATATATATTTTTCCTGTACTTAGTTTGTTGGACACAATTATTCGTGACCATTGTGTAGATGTCCATTTACATGGTTGCGGGACCATGCATATACTCTAGAATGACAACAAATACACCGGGATACTAGAAGAGTTTCATGATAGCTACTTCGGTGTTCATATAATTGTTCACAGCTTTACACCAAATGAATAATTAAGAGATAGTTATGATCATCAAGTTATTGATCAAGACTTATCTTTGTAAATCAGTAGGGAAACCTAAATACGTTGTGCCTACACAGGAAAATAGGCATTCGCGCACGCACACACGCACGCACGCACGCACATAAAGACACAACCAAACACACACAAAAGTATCCCCAGAGATATCCCTGTATTGCAGGTCAAAGTGTTGGAAGTCAAAACTACAATTACCTCGATCACATCGTCGCTTTTCGTTGTCAAAGAACATCCCGTTGCGACAACGACGACGGAATGCTTTCCCACGCACACATTCCACGTAATTGCGACAGTCGTAAGTACACATGGCTTGGTAGAGGCCATCTCGCTTTCGCTCGCACGATTCCATGCATCCTGAACGCACGAATAGAAAATATAATTCGTTATATTTACGCTATTTTAGTGACTTATGGCGTTATATTTCAAAGTATGACGGTAATATGAAAATGCTGATTGATGTTTAATTCTTCTCTAAACATTTAATAACGTTAACTATTTGTATTTTCCTGTACTGTTTCATTGTTATTATTATTATTATTAAATACTTGGTGATGGTTCTTTGTTACCATGACTGTATCGACAGAGGATATACATTGCCGAAAATGTATCGATTTCAATCAACACATTAGTGTTGTTTGGTAATGATATGTTTTATGTATTATAATAGAAACTAATGTGTAAAGAGAAGAAAGTGATTGATACGCTTAGGTGGATCAGGACGCCTAGTCGTAGGAGGACGACGCCTAGGGGGGTCACGTCGCCTAGGAGGGTCGCGTCGCCTTGGGGGGCCAGCAGCAAAACTGCATGCCAAGATGACGGCGAACACAGCCAAGACGATCAATAGCCTCATGGTGGGTCCTTGTCGCTGAAATAATAACAAAGAACTTGTGGGCACATCATCATTTCACCAATACGTGTGCATAATTGGTTCCAAAACGCTGGGAATATTATGGTTGACGCAATGCGTATAATGACAATGAGGTAACTAACTTATAGTTCGGCATTTGTCGCTATGATTGCTAAATGAGACCTACACTTAATAATAATGTAGTGTTAAAACGTGTTCATGATGCTAACACCATTATTAGGGTAAATTGTTTAGGCAGTAGTTAACGTAGCGCCCAAGTCGGTTGTTGTACATAGGATCTATTGGCTCTGTCTGTCCACGATAGGTTTTTTCCATTTTCCTATGTGATATCTTATACTATCCCTATTGTCTGGGCTACTATATAATTTAACAAAGTTTTTGTAATATTAGATAGCACGTATTTTTCATGTACACAGATTAGCCCTGTAACAGAAATCCATCTGTTTCATTTTACAAACCGTTATCTTGGCAGCCATCTTGAATTTTATAATTGCTGCTAAAATCACGAAAGAACTATATGAAAAAAGTAGGAAGTACTATCGGCCATCTTGAAATCTAAGATGGCGGTCAGAAAGCAATTGATGTTTTGTCACAGTCAAATTCCTTGTTCACACATGTGTGAGACTAGCCTCAACAATCAGCTTGTTATGTGGTTGGTTTAGAAGGATATTTATGAGATCAAGAGGAGCGCAGTGGCGCAGTGCTAGAGCATTGGATTCTGAATCGAGAGAACCTGCTTTCGAACCCTGTGCAGCAGTTTCGAACCTTGGGAAAGTTCGTTTACTATACGTTGCTCCGGTTCACTCAGCTATATGAATGAGTACCTGGCTACAAACGATGGTGTATGTTTGTATACGAATAATATTTGTGCATTAATTGTAGCGTGGCTGAATACTTTCCACAGAAGTCAGTGTTCAATTTATTAGGACTGGCAGGGAATAAAATGTAAAGTGTTTTGAACGGCCCTAAAGACGTGATACTGCGCTATATATCCTTTTATCTCTAGAACGTAGGACGTACTATGAGTACCATGTTGAAATCTAAGATGGCCGTCGTAAATGTAGCAAGACAATTGTGTAATAGTCAGATACCATGTCCGAAATATGTGGGGTCTAACCACTAAAAGCACTATTCTACAATTAAAACTTAAAAAAGATGCCAAGATAGCGTTTTGGTCTAATACAGTGTACAGCAAAATAAATTACTAACGTCAAAAAGCTACATATTGTCCCTGACTACTAGCATAACCACCAGGTAAAAGGGACTTCACCCGATGGCAGTTCTATTTATTTGAACACCAATTCGACTTCTCTGAGAATCGTCCAACTGCGTTAGAATTTCTGCGCAAGATTTAGCAAGATTGCCACCCAGAGAATTAACTCTAGGTGGCTGTGGACAAGGAAGCACTTATCGAGAGTCTATCTATGTGTATCACGCCCGTCTGAGGTATGTGTCGATTTTATTTTTAAACATATTCACGCTACTAGCACCCACACAATCAGCAGATAATCTGTTCCATTCATTTCCAATCTACACTGCTCCTTTGTTAGTGTAACTTCATGTCCTCTAGTCCTATCTTTCTTAACTGAGAAAAAAAAATATCTATCAATATTTTCATAACCATTCATTATTTTAAACACTTCTATCTGATCTCCTCTCAATCTCCTGGTCTCTACTGTTGTTGAACCACATTCTTTTAGGCGAATTTCATAACTAAGATCCCTCAGTGTTGGTATCATTTTAGTCGCTCTCCTCTGTACTCTTTCTAGCATATATATGTCCTTCCTGCGATACGGCCTCCATGCTTGTATACAATATTCTAAATGAGGCCTCACTATAGCTTTGTACAGCGGTATTTTTAGCTCTTTTTACTAAACGTTATATTTCGCCTAATTAATCCAAGGATTTGATTTCCCTTTCAAGTTGCAATTCCGCACTGCTCTGAAACCTTCATATCAGCACTAATGGTTAACCCTAAGTCCTTTTCTTTTATAGTAGTACTTAGTACAGTACTCCCCATTGTATACTCTATCTCTTCGTTCCCATGTCCTGCGTGGAGGCGTTTACATTTCCCAAAATTGAACAGCATTTGCCACTTTTCAAACCATTTGATATATATTAAGAATAATATAGGTCCTAGTACTGATCCCTGTGGTACCCCAGTCAACACCGATTTCCAGTTTGAAGCCTCCCCATCAACTACTACACATTGTCTTCTATCAATCAGCCATTTTTATATCCATTTTATTATACCATTTCCTGTGCCATGGGCCTTTAGTTTAAGCAGTAACCTTTGCTGTGGTACTTTGTCGAAAACTTTGAAAATCTAAGTAGATGATACCTACTGGTAATCCCTAATCTACCCACTTAGTGATGTCTTCCAAAAAACATAACATATTTTTTAAGCATGACCTCGCTTTAAAAAACCCATGTTGAGATGGGTTTATCAAGTTGTGTTTAACAAGAATATCCACCATGTGATCTTTAATTAGTCTTTCTAATAATTTGCAAATCACTGATGTTAAACTCACTGGTCTATAGTTCTGTGACTTGTTTCTCGAACCTTTTTTAAATAACGGTATAATGTTTGCCTCTTTCCATTCTAAAGGAACCACTCCCTCTTCTAATGACAAATTGAAAACTGTTGCAAGCGGTACGCTAATTTGTTCTACAATTTTCAATAGTAGTTTGGGTGGAATCCCATCCACTCCAGGTGATTTATTTATCCTTCATAACCAATATTTTCTTAGCTGCCATTTCCGGGGTTACAATTAATTGTCCTAAATAGTCTGAATCTGTCCCCTTGAACTTAGCCTCTGGTACTGGCAGTGAACTAATATCTTCCCTGGTAAACACTCAACTAAAATACTCATTCAGGTCTTCTGCCATTAAGAATCCCTCTGATATTATATTTCCAGCACTATCTTCTAGAGGACCGACCTTATCTTGAACTTTCTGTTTGCTTCGAACATACGCATACAAACTCTTGCTGTCATGTTTTGTATTACTAGCTAATTGTTGTGCATAGCTTCTCTTTGAATTTCAAATTTCAGCTGTAGCTTGGTTAAGTGCTTCTTTATCAATGTTGTAGTCTTCATCATTTCCAGTACATCTATATGACTTACTCATCATTTGTTTATACTTAATTTTTGTAATGGCTTCTTTCGATAAGTGTTTCTTTTTGGACCGTTTCCCTTGTTTTTGAAGGGTACAAATTTATTGACTATGCACTTAATTTCACTCTTTAATATATTCCAGCATTCTTTTTCTGTCATATTCTTCAGTGTGTTATTCCAGTCTATCTTTGCTAAATATGTCCTGATGTCCTTAAATTTTCCATAGTGGAAATTTCTCCTATACTGCTTTTTACTATTCCTTTCTGATTTTACTTTGATGGTAAAATGTATCTGGTTGTGATCACTATTCCCCTGTGGCTCACATATCTTGACATTGTCAACTAATTTATTCTGTGAGGACAAAACTATGTCTAACACATTCTCACCCCTGGTTGGTTCTAGCACATGTTGAGAAAGGAAAGTATCTTGAACTAAAACTAAAAACTTGTGGTCCTCACTCCCCGTACTTTGTAGAGATTTCCATTGTATATGCCCGTGGTTAAAATCCCCCGTTTGCTTACTTCCCTTATAGCGTTTTGTATTTTTTCATTCTCTTCTATGCCTATGTTTGGACTTCGATAAACTAACACAACTGTTAACGTTGAGTTTCCTGTGACTATGTTACACCAAGCAGCTTCTTCGCAATCTGCTTCTCTTTCTAATTTTATTTCATAAGCCTGGATAGATTCTTTAATATATAAAATAACTCCACCTTCCCTTCTTCCTATTCTATCTTTCCTAAACATTACATATCCTGTCAGTCCCAATTCGGCATCTGTTATATCGGTGGTTTTTGTTTTTGTTTACTATACTCCTTGCATTTAAACAAACACATTGATACCCAGCTTCAGAACAGTTTTCCAGACTGTTCTTTGCTGATTTGTTTGTGCTCTATTTTTGTATGCCTCCAGTTTCAGGCTTTCCTGTGAGTCCCCCTTGCGAATCTAGTTTAAATAGATGCAACCTGTCCCACTGTCAACAGATCGCAGCATGTTCTCTAAGAAAACTGCTGCCCCCTTTCCACTAAGATGGAGGCCATCTCTCATGTACATATCTTCCCTCCCAACAAAGTATCCCCATAATCCTGTGAATCCCAACCCCTCTTCTTCACACATACTCTCAACTAGTGCGTTGATCGCCATCCTCTTGCAGTTTATATATGTTGTCCCCCTTCCTCTCATTACTGGCAAAATTCCTGACAGAATAATATTCTCAACTGTTGTCTCCTTTAGCTTCCTCGCTAACTGTCTATACTTCTGTACTATCCTAGTTTTCCCTCCCTGCCTGCATTATTTGTTCCTACAAGTTCTAATATAGACCTTACCATGTCCCAATGCCTTCTCTAATCTGCCAGTCACATATTCTATCCTACCCCCCGGTAGACAAGCAACGACATCCTTCCCCTCTCTTCGTGTCTTGTCCGTCTTTCTCATAATGGAGTCGCCCAAAAACACCCTCTCTTTCCTCAATGTCCCCTCAATCACTGCCTCAGAGTAGCTCTTTCTTCGGTTTGCATCTGTCTGGTTGTTGTCTTTTCCCACTGCCGTCTTCTCTCCTGTCACATTCTCTTCCGATCCATTCTTTCCTCTCGCTTTTTGTCCTGTCACCTTTCCTTCTGTCATCATCCCTTTTATCGACTTCTCTTCTATCACTTTTGCTCTCACTTCCTTTCGTCCCTTCAGCTTTCCTTCCATCTCATTTTCTTCCCTCCTCTCCCGTCCCATCTTCCCTCCCTCCTTCTCTACGGTCATTTTCTCCCCTGTCACCTTCACGCTTGTCCCGTTTTCTGTCGTCGATTTTCCAATTTCTTCCCCTCCAATCACCTTCCCTCCTCTCAATCTCCTTTCCTCAGTTTTCTTGCCACTGCTATTCTCCTTTAGTCTTGCAGTATTCTCACCTCTCTCCCTGTCGTCTCTCTCCATTCGACCTGTCTCCTTTCTAATTCCCTACTCCATTCCCTTCACAATATCTGTCAACCTAACTATCTCCTTCTGCAGACACTCCACCTTCCAACACCAAATGCACTGAAAGGTGAATCCTTCCTCCATGGTTTCTGCCCATGACTTCCCACAGCCGGACAATGCAAAATCTACCCAGCTGTGGCAGTGATCGCACACCAAGTGTCGCTTTGCCTTGACTTGCCGCTTGCTAGGCGCCCTCTCCCCTCACTCCCCTCTCCCATCCCTATCAGAATTTATTTAATAACTTAACTAACTTAGACAGATTACTTACTACTGCATTATTTCATGTACTGATTAAACCCAACACATATACATGTTTGTGCCGCCGCTTTGTTTTTTGGCTTCACAAATAGAACAGCCAACAGAATAACGCTTTCTACACCGTCTGCTTTCCCAAGAGAAATTATATCTTACATATAAAAGAAGTGAATTTGCAACGTGATCCTGTTTATGTGGTTTGATTAGCGAAATTCGAAAATACTCGTTCGTGAACACGGAATATTGCATCTACGAGCTTCTACGAACAATATCCGCCAATTATTTAGTAACGATTATCTCAAATGTACCTTACCTTTCCAACGGGAGTTTCAGACGATCGAAGTTGGTGTGAAAATGTTTACCAGATATGTGGCTTTTATTCCATCAGCTATTAACGTCACACCTTCCTTGTCCAATCACATGGCAACAAAACACGCATGCAATGGTGTTTAATTACGCTATTGTCTTTAGGGAATGCATAGTTTGATAACTTTTTCTTCTTCTTTACGAGACAATACCGGTGGATATGACATTTGATACGGATTTTTAGTATCCTAATTCCCAATAATGTCCACTTAGTGGATTGTGTGTTCAATTTACGAGAGAGCCACCCTTACCAGTCGTCCCACGCAAAAACTACGCCGACGTCACGCAGGAATACTGCGAAGCGCGTTTAACATTCACAGTTAAGAACACTTGACTAAGACTGAGTTGCTGAGGTATGGATAGAGTAACTGAGAAAAAACCCGAGGGATAGCTGAGATTTGCTGGGCACATGCTAGTGAAATGGCAACTATGACCATTATATGTGACAATAAGCGCTAGAAAAAGAAACTGGTGGAGTGATTGCAAAACAGTCACCCTTGAAAATAATACAGTTCTATTTTGAACCTTCAATAAAACACTTTAGAGTGATTTCAACCATGTTTCAGAACACTACAATATTCATGTTTAAAACTGAAAGCTTTTAGTCCCCAATAATAACAATAATAATATTAGATCATGATTCTCTTCATCATAAAATAACTTCTTAAGATATTCAACTTTTAACCGAGTGTTCCGACACTAGGTTCGAAACACGACCGTTTTTCTTTGAATACCCTACATCGGGTGAGACGAACTGTTACTCGTAGAGCTTACTGATGGTGTAAGGGAAGATACTGAACTCGAGTCTGTTGTGGTGCAGACGACAGTGATGACTATATATATATGGAGAGAGAGTTGAATCTTACTCCAGTGGTCGACGTGAATGAGGGAGTTTTACTTGTTATTCTTCTTTTTCCGTATATGTGCATAATCACTCTCTGGAACATTGTCGCACTGTTGACACTATACACAATGTGGATGATGCTGGTGATTATGAACAACATGGGTGTGGTGCAGCTTAACATAATTACAAACTAGTTCTGGATAAAACAGTGCAAAGCTGCAAGTCGAATTGTGTTCAAGGTGTTGGTTGTGACTTACAAATGTATTCATGGTTTAGCGCCGTCTTATTTGTCAGAACGTCTGCAGCCACGAGATCGTGATTGACGCATACTGCACCAAGGCATCACGAAGAAATGCATCGACGACTCGGCATTTGGCGCAGCAGCACCGCGACTATGGAATGAACTACGAGTGGATATTCGTGCATCAGGGACACTGAATAGGTTTAAGAAGTCTTTAAAGACTCGTGTTTTTATTAGACATTTTAATTAATTTAAATTGTTTTGTCGTGGCGACTTTATTTTTAAGTTATTGTATTATATGTATTAAAACCAGTGTTTAGTTTTTAACATATCAATATACATTGATTTATTGCTTATACAGCGCATCGATCCGCTATGCGGGAATTAGCGCTAAAGAAATACCGTATTATTATTATTAATCCACGCTATATCTTAGAACAGCATATTACGTATGACACACAGTCAACGTCCGGGAACCCGCATTTTTTACTATACTCGTCATCTTCAAAGGCTGTATCTCAAAACCTACTGGACCATCTAAGGACTATGCGTATACTACATATATACAATTGCACTGCACTTGCCCATCATTTAAAACATGGCTGAATGATTGTTTGTGTAGTGTCTAGCGCATGTCAATGCGCAAACACAATACTTTTGTAATTTGCAAAAAATTATTGCCCATACACATAAATAAAACCACCATTCACGCACAATGCATGCTTGTCTCTCCTGTCTCTGTCTCTTAGATACGTTTATAACGTCATTAGTTTCGTATTTTCAACATATACATATTGTATATATTGTTTGATGTATACTTAAGCACCCGCGACATTTCATTTTCATCCTAACATAGATATTTAGAATACCATGGATTAACTGCTCCCTACATCCGGCGCTACAACTCATACTGTGCAGATTTATGAGCCGTTAGGCGTGAAACATTTCCGGTTAGACGTGGATAGATATGAACAATAGCACATCAGCATCATAATTAATTTTGTGAGCCGTGTCATTTTAAGAATTGTAGCCAACTATGTCACAGTTAGGAACAAGATGGCCCACGATGAGTGGAAACTACAGATATTGGCTATAAAACAGTCCAACATCAGACGGACTGTCACGACAAGGTCGAGACCGAGTTTCAAAGCCGACTGACAGGTTGCTACAATAGTTTCGGTCGGTAACTTATAAAAAAGAAAATGTAACGAAACGCCTGTCATTTGTATAGTAGGTCTGGAAGACCTAAGGTAAGCGCCTTGCCCTAGGCTACGGTAGGCATTATGCCAACAATAGTTACTCATTTGGGTTCCTGCTAATAATCCCTGGAACGTTTTGAGATCTCATTTAAACTCATATTCATGTAAAACTTATTTTAGACACACTAGTGACTATATATATACCCAAGCAATCTAATACACGTGTTAACTAGCATCTGTGTGCAAACAATGATAAAATAAATATATACCTATGTATTAATAAACTAAACCACCACTAACATTATAATAATCACATTTCAATATAGTGATTTCGTTTGATGTTGTTATGTAGTAGAATTGACATTTCGATTGACTTATTTAATTAATGTATTCATTTAACTTATTGCGTTTAACGTGTTTAATTGTCGTTTATACACATTTTATTTTTAACTGTGCTAATTATATAAAAATGTAGGCCTACTTAGTTTTATAATGTAAATGCCTAGGAGAAGTGTTTTTATTTCATCTATATTATAAGGTACATTAAAAATGCAGACTACTAATAAAACCTTAATAATCGATAAGCACGATTTTATCCAGCTAGAGTTGTGACACTAAATCACAGAAGTAAACATAGTACATTGTTTTGTTTGTTAGTTCTTTGACAACCGTTTTCATTCCAAATACTGTGGGAAATGCTAGTAATCAACTTGGAACATTTTCACGGGAAAGGGTGTAGAACTCTCACAGATTCAACAAATTATACACCGTTATACCGGGAAACATGTTACTGAATTTACAAGTACACGTATACACGACATAATCTAAGATATGCATGACTTGAAGCTGAAACAGACATATGTTTTGCACATTTTTTATTATGGTCGATTGTAATTATACACACCGAGTTGAGAAGTCAAATGACTGATATATATATGTATATATGTGTATATATATATATATATACACTATTTTATATGTGTGTATGCTGAACAGGATTTACCGATATTTAAGAAGTTTGTCATTCAAACCAAAACATAAAAGATGATAAGTGGACAACGAAGCCATTGGCTTATTACAAGTCCCATCATTGTTCATCTAGTTGGACAAGTTGACCTGTCCATAAGACAAATGCTTCCTTGTCCACTTGCCATCTGGAATTAATTACCCGGGTGTCACCCATCCATGGCCCAGTAAAGGCAGCAGATTCCAACAGTGCACTATTTGGATCTTGTCGTACTCGTTGACGCAAATATGATCTCTGGGTGAGTTCTTTCAGGTGGGGGTAAGGCCATCTAGAAAAGCGTAGCATATCAAGAAACATCTAGTCGTATATATATACGTATGTATATATATATTAAATACAAAACTAAATAAGAATATGGAAACGTTGGCAGCATAACACGAACAATACCGCATTTATTCCATTCACTGAGCTATTATCTACTCAGTTCATCCACTACCGTGTCGTTTAGTTACTCTTTTCTATTCCTTAATTCAGTGAGAAAACATACTTATGTCAACATTTTCATTAACACTCTATAGGAACCTTCACACCATAGATCTGCATTCCCATTAAATAGCAATTGTGATTTACTCATAATGTCTTTGTATATAGTGCTATAAGGCCACATTCTTGTTGGCATTGCTCACAAATAAGGTTTGCAAAGTAAGTAATCGTATTATTTCTGAGCAGTCGACGTCCTTGAATCTTCACCTTTTTATGCGGCGTCATAATGATATCTGTGTTATGTTCATGTGCAGCCCTCTCTCTGCACACACACAATGACGATTGCGGTTTTGAAAGGAAAAAGATACTGCAATACGATAATAAAAAGGATACTTCATTGTTTAATGTATGTAGCTATGTAGCCTCAACGACTTCTTAATATCGTGATACGAAACGATACGATACGGTGGTGACGAAATCTTATATAACATTATTGACTAATTGTTTTTGCTCTTTGTATACGAACACACGCATTTCCTCAGCTTATTTCAGCACAGAAATGTAATGTATCATTCGAGGTAGAAAACCTATCATTATCGTGGTAAGATAACGTTTGTGTGTGTATACGCGCGCGCATGCGTGCTTGTATGTGAATGTGTCGGTGGGTGGATGGATGTGTGGTTAGGTGAATGTGTTCAGATGTGAGTGTATGTAAGTGTGTGAATAGTGTGTGTACGTTAACACCAGTGACAGTCAAGCCAAGTTACCTCGCTGACAACTATGACATCCTACAGACAGAGACTGATATGTTATCACTGTTGAATTTCTAAATTACTACATAATAAAACATAGGCGTGGGAACATTGCGGGCTGAGGCTGGTCAAGGGCGTTCGGAAAGGGGGAGCTAGGGGAAGGTGCTGTTGGAAATGTTTTGAAGGTGGTAGTATTTTTGCGGCGTATGAGGTGGGAGATTGTGTTGGAGGTTTTTCGCGGTGTCGAACGTGGCATAATGTCGAACGTGGCATAATGTCGAACGTGGCATAATGTCGAACGTGGCATAACCAACCTTGAAGCTCATAAAAAACCCAACTACACCATTTGCCGAAATGTTCGGGAGAGTGCGAGGCATCAAAGAACAGCCCCCCTGGTGCTTGCTGTTTGCAGATGACATCGTGCTGTGCAGTACCAGAAGAGAGGAGGTGGAACTGAAGCTCGAGGAATGGAGACGTGCAATGGAAGAGCGAGGACTAAAGATTAGTAGAAAGAAGACGGAATACCTGAGGTGCAACGAAAACAATGACCTAGAGATCCGGTTACAGGGCGAGACAGTGAAGAGAGTGAAGACATTCAAATATCTAGGATCGACATTGGCGGATGATGGAGAATTGGATGCAGAAGTCACTCATAGAGTGCAGAGCGGGTGGAAGAACTGGAAGAGAGTATCTGGAGTGCTGTGTGACAGAAGAATGAACGTAAAGATCAAGGGAAAAGTGTATAGAACAGTGGTAAGGCCAGCACTGATGTACGGGTCGGAGACATGGGCGGCAAAGAAGACACAGGAAAAGAAGTTGGATGTCGCAGAAATGCGAATGCTACGATGGATGTGCGGAGTCACAAAGCTTGACAAGATAAGAAACGAAAGAATCAGAGGGACAACGAAAGTGGTGGAAATTTCGAAGAAAGTCCAAGAAAGTAGGTTGAGATGGTATGGACACGTGATGAGAAGAGAGGAGGATTATGTAGGAAGGAGAGCGATGGGAATGGAAGTGCAAGGGAAGAGGAGGAGAGGAAGGCCGAAGAGGAGGTGGCTAGACAGTGTGAGGGGAGATCTCAGGGAGAAGGGACTGTCGGGGGAGGAAGTGTACGATCGAACGACATGGAGGCGAATGTCATCATACATTGACCCCACCTAAAAGTTGGACAAAGATGAAGAGGAAGAAGATATATATATATATATATATATATATATAAATATGTATATATATATATAAATATGTATATATATATATATATAACACTATGCACCGCATTGCCTGTACAGTGCCTGATAATACCGCATTACCTGTACGTTTGTAATGACGACTATTACATAAATTATCACGATCGAATATGAACAATTTATGCCCGGTATAATTTCAGTTGATTATTTATATAAATCTAGGTGCTTGTTTTTTGTTTCAATTGCATATTTATAAGTATTCTAATTTTGATGTATTTGATGTTGTTTTAACTAAAACTTTATTAGCTGTACAGCTGTATATGTACAGGCAATGTGTTGATTTCATGTATATAAACTTACAGCCAATGAGCGGCCACTGGCTGACATTTTATGACATACGACACAGTTTCTCATGAAAATTAATTGCGCCGGTATTAGTTGTAGTGTTGCGCGAAACTGTACTAGTTTACCCTTGATCCCTTGTAAAAGTCGACAACATTTTACCCCAGCATTAAACTGCCATGCTAATTACACAACTTTAATGCTTACTGAGTGTAATATATTTGAGGTAATCAGCAGCCGAAAGCAACTGCGTTACCGACACTGACATGTCGGCGTCGAACTCGAAGGCCGACAATATTTAATATAATTCCTGATCAACAAATCCCGTGGCCCTTCAGGATTAACATTACTTTAGTCTAGAACGAGCTCGTGTTGATTCATGTTCGACAGTTTTAATCATATATCAAAATTATTCTTCGAAAATTGTCAATGGCATATCTATATCGACTGTAGGATACAACTACTAGCCTTAGAACACTAGGAGTCGGACGCAGGCTTTTTGACACAGCCACGGCACAGGCGTCTTTTTTCGCGAGTTGGATTTTGTTGGTCTATTTTTGTAAGTACTCCACTCACAACAACAGTTTGCACAACTTCGACGGATTAGTTATTAAAAATGTAGTACATAAATAACCTTACGGACGAATCTGTGCAGGTTTTTATTAAAACTGCATAACACATTAGGACGCACGATTCAATACCGTACATGGGTGGGGGGGCGAATTGGAATATCCTCACAAGCACTACTTGACTCTAATCCTTATTTTGTATATGTTCTACTGGTCTTTCCGTGTTGAGTAAAATAAACATAAACCTGATATTTATGTTATGTAGCATAACAGTTAATGTGAATATCTTGATATAATAAAAAACAATTGACTAATCAGTGCAGGATATATTAATAAATTGTCATCAACATTTTAATGTCAGCATCTATTTGCTTAAGATCAGGCCACAAAAATTAAGTCAGACTTCATTGCAATATTGTATTATACATGGACTGTAGAAGGCCTATCTGTGTGCTATATAAAAACAGTCCACATCAACACTTTTTGTAAATAAATACATTTATTAAGATTCAAAATAATATACGTGCATACATCTCATTTATTCAGTACACAACTTCACACATAATTCAAGTGTTTGTCTCAGTAAAACAAGTGTAGGCATGTATATCTTTAACACTCCGGTATGTTTGTCCATGCAGTCTATAAGATTGAAATGTAACGGCTACTGCAGTATGCATATAAAACAATATATTGCAGCAACTAGCACCATTTCGATAAAATAACAAAGACACCTTTACAAAGACACGGTAGACGCATGGAATAGACTTCATTTGGGGAGGGCCTGTCCGTTTCATGTTTCTTGCACGGGGGGAGAGAGGGGTGTGCGCATCAGTTTGCCCGTAATATTGTATATTAATTATGTTCTGTGTTTCACTGTTATCTATCAGTTTCCTGTCAATGATATTGTTTTTTGCTATATTAAAAAAATGTTTTTGTTGTTGAAATCCTTTCATTGCTCAATCTTTTTAGGGGGTGTCCGTCTCGTACACCTATGATCATTATCTTTAAACTGTTGAACTTTATTTGTAGAACAGGACCCCAAAGGGTAATGTGACTGACATGTATAAAATACATAGTTCCAAAATGCAAACAATCAACACAAAATGTGTAACTTACATAATATATAACTACCACCCTAAATAGTGAAATTATTAATTGCATATCTTATCACATAGAGATGGTAACAACATAGATCTACTACACAATTGCATTGTTGTTTGCTTCAGCGTGGAAACGATGACAGTAGTATGCTACATTCAGTCACAGTAACATGCTTATTGCAGATCACTTGCTGAATCAATTGACATTCACAGCTGTAACTTAACATGCCTGTTGCTGTTTGAATAGTATTCTGGTATGAATCTATGCATATTTTCTGCAAAGAAGGTATGATCAAACATGTAGTGAAGTGCACCTCAGACGCAATACTAATTACATGTTGTGCACTTTATGTTCTATCACTCATCTAGTTTGCCAGGCATTTGCATTTGAGAACTACATTAGTCAATCTGTATAACCAAACATTTTATGTAATTAAAGTACTTTTATTCCTAATACCTAATCAGTGTATAAGCTCTAGAATGTATATTTAATTATTTTCCTAGCACATTCTTAATGCAAAAGGAAAGGCAATGTTGTGTTTCTTTTTGCTTTCGATAAGATCTAATCAAAAATGGCTTGCATACCATCAATGTCATCATGACTTGCTGAAATACCAGCATAGCTAGCATACCCTCAATACCACCATGGTTTGCATATCATTATGGCTTGCACTCCACCAATACAATCATGGCTTGCATACCATCAATACCACCATAGCATGCATACCACCAGTACCACCATGGCCTGCACACCATCAATAAAATCATGGCTTGCATCAATACAATCATGTCTTGCATATCATTAATACCATCAAGGCATCCATGCTATTCACGTCATGTGTTGAATACCATCACTACAATCATGCATTTTGATACCACCATGGCATGCATACCATCAATATCATCATGGGTTGCCCACTGTCGATACCACCATGGATTGCATGCCACCCACACTGTTAAGAGATACCGTTAGTGTAGACGTGAAACATGATATACGTCCACTAATGCAGCCATCTAGCCAACGAGCTAGTGGCACTTTGGACAGACTCACTCTCCCCGCGACACTAGAACTAAACAGCACGACGATTTGGCATGGGTATGTATCTGCTCGAATAAAGCTATTTAATGGCATAACACGAGTTATCAACTTGGTGGCAGCGAATCACGAGCCCTGACAGCCATCACGAACAGGAAGAAAGAGAGCAGTTTCCGGCGCATCATGACGGTAAATGACTTTTGATTTCGCCACCGCGGTGACTGCTTAAAAGTACTGGCCATTGACCCGCCGTGACCTCAGGCTATGGCTGACGGTGCACAATTCTGCGCGCCGCCCAAGTTGGATGTCAACGATCCGAATCTTGCGGATTCGTTCATGAAATGAAAGCGACAGCTTCAAATATATTTGGTGGCGTCGGAGAAAAATAAGAAAGCGAATGCTACCCAGGTGGCAATAATTCTTAACTGTGCTGGGCCAGACTTCATCACAGTATACGATCATTTTGTGTGGGCAGAAGACGGCGACAAAGATCGCCCCGATAAAGTACTCCAGAAATTGGAAGAGTACTGTGCGCCCAAGGGAAATGTCGTAGTAAACACGTTCCGTTTCTGGAATGTCCTGTGGAAGCAACCGTTTGATGTGTACCTCACAGAACTCCGTACAAATGCGACTACCAGGACACGGAGCGCATGATCCGGGACAAGATAGTGTTTTCTGCAAAAGGCAAACTACAGGAATTGCTTTTGCGAGAGACGCAATTAACACTCCGGAATGCGATCGAGATATGCCGTCCGTTTGAAATGACACACAGGCAGGTGACGGAAATGAATCTGGAGCACATTATCGAGAAAGTGTATGCCAGCAAGCAGAAGGGAGCACCGAGACCGAAACCCAGGTATGGGAAAAACGAATGTGCGTACTGTGGGTACAAACACCAGCCAGGTAAAGAGAAATGTCCTGCATGGGGAAAGAAATGCTCGTACTGTAATGTCCCTAACCATTTCCGTGCTAAATACCGAAAGAAAAGGCAACAAGGGCAGGAAGTCAGCACAGTCGATCGTCTGAGCAACGACAACGGACAGGAATGGTTACACACCTATGACATTGGTTGTAACAAACGAATGAATCGAGTCACAGCGCTTATGAAGATAAATAACTGCGATGTCCGATTCCAGCTCGACACTGATGCAGACGTAAACACGATCACGCAAAGATTCGTATACAAGCACCAAGTTAGCCAATCACAAGGAAAACTTGTTATGTAGAACGGTTCCAAAATGACTCCAAAGGGTGTGAAAAAATTGGCCGTGACGAATCCCAAAACTGGCGAAATTAAAGATGTTGAGTTTGTTGTTGTCAACAATGATCTCACGTGTCTCATTGGATCGGCAACAGTACAGGACATGGGCCTACTCACCGTTCACGGAGAAAAGTTCATCGCAGAAATACAACAAAACGAAGAGAATCAGCGAACTGCTACGAAAACAACGGCGCTTGATGGATGCAAGTCCATGCAGAAAACTGCTGGTAGTAAGGGGAAATGCCCCCCCACTAAAGTAGGGTTTAGAGGCGCCCCGATCATCACGCAGAGAGTAAGCAAGAAGTGGACAACTTGGGCAGGTTGGGAACAACAACCCTCCAGACAGATCATGAGAAAAGAAGACAGGCAGTCACAAAGCATCATGACAAATCAGCCCATGATTTGGATGCATTAGAGAAAGGACAACCAATCCTATTCAAGAATTAAGCTTCCCAATGTCAAGTTGGAACGCGGCGTAGTGACACAGAAACCGGACGACAGATCCTACGTGTCAGAGACCGAAAAGGCAATAAATATCGGCGAAACCGAATACACATTCGTCCGAGAATGAACCCCAACGGCATTCCTCCGGCAAAGAACCCTGAGGACGTTCGCCTGGCTAGGAACGACGACAACGGCGTGACATCAAAGATGCGCTAGAACAGCCGGGAACAATCAACGACAGGGAACGCGTGTCAGCGACCGACGTCAGAAATTAATCAGGGACACGACCCGAGGCTACTCAACCAAGGGAACCGGACACTCCCACGGCGACATCTGGAATTCAGGACAGGCCGATGAGGACACGACAACCGCCCATCTGGATGAAGGACTATATATTGTAGTCGGTAGTGACAACCCCTAATGACTGTCGAATTTTCTAAAGAAAGGGGGATGTTAAGAGATACCGTTAGTGTAGACTTGAAACATGATATGCGTCCACTAATGCAGCCATCTAGCCGACGAGCTAGTGGCACTTTGGACTGACTCACTCTCCCCGCGACACTAGAACTAAACAGCACGACGATTTGGCATGCGTATGTATCTGCTCGAATAAAGCTGTTTAATGACATAACACGAGTTATCAACACATACCATCATGGCTTGCATGCCATCGATATTGACATGGATTGCATACCATCAATACCACCATGGTTTGCATACCACTGTGACTTGAATACCATCAGTATCATCATGGTTTTACTACAAATCTGTTGTTAAACAATCAAGTCTTTTCTTTATTTCTGCTGCTTCATGTGTTTGGTGTTGTTTAATCTTGTCTTTATTATGGTCCAACTATGTCTTGTTTGAAGACTTCCATCTCTGTTCTCCTGTTAAAAGAAATGTTGGTGCAACAATTGAGCAAAAACAACAGTTGTTAGAGTAAATCAACAGCACACAGTGGCAACTTGTATGGTTTACCTAAATGCATACTGCATCACTGCAAATATTTAAATACATAGTATTGTTTAATCAGTCAAACCATCACTCAGTGTAACCTTCCATTATATATTTTAAGAGTAACAGTTGTGAAGCAGATGTATATCATCAGATCCATTGATGCATCATCAAACTTTACGGTGCAGTATCCTTATCACCAAGATCAATGCAAACTGTTGGTAGAATGTTTTTCCTGTCTGATATCCTTTAAATAAATGTGTGTGAAATATTAAAAAGGCTAGCATGAAACTTTATTGTAGTGGTCATTTTATTAACTTAAAAAAATGCACATGTAAACATTGCATTTTCTTCACATTACTATAATAAACTTGTGTCTAGATCAGAGAAAAACGCCTGGGGCCAGAGCACTGTTAACCTTCATGTTGTGTTGCAAAAACAGTACCTAGTAACTGGCGATGTTTAAAATTTGTGGGAAATGAATGCAATAGATCTAGCAGGTTGAGTGCTAGCATGTATTGGCAATGAAATGATGCATATTTGAAAGAGTGTTGTTGGCGTAGTGATTTTTGCCATTTTTATTTATATGACACACGTGCGTGCAGGAATCATGTCTATTTTGGTAAATATTGATGGGCACCAAGCATGGATGTGTTTTAAAACAGCTGGAGGTACATGATTTTGATGAAGTTTGATCAACATATAATTTCTGAAATTTCAGAATTTCGAATGGTAGTTTCCTTATAATCTAACAAAACATTAACATGGCTGTCAGTGGAAAAACTAACAGCGGTCTGTGCCCTTCTTTGTTGTATACAAGTACAATAACTAACCAGGTAATCGTTCTTCATCAGTCATATTATTTTCAATGTATGATGTGGTTAGCATGGTATCCTCCATCATGTGTATGGCCGAAGCTGGAAGGGAAAACAACATTTCAAAATATACCTGTGGGAAGCATCTTACAATTAATTCAATGTATTTAAATATATTTTGGCATTGCAGATCCACAAAAAAATTGCATCTTCAATCGGTGGTATTTTAGGCCTTTTTGCATGCCTATGCTGCCATTTTAGTTGATAAATGTCCTTAAATCCATATTATTTATGTTACATAATATTGCATATGTGTCATAATATTTATTATCCGATTAAAGTGTAAAATATAAAAAACAAAGCCTAAAGTGATCAAAGATCATGTGGTTTACATTCTTAGCCAGGGGCATAACTAGGATTTTTATAAGGGATGAGGTGGGGTAAAATAGGTTGTCCAAATGTGGACTTTCAGCTTTTTCCATAATGCAACATGTTTAAGAGGTTTTAGGTGATCAATATCTTACATTTCTGATGAATAAACAGTTGAAGATGCTCTGTAATTTCACGCATTGGACAATTTATGTCATGTGCAATTAGGACACTTCATATAAAGATTAACTGTCAACTGAAGACATTATAATCACCTCTCTACTGCTCTGGTTGAAGTTAATTTGTGGCAATCGAAGACATCCCAAAGCCTACAAATGTTACGCGAACACATTTTAATATTATACAGACAATTAATTGACATCAATACATTTTTATACGATGCAAAGTTACCTTATTATTTATATTTTACTACACAGAAAAATGTTCATAGATTACAGGTGCCTGGGAAAAGACACTAGAAATGTAAATTTATAAAATATTATTAACACCTTGGTACACAAAATTTCTGCCTTCAAAATGATTTGTTCCAACTATATAACAGTATGCATTGACATTTGGTCAATCTAATGTTGCTGCTATCTTTTCGGCGTCATGTTTTAGTGGCTTGAACAGAAGTAGCTATGTGGCCATGGGAAACCAGGAACAAAATCCAATGGGATACACAGCTGTGGACAAAACACCACAATATAAAAAACAGACAAAATCCCACAATGTTATGTTCTTCCATCGCCGCTGTGAGGTCGGAGGCACGGTCTGGGACGACGTGGAACACAAGTGTCTTGGCAAATCGTGCACTTGCCGTAGAGAGCACAGGTTCTATCCGCTGGAAACCATCATGATGCCGTAAACTCCGCGTGTTCTGCATTAAAGAATGAAATGAAGTTCTTTGAGATTCTGATTTGGTTCGTTCTTTCAGTAGGCGATATTATCACCATTAGACATGTGTCCCTTAAGAGAACGACAGTTCTACTAAGTTCGCACTTTCAAAGAAAGCTTTAGCGTTTAGTATACAAGGTGGCAGGACGAGCGCATCACAACTAAAGAAAATTACGATGGAGATTAAAACACCCATTAAATTTCACTTTTCAACCGCACGCAATTATTTATAATATTCCTTACAGAACATATAACGAATGGCCCCTGCCAAAAAAATGATAGGCTCATGAATCTGAGTAACCAATGAAATTGAGTGTTAATCTATCTCATCAAATCAGAGTATCATGTTGTTCTGTTTACGAAGCATTTGAACCAAGTTTAACTTCGGTGATATTGACACCAGTGACAGTAAAATAAAAAGGACTTGCAAACAATAACGTTTAGGTGGCCATACAACCCCCATAACAGTACATTTTCCCTATACTATATTTGAGAAGGTGTTATTTTATAAATAGCTAATAGAAACGTAAGCCTATTGGCATTTCCTAAAAAAACATGTTACACACTATACATTGAAAAGAAATGATGCCATTTGATGGTAGCAATAAAACCACATGTCAGCCACTAAACTCTCTTTCGTGGCCAAGCGAGAGTCGGCTAAACAAGACAGTTGTGGCGAGTAACAGTCAGTCTTTTTGACTCGAATGGCGAGGACTGGACCCGAGTCCGACTCGAGTCGCAGTCGACTCGGACTCCACAGCGAAATGACGCGGACTCGATTCGATCTGGTAACTCGTGTCTACGTCAAAATGTGACGGATACATGTGTGCATGCTAAATGAGTGCTGTGCCAAGAGTTTTCTCGATAATCAAGTTACATGTACGGTTCTTATTCGAAACATTTTATCTGCACTAAGTAAACATAGACATCGTTGTATAATTGCAACTGTTTTAACTTAGAATACTTTCGTATCCTATTTGTACAACTACGATTGAGTGACTTAAAACAGTGAAGACATTTGATTTGAAATTCCCGTAGGTGACTCGAGTCGTAACTCGAAAGTTTTAGCAGTGACTTGAGACTCGACTCAGAATCGATAACGAAATCAGTCGAGACTTCAAAGTACTTGGGATCTTGCGACTAGTCAACAAGTATGGTAACAGTATCATTACATAAACGAGTATGGCATAGTTCGAGTAAGAGTCATTCGGTAGGAGTCACCACCAACAACAATAAATGAATATATGGGTTTAACCCTAACCCTATCTCAGCGGGGTAAATGGTTATTGTGTGATTGCAGCTAAGTTTACAGGCAGTAAATTTATTCATGTAATATATGAAAACTCTAATAATATGAATAGTTAAAAACCAGGGCTAGCGTAATTAATACAAAAGCAATAACACAGAAGGCGTCACTGTGAAAGGACAGAATACTAATAATTTTACACTTTTTTGTGATGTACAGATAGGCGGATTTGAAGCATTGAAAAATGTCACTAATGCAATTAATGAGAATAATTATCATTTGATAGGGAAGATAATGGATAATGATATGGGTTGTGATGATATTCGTGTTCACAGTGCCAGTTATGAACAAAGATCTTCTCATCTAGCCCTTATGGTAACGTTCGTGGCACATTAATTATTGAAATAAAGAACACATGGAAGAATGATCATTTAAATTACCAGTAAAAATGCCCATCCACGGTTCGCGCTAAATATATACGCGTTAATGCAAAGTATGTAAAACGCACACATATGTAAGTAGTATGTCGCGTCAATCAGCGTGGGTTTATCAGTTTTCCGTTCAGCAAAAGCAAATGACGGCATATCTAGGTCAAGGACAATGGTCAAGTGTCACCCCCTGGTGGATAGGTCATGAACTGAATTTTGACGAACTAAAATAGCACCGTAGCGGAATTTTGATGAACTAATATATAGGCCAAAGTTATATTCCAAAGTTTGAGAGGTACTTTGAGAACTCCTTACTTTGAGAGGTAGTTTGATAGGTACTTTGAGAGCTACTTTCTCCCCCAAAAAGCTCCCCTAGCGGAATTTTGAACAACTAAAATAGCGCGGATATGTCAAGAACTAAATATCTAGGTCAACATTCAGTACTGTTTAAACCCGTGCCTATTATTTTGTCAAGTGCCTCCTACCTGGTCATTAACTAAAAGTATGAGTCATGAACTAAATAACAATACTGTTTAAATTCGTGCCATTTATTTCTTTTTATTATAAAAATATGTCAAAGACGTCAATAAATTTGTCATTGGGCATGCGCAATGGCGTGACTTCTTATGTCTCATAGGTTGTGGACCAAGTACAGCGCCTCCTGGTTTGAACAAATAGAACTATAAAATACATAATATAGGTCGAACTGTGACGTCAAATAGGTCAGTGACGTCGTTAGATAGGTCATTGCGCATGCTCAATTATGTCTTTTCTGATGTCCCATAGGTTGTCAAACATTTTTTATGTATAGCGCCCCACTAGCCTATACATTTACAACTATAAAATAGGTCCAAACCTGACGAATGGGTAGAGAACTTGTAAAGTAGGTAAAATCATGTCATTTCTGGTTACCATACAGATCTACGACCTTCCCATCACTCTGTTTGTAAATTTCTGCGTACCTATGTCTCTTATTACTAGCATACGTCGACTGGTTCCTGTATTAACAAATAGATGTTGATCAATGTTTGTGTACCTATGTATGTTATTAATAGCACACATGAAGTGATTCCTGAACATGTAACATACTTTGGGATATCTTTATCAACAAAATCATGGTCTCCCTATCTTTTAACATTTACCAATTATATAGTTTTTACATAGGACATTTGCACTTACCTCAATTGATTGCCCGGTTGCAAACAGTTTTGAAATGGTATTTGCTGTTCAAGTCTGATCTACTCTACTGTCTGTTCGTGTACTTTCTACTATGCAGTCCGCGCGTGTGAACTTTCTACTCTGCAGTCCGTGCGTGTATTTTCTGATCTGACGTTCGTTCTTATTCGACCCGACCACGTGATCTTTTTCTTCTGTCGAACTTTTTTAAAAGAACTGCTTTAGCTTTTGTGGTCATTATATCTTACATTTTGGAACATGAACAACATGACTAGTGATAACGTCCGACAAGGGATTTTGCTACCGAAGAGGCAGCATGCTCCGGCCACGGAGTCACTGATAAAAAAAAAAAAATAGTTTTGGCATACTGAGTACAAACCTTTGTAAAGGAACAGCTGTTACTTAACTATACTTTTAGCATGATGAAACCCTGCCTATTACCACAGATGTGCCACAAAGTTCTATACTAGGCCCACTTCAGTTTCTAATATACATAAATGACTTTCCAAAGTCAAGTGAGATATTTATATATGTAATGTATGCATATGATACAACTCTATTTACTACCATCTAATCTTCAAAAATATGTCCTAAAGATGTCAAACAACATTTAAATACAGAATTAAACAAGGTAAACGAATGGCTTGAAATAAATAAACTTTAAATATAAAGAAATCCAAATATATAACACACAAACTGGCAAACAAACAAGTAAATCCTTTTCTACTCAAGATAGATGAAACCAGAGTCAAAAGTGTTGAAAACGTTAATCTTCTAGTTGTAACATTGCAAGAAAACTTAAGCTGGGACATTCATATTAAAAATATTTCTAAATATTTTCCAAATCAATTTAGAACATTAAACAATTTGAAACGATTTTTTGCCATTAAATATAAAATAATTGTGTGTAACTCATTAATGTTACCATATATAAATTATGGCCTAATGATATGGGGTTTTAAATGTAACAGAATCATCAAACTACAGAAAAAAGCAATTATGATAATATGCTTAAGTAAATATAAACGCTCACTGCATTGGAAAGTATGCACTTGTGTTGTTATTATTTTTCGAAAGTGTTTAAGTGAGCCAAATGTAACTTGTTAAAAATGAAATTTTGGAGTGGCTTCTACGAGAGCGACCAACAATGGTCTTAGTGGCAGTCTCCCTGACCACTTTTAGCTTATGTACAGCGACATGACAGTCCGTGGTTACGATATCGCCAATACGTTATTTCGTACATTAATCCATTATTGTTCTATTTTTATGTTATACATTTTAGCTAAAAAATACATGTATATATGTTTCAACACATCATGAGCTGTAGATATTTATGTTTTCAAAAAGTTGTACAATTTTATTTTATGTGTGAGTGAAACAAACACTTCCGATTCCGATTACAAATTTGACTGTAAAGGTGAAAATAAAATGTGTTTTCATCCACTTAGAAAACATCTGCCTAAACTAAAACAGTTTCTTATCCATTAAAACAAAGGTTGCCAGCTTAAACAAGTATCAAGTCAAAGAACGGTTTATAACTCTTAAAGGGCAGAGAATTGTAGGCTGCTTGTGAAATTTGGCGTTGTTTCATTTTATGGCAGCATGTTGTGTTCGCAAATACACTAGGTGGCAGCACCATGTGTGATGGCAATTAGGTCGCCAGGTGTCACCATAAGACATGCAAGGCATATATGGCTGTCTCAATTTCAATTTCGTTGAGACGAAGTTACTGCTCCCAAAACTTTAAAAGTCTGATCCGGTCACTCTAAAAACACTGGCTAAGCTAATAATGTCCCCATGTACTCATATACACACGTACGGGTGTGCGTGTGTGCGCGTGTGCGAGTGTGCGCGTGTGCGCGTGTGCCCGTGTGCGCGTGTGCGGGTGTGCGGGTGTGTGCGTGTGCGCGTGTGCGTGTATGTGTGCGTGTATGTGTGCATGTATGTGTGTGTGCGTGTGTGCGTGTATGAGTGTATGCGTGTGTGCGTGTGTGCTTGTGTGCGTGTGTGCGTGTGTGCGTGTGTGCGTGTGTGCGTGTGTGCGTGTGTGCGTGTGTGCGTGTGTGCGCGTGTGCGTGTGTGTGAGTGCGTGCGTGTGTGCGTGCATGCATGCCTGCGTGCGTGTGTGCGTGCGTGCGTGCGTGCGTGTCTACATATAACTATTATGGACGACAAGGCGTGTGTATATATCACAATTATATACGCGTGTAACGGACTTTGTTTAAGTGTTAATATAATCGCTGAATCGCCACTTGTCGGCGCAGTGAGAAAACAATTTACCATCGCTTGTAAACACCACACAATTCATCATCCAAACTGCGAGCAAGAGTTGGACACGTTTTCCAGAACAAGAGAGGAATTCTAGAACTGTCACAGTACGACTTTTCTTGTACATTATACATACCTACTGTAAGTCATACTGTATGATCTATGACGTAAATGACAATAACTGCGATCGATGATAATGCTCTATTCATATACAGGTTTATAGATGGTTCTAGTGTACGGTATAAGTACACCTACTACACGGAAGCTAAGACTCGCAGAATGTCGTCGGAAGATGATCTGTATTACTTAAGTTAGTTAAGTTATTATATAAATTCTGATCGGGATATGGCGCCTTGCAAGCGGCAAGTCAAGGCAAAGCGACACTTGGTGTGCGATCACTGCCACAGCTGGGTAGATTTTGCATTGTCCGGCTGTGGGAAGTCATGGGCAGAAACCATGGAGGAAGGATTGACCTTTCAGTGCATTGGGTGTTGGAAGGTGGAGTGTCTGCAGAAGGAGATAGTTAGGTTGACAGATATTGTGAAGGGAATGGAGATGGGAATTAGCAAGGAGGCAGGTCGAATGGAGAGAGACGACAGGGAGAGAGGTGAGAATACTGCAAGACTGAAGGAGAATAGCAGTGGCAAGAAAACTGAGGAAAGGAGATTGAGAGGAGGGAAGGTGATTGGAGGGGAAGAAATTGGAAAATCGATAACAGAAAACGTGACAAGCGTGAAGGTGACAGGGAAGAAAGTGACCGTAGAGAAGGAGGGAGGGAAGATGGGAAGGGAGAGGAGAGAGGAAAACGAGATGGGACGAACGAAGAAGGGACGAAAGGAAGTGAGAGAAAATGTGATAGAAGAGAAGTCGATAAAAGGGAAGGTGACAAGAGAAAAAGCGACAGGAAAGAATGGATCGGAAGAGAATGTGACAGGAGAGAAGACGACAGGGGGGAAAGACAACAAGCAGACAGATGCAAACCGAAGAAGGAGCTATTCTAAGGCAGTGATAGAGGGGGCAATGAGGAAAGAGAGGGTGTTTATGGGCGACTCCATTATGAGAAAGACGGACAAGGCACTGAGCGAGGGGAAGGACATCGTTGTTTGTTTACCGGGGGCTAGGATTCAACATGTAACTGACAGGGTAGAGAAGGTATTGGGACATGGCAAGGGGGGGTCTATAGTGGTACACGTAGGAACAAATAATGCAGACAGGGAGGGAACAACTGCGATAGTAAAGAAGTATAGACAGTTAGTGAGGAAGTTAAAGAAGACGAGAGTTGAACAGGTTATTCTGTCATGAATTTTGCCAGTAATGGGAGGAAGGGGGGCAACGTATAGAAACTGTAAGAGGATAGCGATCAACGCACTAGTTGAGCAGATGTGTGACGAAGAAGGGGTGGGATTCACAGATTTATGGGGATACTTTGTTGGGAGGGAAGATATGTACATGAGAGATGGCCTCCATCTTAGTGGAAAGGGGGCAGCAGTTTTCTCAGTGAACCTGCTGCGATCTGTTGACAGTGGGACAGGTTGTATCTATTTAAACTAGATTCGCAGGGGGGACTCACAGAAAAGCCTGAAAATGGAGGCATAGATAAAGACAGCACAAATAAATCAGCAAATAACAGTCTGGAAAACTCTTCTGAAGCTGGATATAAATGTGTTTGTTTAAATGCAAGGAGTATAGTAAACAAAAGAAATGAACTAAACATTATGTTAGAAGATATTGACCCTCATATAATAGGTATAACCGAATCCTGGACCACCACCGATATATCAGATGCTGAATTGGGGCTGACAGGATATGTAACGTTTAGAAAAGATAGGATAGGAAGAAAGGGAGGTGGAGTTATTTTATATATTAAAGAATCTATTCAGGCTTATGAAATAAAATTAGAAAGAGAAGCTGTTTGGTGTAACATAGTTACAGGAAACTCAACGTTAACAGTTGGGTTAGTTTATCGAAGTCCAAACATAAGCATAGAAGAGAATGAAAAAATACAAAACGCTGTAAGGGAAGTAAGCAAACGGGACTGTATTATTATGGGGGATTTTAACCATGGGCATATACAATGGAAATCTCTACAGAGTATGGGGAGTGAGGACCACAAGTTTTTAGTTTTAGTTCAAAATACATTCCTTTCTCAACATGTGCTAGAACCAACCACGGGTGAGAATGTGTTAGACATAGTTTTGTCCTCACAGAATGAATTAGTTGACAATGTCAAGATATGTGAGCCACTGGGGAGTAGCGATCACAACCAGATACATTTTACCATCAAAGTAAAATCAGAAAGGAATAGTAAAAAACAGTATAGGAGGAATTTCCACAAAGGAAGGTATAAGGACATGAGGAAATATTTAGCAAAGATAGACTAGAATAAAACACTGAAAAATAAGACGGCAACATAATTAATTAAAGAGTGAAATTAAGTGCGATCCAAAACGAAACACTTATCGAAAGAAGCCATTAGAAAAATTAAGTATAAACAAATGATGTGGAAGTCATATAGATGTACTGGAAATGATGAAGACTACAACAGTTATAAAGAAGCACTTAGCCAAGCTACAGCTGAAATTAGAAAGTCAAAGAGAAGCTATGAACAACAATTAGCTAGTAATATAAAACATGACAGCAAGAGTTTTTATGCGTATGTTCGAAGCAAACAGAAAGTTCGAGATAAGGTCGGTCCTCTAGAAGATAGTGCTGGAAATATAATATCAGAGGGATTCTTAATGGCAGAAGACCTGAATGAGTACTTTAGTTCAGTGTTTACCAGGGAAGATATTAGTTCACTGCCAGTACCAGAGGCTAAGTTCAAGGGGGCAGATTCAGACTATTTAGGACAATTAATTGTAACCCCGGAAATGGTAGCTAAGAAAATAAGGGCTATGAAGGATAATAAATCACCTGGAGTGGATGGGATTCCACCCAAACTACTATTGGCAGTTATAGAACAAATTAGCGTACCGCTTGCAACAGTTTTCAATTTGTCATTAGAAGAGGGAGTGGTTCCTTTAGAATGGAAAGAAGCAAACATTATACCGTTATTCAAAAAAGGTTCGAGAAACAAGTCAGAGAACTATAGACCAGTGAGTTTAACATCAGTGACTTGTAAATTATTAGAAAGACTAATTAAAGATCACATGGTGGATTTTCTTGTTAAACAAAACATGATTAACCCATCTCAACATGGTTTTTTAAAGCGAGGTCATGCTTAACAAATATGTTATGTTTTTGGAAGACATCACTAAGTGGGTAGATGAGGGATCACCAGTAGATATCGTCTACTTAGATTTTCAAAAAGCTTTCGACAAAGTACCACATCAAAGATTACTGCTTAAACTAAAGGCCAATGGCATAGGAAATGGTATAATAAACTGGATAGAACAATGGCTGATTGACAGAAGACAACGCGTAGTAGTTGATGGGGAGGTTTCAAACTGAAAATCGGTATTGAGTGGGGTACCACAGGGATCAGTATTAGGACCTATATTATTCTTAATATATATCAACGATTTGGATGATGAAATAACAAGCAAGGTGTTGAAATTTGCGGATGATACAAAAGTGTTTAGAAGGATTAAAGGTGATGGAGATAGACAGCATTTACAAGATGACCTTGACAGGTTGATCAAATGGTCTGAAAAGTGGCAAATGCTGTTCAATTTTGGGAAATGTAAATGCCTCCACACAGGACATGGGAACGAAGAGGTAGAATATACAATGGGGGGTACTGTACTAAATACTACTATAAAAGAAAAGGACTTAGGGTTAACCATTAGTGCTAATATGAAGGTTTCAGAGCAGTGCGGAATTGCAGCTTCAAAGGGAAATCAAATCCTTGGATTAATTAGGCGAAACATAACGTATAAGGAAAAAGAGCTAATAATACCGCTGTACAAAACAATAGTTAGGCCTCATTTAGACTATTGTATTCAAGCGTGGAGGCCGTATCGCAGGAAGGACATAGATATGCTAGGAGAGTGCAGAGGAGAGCAACTAAAATGATACCAAAACTGAGGGATCTTAGTTACGAAATACGCCTAAAAAAATGCGGTTTAACAACACTAGAGACCAGGAGATTGAGAGGAGATCAGATAGAAGTGTTTAAAATATTGAAGGGTTATGAAAATATTGATAGAAATATTTTTTTCTCAGTTAAGAAAGATAGAAGGACTAGAGGACATGAACTTACATTGGCAAAGGAGCAGAGTAGATTGGATATAAGAAAGTTTTCATTTTCACAAAGGACTGTAAATGAATGGAACAGATTACCTGTTGATTGTGTGGGTGCTAGTAGCGTGAATATGTTTTAAAATAAAATCGACACATACCTCAGACGGGCCGGATACACATAGATAAAAGGGTCGGACTCTCGATAAGCCAAAGGGCTTCCTTGTCCACCTGCCACCTAGAGTTAATTATCTGGGTGGCAATCTTGTTAAATCTTATTAAAACTTGTATTCCTTAATTTAGGTAGACTATGTCATGTAATCAGTTGAAATTCATTGTTTTCTGGTGGACGTCTCTGGTTTTGTTAGCATAGCTCACAATCCACTGGTATGACAACACATCCTCAATTATATACCCCAGATCATGTAGTCCTTTGTCACAGGTTGCATCTATTTAAACTAAATTCGCAGGGGGGACTCGCAGAGAAGCCTGAAACTGGAGACATAATTAAAGACAACAAAAATAATTCAGCAAAGAACAGTCTGGAAAACTGTCCTGAAGCTGGGTATAAATGTGTTTGTTTAAATGCAAGGAGTATAGTAAACAAAAGAAATGAACTAAATATTATGATAGAAAATACTGACCCTCACATAATAGGTATAACCGAATCATGGGCAACCACCGATATAGCAGATGCCGAATTGGGAGTGACAGGATATGTAATGTTTAGGAAAGATAGAATAGGAAGAAGGGGAGGTGGAGTTATTTTTATATATTAAACAATCTATCCAGGGTTATGAAATAAAATTATACAGAGAAGCAGATTGCGAAGAAGCTGTTTGGTGTAACGTAGTTACAGGAAACTCAACGTTAACGGTTGGATTAGTTTATCGAAGTCCAAACATAAGCATAGAAGAGAATGAAAAAATACAAAACGCTAAAAGGGAAGTGAGCAAACGGGACTGTGTTATTATGGAGGATTTTAACCATGGGCGTATAAAATGGAAATCTCTACAGTGTATGGGTAGTAAGGTCCACAAGTTTTTAGTTTTAGTACAAGATAGTTTCCTTTCTCAACATGTGCTAGAACCAACCAGGGGAGAGAATGTGTTAGACTTAGTTTTGTCCTCACAGAATGAATTAGTTGACAATGTTAAATTATGTGAGCCTCTGGGAAATAGTGATCACAACCAGATACATTTTACCATCAAAGTAAAATCAGAAAGAAATAATAAAAAGTAGTTCAGGAGAAATTTCCACAAAGGAAGATATAAGGAAATGAGGGAATATTTAGCAAAGATAGACTGGAATAACACACTGAAGAATAAGACAGCAACAGAATGCTGGAATATCTTAAAGAATGAAATAGAGTCCATCGTAGATAAATTTGTTCCCTTCAAAAAACAAGGGAAACGGACCTGAAAGAAATACTTATCGAAAGAAGCCATTAGAAAAATTAAGTATAAACAAATGATGTGGAAGTCATATAAACGAACTGGAAATGACGAAGACTACCACATTTATAAAGAAGCACTAAACCAAGTTACAGCTGAAATTAGAAATTCAAAGAGAAGCTATGAACATAAATTAGCTTGTAATATAAAACATGACAGCAAGAGTTTGTATGCGTATGTTCGAAGCAAACAGAAAGTTCAGGATAAGGTCGGTCCTCTAGAAGATAGTGCTGGAAATATAATATCAGAAGGATTCTTAATGGCAGAAGATCTGAATGAGTATTTTACTTCAGTGTTTACCAGAGAAGACACTAGTTCACTGCCAGTACCAGAGGCAAAGTTCAAGGGGGCAGAATCAGACTATTTAAGACATTTAATTGTAACCCCAGAAATGGTAGCTAAGAAAATTAGGGCAATGAAGGATAATAAATCACCTGGAGTGGATGGTATTCCACCCAAACTACTATTGGAAATTGTAGAACAAATTAGCATACCGCTTACAACAGTTTTCAACTTGTCATTAGAAGAGGGAGTGGTTCCTTTAGAATGGAAAGAAGCAAACATTATACCGTTATTTAAAAAAGGTTCGAGAAACAAGTCAAATAATTATAGACCAGTTAGTTTAACATCGGTGATTTGTAAATTATTATAAAGACTAATTAAAGATCACATGGTGGATTTTCTTAATAAACATAACTTGATAAACCCATCTCAACATGGGTTTCTAAAAGCGAGGTCATGTTTAACAAATATGTTATGTTTTTTGGAAGATATCAATAAGTGGGTAGATGATGGATCACCAGTAGATATCATCTACTTAGATTTTCAAAAAGCTTTGAACAAAGTGCCACATCAAAGATTACTTGTTAAACTAAAGGCCCATGGCATAGGAAATGGTATAATTAACTGGATAGAAAAATCGCTGATTGACAGAAGACAACGGGTAGTTGTTGATGGGAAGCTTCAAACTGGAAATCAGTTTTGAGTGGGGTTCCACAGGGATCAGTACTGGGACCTATATTATTCTTAATATATATAAACGATTTGGATGATGATATAACTAGCAAGGTGTTGAAATTTGCAGATGATACAAAAGTGTTCAGAAGGATTAAAAGTGGTGGCGATAGACAGCATTTACAAGATGATCCTACAGGTTGATCAAATGGTCTGAAATGTGGCAAATGTTGTTCAATTTTGGGAAATGTAAATGCCTTCACACAGGACATGGGAACGAATATGTAGGATATACAATGGGGGGAACTGTACTAAGTACTACTATAAAAGAAAAAGACTTAGGGCGGACAATTAGTGCTGACATGAAGGTTTCAGAGCAGTGTGGAATTGCAGGTTCAAAAGGAAATCAAATCCTAATAATACCGCTGTACAAAACAATAGTTAGGCCTCAGCTAGTTTCATATATTGTGTTTTACAAGGGCTGTTTTCTCTTGACGTTATAAAACGTACAGTTAGCGTAGGATCTCAGAACGAGTTCAGTAGTTTGGGAATATAGTTCATTATTCGTGGATTGACAATGAACAATAATTATTTCTGGAGGAGAATGCACAACACTCGGTGATGACATACCAACAAATATGTTCGTGGGTTGGACCAGCTGACATCTACGACCCCATGGAGGATTTGTAATACTATAATTTCTTAAAACGCACCCCACCAGGCCTATGGCCGTTTCTACGAACAAACAAATTACCAGTTATGCAAGTTACGCAAACCGTTCTTAACAGATCAGCGGACGATTTACCTAAGCATAGAAAACAAGATTATCGTAGCGAATAACCGTTCAAAGTTACGCATTCTTTTATAAACGTCGTGTGCGGCTCCGGACTGTTACAGCGACTAGCAAGCACCTTTTTGTGGTATAAGATCTGATTGTTTACAAAGATAAGCAAATCGACATTCACAAGTACACAACATTCATTTGCCGATGTACAACGGAATTAACACAGAGTGTGTGGACGTTACTATTATGTTAGCTGCCACTAGACCATGTGGCTCTAGCGACTGTGATTCTGCGCTAACATCTGATGGAATCAACGTACCAAGTAATATACCCTGACTAACGAGAAACTACTTATGAAACAGTGTCGTGTTATATAAAGACAGTGTTTTTATACCAACAAAAATTGGGGGCCTGTTATATCAGAAAACATGTTTTGCTATTATTTCTTTGCGATTTCTTTCAATGGAACGATCGATTCTACACTCGCAGTTTCAAGATGGCTGCCACGCTACATTCAAAGGTTGTGTGACAGTTAAGAAGCGATAGATGGTAGCATCTCTCTAACGTTTGATATGAAATCTCCTGGTTTCAGCATATTTCCCGTTTACAAAATCTCCATTTCCCGACCACTTATCTTTGGTGAGCGATGAACTTACGACACTTTAATTTGAATGTGCCGTGCTGATTTTGTTTACATTTCTAGTGGTTAATAACTAATCGTGCTATTGGTGCACCTCCATTTTTCATTTAATTTTTCCACGACGCGTAGTTAATGGTATCGTGCACAAATCTCAAATCTGGCCAGTCAAGCTATGCTTGGAGTGACAGCCAGACGCTTTATGCAACAGTGTAAATGTCATCATTACCCATTTATGTGGGGAAATCGGATTGTTCTGTTCAGTTCTGCTTATTTCCTTTTATTTAATAAATGTTCCGTTTATTACGAGTAAAATCGATTTATTTCTTGAATTCGCTCCAGCCACGATATCACTATAATCTCATATGACGTTATATATTTTCCTCTAAAGACGAACTGCTAAGAAGAACTGCCTACATAAATGAAAGAGTCCATTCCGGTAGTGTTGCAATTTTGTAATAAAATAGCGAACGGCAAGGAAAAGCCATCCCAAACCCTAGTTTATGTGTACGTCACGCCGTCGCATTGAACTATCTTTTCAATTTAACATGCATTGTTTCACCTCTACGTATGGTAACGACTCGGTGATGCTTCACTCTATAGGTTGTGTTCGCGGCAATATCGACCGTCCCCGTCATATGGTGTGTTAAGCATCACGGCGTGATATCAACCGTCGTGGATCAACTGGAAATTTCGGAAGTGCATCAGGAAGTGTCAGGACCACTTCAACCGGTGTCGCGCGATGTGTATATCATCTGGCGAGTGCCCGGCAGCCGTAGAACGTTGCAAGGACCTCCGCGGTGAGATAGGGACGCAGTGCAAGAGAGACTGCTACGTCACCTTTATGTAAGTCATGGGATGTAACAAGAGCACCTACTACGTCACATTTATGTAGAAGTCACGGAATGCAACAAGAATGACAGCCAATGCAAATACTCCAGAGCTTAAGAGGACATGGAAACAACTGATGGTTCAACACTGTGACTCGCCTTTAATCAATCACCCAATTCAATCAACCAGTTAGTTGTAAATGTATACACAATGTTCCATAACCAGCTGCTAATTGGTTCTGCTCGTATATCGTCCTCTATGATACGAATACTTTCGCATATCCAATATGCATTGCTCCTTTGTTAAAGCTAGTTTGTGTCACGCAGTTCATTTACTGACTCGTCAATATGTCCATACATAAAAGGTGTGTGTGGTGTTATTACGGTTATACCCGAAAACAATGGTTGTCTTAGTCAAATGTCACCAGCCAATTAGCTTAATTTATACTTAAGAAATCACAATAAAAGTTCACCAGGATTTTCGTGACGTTTCTATTTCTGACTTCTTCACGTTCGTGTGCTATCATAAAATAATAGTAATGATAATAATATAATGACATTTGCACAAATAGCAATTGCACAGCCGTAACTGTTATTTCAGTAATTAACCTGTTAATATCGTCATGACACACTACATGTATACTTCTAGGAAAGATATCTTTGCAATCGTGGAATATCGTATATAAAAATCTCCATTTAGATATTATCTTAATACCTTAATTTGAGGGACTGTCACTGAAACTCCTTCCAGGCACCGAGGTACACTCGCCTCGTTTTGTCTCCATTCGCATCCTTAACAAATTGACTTCTGATCAACCATTAGCGATGCGTTTAAACACATAAAGATAGTTACTTACAGTGACTACCGTTTTTGTCAGTGCATAATATTGAACGGTTAGCTAGTCTCCAGAAGGCATCACGTGTTCGATTTGTCGGGAAGTTGTTATGTATCTGCTTTATTCAAAGCCGTAATTGGCAACATTGGTGGTAATTGCATGGTGGGTGGATGTAAACGGGTATGAATATTATATATATATATAACAGGGATATGTGTGTATGAAATGCAGTGCAAAACAAGAATATTCGGGTTAGGTTGATCACTTCGGACACTGCTAACGAAACAGGCTGAAACAAACCTGGTATGTCAAGTCAACGATCTAAACAAAGATGTCAGAATGAACTTTGTGATAGAAACATAGTTAATAATGACGAAGTAATGTCTGACTGAGGATGCTATTAGGGGGATTCAGAGCAAACTAATCACGTTTATTTTGCTTTATCTCTGCGGTATATATACCCACACAACTAGTTGCGGTTTACCAAAGGTAAGCATTATTTTCCATAATAGTAAACGGCATGTGTTTGTATTCGTCTCATCCCTTCAGTGTGGAACCGATGTATGAACTGCAACGAATATACCACCAATGTAAGAATTTGGTACATCGGTTACGGGTGTCATGTGAGTTGTATATGACAATTTACAGATTACAGATACTACTTCCCAAACAATACATGCAACATCAGCAACGGTAGTTTGAAACGGACAGATTAGCCTGGCTAACGATATTATTGTGGTCACTACCATATGTATCACCATCTGTACTTATCATACACTTCATTTATTGAACATGAATATCTTACATTACATGATATCAATAATTATTATGATTGCTAGGGTTGAAGAATATAAAGTTCAATAAAAGTAACACTAATGTCTAAATATACATGTCAACTGGGTAAACTGACATACAAGTCAATGACTTCCTGTTTACCCCCTTCAAACATTATACATTGTACATTCTCATTTGTATTATAGTTAAACTTATTTGTTTTGTATATTGGCTGAGATTAACTTCAGTGTTTCGCAAAGCGACAAACCAGGGGGTGCTGAGACTGATTACTACATCTGGCGTGCTAGGCTGATGTTCCACATTGGTAAGAATAAAAATACCGATATCATGCAAGAGAGGCGGTAACAATATGCTGGGTATTGTTGCAAAACACCCCCGCTTTAAAACATTACAGTACAGTTTCGAAACGTGGTTAAAATAAAACACTCCGTAGTGTGGTAGTGTGTTCAAGCACCGTAGTGTTTTCAATCTTCGTCCAAAACACTACATTCTCCAAGTTGAAAACTGATCGTTTTAATTGGCCCCTATCATAAAATGTTATAAAATCGTGATCATCTTAATCTTAAAATAACACACATATATATAATTATATATATATATATATGTATATATGCACATACATTCTCACATCTTGGCTAATCTCGACCTATTGTCAAACGAGTGTTTCGATCGCATTTTGTGTGTGTGTTGAATCTCCTACACCGGATGAGACAAACATCTACGGGTTGTCTGTGTTTGCAGTCATCGGCGTCACAATGCTAAACGTACTACACGTTAGCATTACATAAGCAATGAGCTGTAGCTAGCATTTTTACACACGCCACTGCCACATCCAAGTACTCTCTATGGTGTTGCTGGAATGTCCGTCTGATGTACCATAATGTTTCGGTCAACAGTCCACCCGGCGCCATGACGAGACGGCACCGATGGTCGTACAAAATGGCCGCCTGATAGTTGACACTCTTGATGTGTTGGTCACATGTAATTTTGCTAAATGACAACGTGGCTGTGTATGTAGGCCTTTACACATACATGAGCGCCAATACTACTCGGCCCAAAGACAACATTTTTCATAAAACGGCCGTAATTTATGTATGAACCGTTCAATCATCCTACATCGACGTATGATGTATCTAGATAGTCGAGATGAGAAGTATCAACTATAAGATTATGTATTGTGTGCGTAATGACAAACATATTGATGTTATGTGTGAAAACCATAAAATCTTGTTATTCTAATGCTAATTTCCCTCACTATTTCCACCATAACCGATCAGTTTAGGACTAAACATCGCCTATCCTAGATTAAGTTGCAGAAGAAACACCACATTCTTTCCGAACAAAATATAAATAATGTAATTGATAATATATGGGAGAGAGTGATTATCATATGGGGTACCTTCAAGCGAACAACGTGAAGCGGACCAAATTTCTGAACCGTTCATTATACATCAAAGTGTAAAGCGTCTGTGGATTCAAAATAAGGAGTAGCAACATTTATGGTTATACGACTTCATTTCGCCCGGCTTATATAATTTATTTTGTCAAAGTATGTTCTGAATCTTAAAATAAATACGCAATCCAACTAAAACAAAGCCACATCTACGGGTGTGAAGAATCAGTCTTTCCACCAATGATGAGGTACTTCTTTCGCCAGCTCCTAGCAGGACGTAATTCGTTGACGGCAGCAAACATTGTACGAAGATCTTCTCCGTGCGTCACGTTGCACGGTAAATGTGCCTTCCCTTCCTATGAACAAGAAGTATGAGCCTCCTCTTGCAAACTTAATTTCATAACGCTCAAGAACCGCTTAAAATGGATTCACAAAGAGATCGATAAGGTACCAGTGAGTCCATCCTTTCTCACTCATATATGATCATTCCTAAACCGCCCGTGAAAGATGTGGAGCCAATGACTACGAATTTGTTCGTTGAAGGGAAGAAGGACGTAGTAGCATTGATAGATGCAGTACATCGGGAGTTTCGTGGAGGGCCAGAAACGAATACAGTTGCTCTGGTCATGTGGTCTTCATATCGTGATTCTCGAATATATATTGTTGGAAGATCAATAAAATGCGTCGAAGCGCACTCGCTCATTTTCTACAACAAAACAGCCGTTCTAGACTTGATTCAAACCCAACAGTCCAAACCATCTTAACCCACAACACGTCCAGATGCTGGTGGTGGATCAACCAGCTTAAGACATTGCCAAGAAAAATCAAGTAACTTTCCAAAAAACTCCCATTGAAGACAGGTTTGTCGTGGTGCTAGAAAGCATGCATATTGAACTGGCTTTATTGGCCACAATGGCAGGTTTACACTAGATGGCCTGATGTTTTGGCCGAAGCCAAGATCACCAAGAATGTGTCAGCAGCCATATTACACCTTGTAAAAGTGATAGTTATTGTATTGGGTAATCCTATAACGCTGGTATAAGATGGATAGTGGAACTGACTTGCCTTTTGAAGATAGGATCGCCGTGGTTGCACGGGTGAGTTCTATATGGATAGTATGAAAGCTACTTGTGCAAAAGTTACAACAGATCATCTCCACGTTCGTCCGAGCACACCGATGGAGGAAATTCAACTTATGGTTAACACACTGAAGCCGCTCTCACCTCTGTTCTTTTTTCTGGATTATCAGAATTATGTCCGGTGGATTCCCCACTTCATTCATGACCTCGGTGTTTGTTCTTCCGAGCATGCAGAATGAGTGATACGAAGGTCAGTAGACAATAACAGGAGCAGTCGAGTGTTCTCGAGTTGCGATGTGATCGGCCTTACTCGGCCCATGTTACAATGTTGGATAGTAGCTGGCCCGGAGATCGGCCGAATAGTTGGGGAATTTACCTGTGATAATAACGACGACGATGACAATGAAGAGCTACGAAGAAGGCTGTACATACCAGGAACGTTTTCGAGGCCACCTTATGAATTTGTTGGAAGCCTCGACAAACAGAGAATGTAATTTTGAAAAAGAGCGTGTAGACTTAATTACGTTGGACAACAACGACGACGGCTTGAACCTCACGCGCCAAACTTTCACGGTTTAATCAACGATCCCTACAGTAAGACGTAATACCTATATCTTTTCGAAATACCGAATATGTCAAGATACCTTTATGGGGTAAATTAGTTCGTTCCTTCATGGTTTTGAACTTAAACCGTAATGTGCACATAATACGTAAAAGGAAATGACGTACCATAACAATCACAGGAACCGCGCGCAAATATTATTTGACAATTCTACTCTATCGCGGTCGAATGGAATTGGGCTTATCGATTGATGTGAACTTCATATATATTCTCTCCGACCTTCGACATTTTGAACAAACAACGAATATCTGCGAACGCGTTATAGTGTTTATGTAGCGATGAAGAGTGTTTTCCAACATTTGGTAAATATTACTTTTATGACTCTCTTCTACCAAGGCATCCCATCAGGTGACGGGATTTTTTACTAGTGTTCAATAACGGGTGATCTGTGAGGTCAATGATCGAGGTACACTTTGTTGTAATTAAAAATCCTCATTCTACTTATTGTAACGGAAGGAATAATGTTCAATATTTTTTATTTTTTTTAGAAGATGACATAGTAAACACATAACACGTGGTTCCAGGTAATGTTATTTAGGATGCTATGAGGGGTCAAAACATTATATTAAGGACTGGGTTATATTGAAAGCGTGATTTGTGTGTTCAATGAGTCGTACTGCATGAGTCTTACTACAACATTTTGAACGTGGCTTCGTGTCCGAGCGCTTGTTATTCATGTACTCGTCATCAAAGGGAAGCCAGTTTAGTTAGATAGTCCCATGTTTTGTTTCTCGCAAACTGATCAAAGACTATTCGCCGCGGTGTCTTAGTTCGATCGTAGTGCTTGAAACAAACAATTTCCCGTTATCAGTTATTTATATTTAACATTATAAGTATTATTCATATGATAATTGTATTAATCATTGTATTATGTGTGATATTATAGTGAGTTGAACTGAGTAATGTCCAATGTATAGATATATGTTGGTCACGTGTATGTACAATCGTTAGGCCCGATTTCACCAGAGTTGTGGGCCAAATTCCCCGTGGGCCGAATTCATCTGTCTCTAATCGCTGTCGTATAACTGTCCTCAAACACAAAGGGAATTCAACTGTCTCTAGCCCCCGTCATATAATTTTTCATTCTCTAAGCGGGGGCCGAGTTGCCTCAGTCTGGGGACCGAGTTGTCTCGGGCCGAGTTGTCTCCGGCCGAGTTGCCCGTGGGCCGAGTAGTCTAGCATTCGTAAGGTGCAGACCTTTTCCATCATACTTTTGTAAACACACAAATGGCCGCAATTATCATTGTTTTAGTATCAACATTCAGTTCATATTGCGCCCTCTGGAGGAGAGTGGTTCTCCAATCATTCCTCTCAGCTAGGAGAAACATCCTCCAGAAAAGCATGATACATCAAAACAAGTACGAGGAAAACTGAGAGTTAATATTGCTGTTTTCTTTTTAATTACAATGCCAACTGGGAACGTTGAGGCCAATGGTCCAAGGCAGTGAATGAACATATAAAGAGGCAAGCAAACCTCGACGACTCGGAGGAGATATACTTACAATTCTACACAATTAGCGTATTAATGTGTGTGTGTGTGCGCGCGTGTGCGTGTGCGTGTGCGTGTGCGCGCGAACACTGCCCTTTTGTTGTAATTGTAAATTTAGTTTTATGTTACCAGCGACAACACAGTAATTAGTTCGGAGGTGTGGGTCTAAGCGTAACTCCAACTCCTATGATCCGATCCGTGACATTATGTTGAACAAAAAATCAAACAAAAACGGCCGACTGAGAACACTGATTATATTATTTCTGACCTATCAATGTCCATGAATCCCCCCCTTTTTATGTGATGTCATACATGATACCTGTATTGTTTCAAGTTCAGCCCTTCCTCAAGCACATACAATGAGTAATATATCTCTGAAGAAAGAAACAATACACCGAAATAGGAAGCGGAACGGTAACTTAATTGTTTAATATAACTAGCCGCCTTTTAATGACGTGACAGGAAATGTTATTTATTGGTGGTGAAACAGTATAAAGCATTATTGGCCACTAGTCACTGTTGCCTGTGTTAAAACAAAATCCCAGGTACATCTGTTTTGCGATAGATATGAAGGTATGTATTTCCTCGGATTACATCGACCCAAATGTGACGTACTGGACACCATTCGAAGTTTGGACAAGGATTTCAAAAAATCACCAGTGTATATGTGTGTATGTGCGTGCCTATATGTGCATGTGCGTGTGTTTGTGGGTCTGCGTGTGCGTGTAGGTGTCCGTGTGAGTGTGTGCGCGTATCCGTATGCGTGTGGGTGTGTGTAGGTGTGTGTGTCTACGCATATTTTTTAGTCTCCCTCTGTCCCTGTCTCCATGTCCCTGTTTGTCTGTCTGTCTTTCTGTATGTCTGCCCGTTTGTCTGTCTGTCTGTTTGCCTGTCTGTCTGTCTGTCTGTCTGCCTGTCTGTCTGTCTGTCTGTCTGTCTGTCAGAGGCTGTGTCTATCTTTCTGTCTCTGTGTCAGTCTGTGTCTCTGTATCCCTTTCTTTCCTTTTCATTGTCTCCCTCATCTGTTGTCTTTTTGGTGGCCAATTCAGTTTGATACAGAGTTTTTACTTACAGACTGACCTGGAATTACATAGAGTTCTATACTAGAGAAAAGTGTATAGAAAATTATCCCCAAAAATCTCACAGAATATGTTATATATTGTATAAAGAATGGTTTACTAATGTGCCACCTAGCGAACATTTATGCGGATACTCACACACATTGTGCACTTCTATATATAACTCTGACACTTTGCATACATGTACTACTTGGGTCCGTGAAGATTCTTTGATATAGCATCAACTGAACAGCGCTCTTTGATGGCCTAAGGCGCCATTTTGTGATTGACCATATATTACTCTTTGCCGGTACTACAGTTTTTATAATTAACAAATTAAGCCCACAAATGTCCTATGCTGAATCTTACGAACGTTTTGTTTTCTACAAAACTCCCGAACATTATTCTGCCACAATATCTTATTGTTGCGTGCACCCGTACTCGAAAAAAGATCCCAACAAATACATACAAACACAACGACATTAATACATATGCATACTCATTTTATCCCATCATAATAACCAATTGGAAAATACACCGTCATAACTAATCATGAACTCCCGTCATTTTAACACTTTCAACAAGGTGTGCAGCATGTCGATGTTCGTATTCGTATTCCTCATCGTTTCACTTTGGAACCTTGGTACGAACTGCAAAAAGAACAGGCCATCAGGGTAAGAATACAGGACGTCGGTATATATGTATGTATCTGGTGGTTTACAATTTCCAGAATATCACCAACACTGCAAGAACCACACCACATCATAGAATCCTCTTCACAATTAGTCCAACATGTGTGTGTGTGTGTGTGTGTGTGTGTGTGTGTGTGTGTGTGTGTGTGTGTGTGTGTGTGTGTGTGTGTGTGCGTTGGTTTTACAATGTTTTTTCACATGAACGGTTTGACCTAAAAAATGTCGTAACGTCATCCTAGTTTCCTAGTTGTTTCCGGCACTCAGCAATGTTCTGTTAACTGACTAGTCTGTATATATTGTGGTTGCAATGTTATGATCTGATGAGGTCGCATTCAACTGGCCAGCTTTTTTCAGAACATTATCGCCAAGCCGACCTTTCCATGCTGGCACTGACGGTGGTCACTGCCAGAGTGGTTGTCTTCCCCAGTGGTTCTTTTACGTCCCAAATTGAGACTGGACCGACATTAACGTGATCTCCGAATCATGAAGGATACACAGACCCCAATGTTGAGATCCAGGTTTTTACACCAAATATACCATACCTGCCCAGTCCGGGTATTGGCGGATGTGCTAATCACTGCATATTCTGCCTTTGGGTTTCATGAAGGTCTCCAGCGGGTAGAACCTGTGCTCTCTACGGCAAGTGGACGATTTGCCAAGACACTTGTGTTCCACGTCGTCCCAGACCGTGCCTCCGACCTCACAGCGGCGGTGGAAGAACATGCCGCCGTTGGCACAAGATGCGTACAAGTCGCAGTAGCAGCAGTGCTGCCAATGGCCGTCCGGGCGATTGCTGCAGTCGATGATACCGTCACATCCGGTCGGGCAACCTAAGTGTTGATGAAAACCCGGGAGTAGCCGGAAGTCAACCATGTAACGTTGTCTCACATAGCATGCTCATAGTTTCAGATACCATAAAAAAACAATATATATATATTCTTTCCTCTAGTAGTTTGTTGTACACAATTATTCGTGACCATTGTGTAGATGTCCATTTACATGGAAGTGTCATGGTTGCGGAAACATGCAAATACTCGTGATTCACAACAAAGACACCAGGATATTAGAAGAGTTTCATGATAGATACTTCTGTGTTCATATATTTGTTTACAGCTTTACACCAAATGAATAGTTAAGAGATAGTTATGATCATCAAGTTATCGATCAACATTGATCTTTGTAAATCAGTAGGGAAACCTAAATACGTTGTGCCTGCACAGGAATATAGGCATTCGCGCGCGCACACACGCACGCACACAAAGACACAGCCAGACTACACAAAAATATCACCCGGGATATCGCTGGATTGCAGAACAAAGTGTTGGAAGTCAAAACTGCAATTACCTAGATCACATCGTCGCTTATCGTTGTCAAAGTACATCCCGTTGCGACAACGACGACGGAATGCTTTCCCACGCACACATTCCACGTAATTACGACAATCGAAAGTACACATGGCTTGGTAGGAGCCATCTCGCTTTCGGTCGCACGATTCCATGCATCCTGAACGCACGAATAGAGCATATAATTTGTTATGTTGATGCTACTTCAGTGACTGATAGCGTTATATTTCAAAGTATGGTAGTAATATGAAAATGCAGATTGGTGTTTAATTCCTTTCTAAACATTTAATAACGTTAACTATTTGTACGTTCTTTTACGGTTTCAGTATTATTATTAAATATTGTTTGATGGTTCTTTGTTACCATGACTGCATGGAGATAGGATATAGATTGCCAAAAATGTCTCGATTTCTATTAACACATTAGTGTCGTTTGATAATGATATGTTTTATGTACTTATAATAAAAACGATGATGTAAAGAGTAGAAAGTGATTCATACGCTTAGGTGGATCAGGACGCATATTTGTAGGAGGACGACGCCTAGGGGGGTCACGTCGCATTGAGGGGCGAGATGCAAAACAGCACGCCAAGATGACGGCGAACACAGCCAAAACGATCAGTAGCCTCATGGTGGGTCCTGAAATAGTATCAAAGAAATTCTGGGCATATCATCAGTTCACCATTACGTATGCCTAGTTGGTTCCAAAACGCTAGGAATGTTATGGTTGAAGCAATGCTTATAATGGCAATGAGCTAACTATGTTCTTATTATAGTTCGGTATATTGTCACTATGATTGCTAAATGAGACCTACACTTAATAAAAATAATAATATTGTGGTGTTGAAACGTGTTCATCGTGCTAACACCATTATTATACTACATTTTATAGGCAATATTTAACGCAGCGCACAAGTCGATTTTTGTAGATCGGAACCATTGGCTCTGTCTGTCCACGATAGGTTTTCTCCATTTCCCTATGTGGTATCTTACATTTCCCCAATTGTCTAGGCTGCTGCGTAATTTAGCAATGTTTTTGTTATATTAAAAAGCACGTATTTTTCATGTAGACAAATTAGTCCTGTAACAGAAATCCATCTTGGCATTTTCCAACCCGCTATCTTGGCAGTCATCTTGAAAGTTATAATGGCTGCTAAAATCATGTAGGAAATATATGAAAGAAGTAGGAAGTACTATCGGCCACCTCGAAATCTAAGATGGCGGCCATAAAGCAATTCAATATTTTGTCACAGTCAAATTCCTTGTTCACAAATACGTGGGACTATCCACAACAATCAGCTTGTTATGTGGTCTAGAAGGCTATTTATGAGATCAAGTGGAGCGCAGTGGCGCAGTGCTAGAGCATCACACTCTCAAGCTAGGGAGCCCGGTTTCGAACCCTGTGCTGTCGTTTCGAACCTTGGGAAAGTTCGTTTACTCTACGTTGCTCCAGTTCACTCAGCTATATGAATGAGTACCTGGCTACAGACAATGGTGTATATTCGTACACGAATAGTCTTTTCGAATAAATTACAGCGTGGCTGAATTTTTTCCATAGAAGTCGAGACAGTGTTCGATTGATCAGGACTGGCAGAGAGTAACGTGTAAAGTTCTTTGAACGGTCCAAAGGACGGGATACTGCGCTATATAAGAACTTGCCTTTTACCATTAAAAGTATGAAGTACTATGGCTACCATGTTGAAATCTACGATGGCCACCGTAAATGTAGCAAGGTAATTGTTAATAGTTAGATACCATGTCCCAAATATGTGGGGGTCTAGCCATTAAAATCGCTATTCTACTTGACGTAGTCGAGCATTCTGATTGTGACAGCCATTTTAAAATTTAAAAGGCTGCCTAGATAGCTTTTTGATATAATATAACAAAACAAATTGCTAACGTCAAAAAAACTAAATATTGCCCCTGACTACTAGCGTAGCCAAAAGGTAGAAGGAACTTCACCTGATGGACGTCCTATTTATTTGAACACCAACTCGACTTCTCTGAGAATCATCCAGTTAGGGTACAATTCCTGCGAACTATTACTTACTATTGTGTTATCTTCATGTACTGGTTAAACCTAAATATACATGTTTGTGCCGCCGCGTTGTGTTTTGGCAGCATAAATAGAACAATCAACAGCATATCGCTTTCTACATCATCTGCTCTCCAAACACAGATTATATCTCACATATGGAAGAAGTTAATTTGCGACGTGATCCTGTTCATGTGGTTTGATTAGTGAAATTCGAACAATACTCGTTCGCGAACACGGAATATTTCATCTACGAGCTTGTGCGAATAATGCACGCAAATGATTTAGTAAAGATTATCTTAAATGTACCTTACCTTTCCAAAGGGAGTTTCACACGAACGAAGTTGATGGGAAATGTTTGACAGATCCGTAGATTTTATACCATCAGCTATTAACGTCACACCTTCCTTGTCCAATCACATGGCAACAAAACACGCGTGCAATCGTGTTTGATTACGCTATTGTCTTTAGGGAATGCATAGTTTGATACTTTTTCTTCAACTTTACGAAACAGAACCGGTGGATGTGACATTTGATATTGATTTCTTGGTATCGTTTGGTATAGTTTTCAGCTATGTCTACTTAGTGGATTGTGTGTTCAATTTACCAGAGATCCACCCTTACCAGTAGCCAGTCGTCCCTCGCAAAACGATTACGTTGCCGTCACGCAGGAATACTGCAAACAGCGTGTAAAATTTATAGGAAACAACGTTTGACTAAGACGGAGTTACTGAGGTATGGATAGAGTTACTGAGGAAAAACCCGAGTGATAGCTGACATTTGCTGGGCACATGCTGGTGAAATGATCATTAGATGTGACAACAAGCGCATGAAAAAGAAAGTGGTGTAGTGAGTGCAAAACATTCACCCTTTAAAATACTACAGATTTTTGGAACCTTTGATAGAACACTTTAGATTGATTTCAACCGTGCTTCAGAACATTCAATATTCATGTTAAAAACAATTTTTTTAGTCCCCAATAAATGCTTAACAGGATTTAACGAGATTTACGGAGTTTGTTATTTACTCAGTTCATCCACTAACGTGTCGTTTAGGTAGTCTTTTCTATTCCTTAAATCAGTGAAAAAACATACTTATGTCAATAGTTTCATTAACACTCGATAGGAATCTCCACACAAGATATATGAATACCCATTAAATAGCAATCGTGATTTACTCATAATATCTTTGTATCTAGTGTTATTACTCCACATTCTTGTGTTACTCATAGGTAAGGTTTGCAAAGTAAATAATCGTATTATTTCTTACCAATCAACGTCCTTGAATCTTCACCTTTTTATGTGACGTCATAATGATACCTGTATCATGTTCTTGTGCAGCCCTCAATTCGTGCTCACACACAATGACGACTGCGGTTTTGAAAGGAAAAAGATACTGGAATACGATAATAAAAAGGATACTTCATTGTTTAATGCCTTCTTAATGTCGTGATACGAAACGATATTGGGTGGTAACGAAATATTATATAGCATTGTTGCCTAATAATGTTTTTGCTCTTTGTGTACGAACACACGCATTTCCTCAGATTATTTCAGCACAGAAATGTAGTGTGTCCAAAAGACAGATAGGAAAGTTTGGCAAGATAACGTTTGTGTGTGTGTGTGTGTGTGTGTGTGTGTGTGTGTGTGTGTGTGTGTGTGGAGTGTGTGTGTGCGTGCGTGCGTGCGTGTGAGCTTGCGTGTGCGTATGTGTTTATCGGTGGATGGATGGATGTGTGGTTAACACCAGTGACAGATGAGCCATGTTATCTTGATGACAACTGTGACTTCCTGCAGACAGAGACTGATAAGTTATCATTGCTGAGTTTCTAAATTACTGCATAATATAACATAGACGTGGGAACTTGGTGAACTTTGTGGACTGAGGCTGATCAAGGGCGTTTGGAAAGGGGGGGGGGGCTATGGGAAGGTGCTGATGGAAATGTTTTGAAGGTGCTTGTATTTGACATTTTGTGTGTGTAGGAGGTGGGAGATTGTGTTGGAGGTTTTTCGTGGTGTCTGCAACTGCACCACTTATCGACATTTTTGAGGGAGTGCGAATTTATATTATGGGGGATTAGTATCCATAAGACGCCCAGTTCCGATGCCAATGAACGGGGGTAATCTGTCAGGCTACAGAATATGTGCATCTACACTGAACAAAAGTTGTGCCGATACTGACTAAGATTCGTCGCATCTTCCGCCAGGTTTACGCTTGAGTAAATGCCCGGATGCGCAAGCACTTTTCGCCTGACTCAACCTGACCAGACCACACCAGACAACACCGAACAAAATCAGACACCCTCTACTGCAGTGTATCCACTACACCGATCGACAAGGACTGTGACGTACTTGAAGCCAGCGTGACGTCATAGTCACGTAAACTTGAAAACGGTCTGACTTGGTTTGGTTTGGTGTGGTGTGGTCTGGTATGGTCGGGCGAAAAGTGCTAGTGTATCCAGGCCTTTGTATGTCTCATTTTATGGGTTGTTGGAGCGGGGAAATCACTATCTAAAAAAACATTATCGCCTGCCAGAGTGCATTTCTGCGTGTATATTGTACGAAGTACATCTCACCGCTCTATAGACAAGCCGCTCAGTAATTTTAGTATAAATTCAAATGTCAAATCGTAGCCGCTTATTATGTAGGCCATATATATATATACATATATATATATATATATAACGTATTATATATTAGCACGAAGTATCATTAATAATTGTGGTCGTACAAGTTGTTAAATGACAATAAGTCCATATAATATTGGCTGCGAATAAGAACAACATTTTATATATTACGTGTTAAAATAATTTTCATACAGACAGTTTCGTCTGTCTTTCAAAGTCTGTAGACAAACATAAGTAAGTATTTCAGCATAACTTGTACCGGGGAAAATGCATTTAGTGCTCGTTTCTGTATCATGTCAATATTGTCTGACAAGTAAAGATGTAAATTAGTATGCCACACGGGGCATGCATATTCATGTCTCACAACGCTGACATATACAAACACCTGGCTAATTCCAGCTGGTCTTATTGTATGTATAATCGTTTCCCAGCCTTTTACACAGTATTCTCCACATGTTTATTCCATGTAAGATTAAGTGAAATTGTAACACATAGAAGTTTGGCATGGTCTACTTGATCTACATCCATTCCATCGATCTTTATTTTTGGTATGGTATTTCGAAAATTACCATTTTCTCCAAAACTGATGATCATCTCTTTTGGTTTTCCTTAACTAATTTCCATGTCATTTTGTCCTGTCCACCTGGGGGCAATGTCAACCGATTCGTGCATAGCAGGTGCACCTTTACTATCGAATACTTCGAATAATGTACTGTAGTCTACATACTTATATAAGTTCATGTAGACAAGGAAACATTTAGGTTCAGATGTGGTTCCCTGTGGTATTCTCCCATTTGTGTGACCAGAATGGGAATATACATTTCCTATTTTTACTTGATGAGATCTGTCTAGTAAAAATGTTGCCATCCATCTTATAATATGTGGGGGCAAATCATATAATTGTAGCTTTTCAAGTAACACATTATGATTAATGAGATCAAACTCCTTGCTTAAAGTCTAGCATGACAACTCGGCCATAAGAACCCAGTTTATCAGTCGCCTCATACCACATGTGTACAATTTCAACGAGAACGTCTGTTGTAGATATTCCACCAATTCTACCAAATTGCCTATAATCTATTTTTAGTTCACTTTTTTTATCCACCCATTTCGTTGCGATTGACACAAACACCTTAGCAGCTATTGGAGTTAGTGATATTGGTCTAATGTCCTTTTCAATCGACATAGGTGCGTTTATTTTTAGCAATGGTATTACGTTCGCCATTTTCCTTCCGTAGTAAGTACTCCTTCTCGCAGTGATTTATTAAAAATAGCAGTTAATGCAGGAGCGAGGACCTCTGCGTGATTTCTCAACACCCAAAGCAGGAATGCTATCAAGCCGTTTAGCTTTGTTAACCTTAACATTCTGTAATGCTTTGATAGTTGCCATAACACTGATGACATCCTGGTTTGGCAATTCCTCGATTACTGTGTATAATTGATTGTCCTTATTTAAATGAGGTAAATGTTCATGTACCAAAAAAAACGTTCATACTGTTCGCTGATGAATCACAACCACCGTCCGTTGTTTCGTTACCGAGGCCTTGCAAGCACGAATTGCCATTTGTCTCAAGTGCCTTTATTTTTGTTCATACGTTTCCAACAATTGTGGGATCCTGTTTCATTTATTGCTGCAATTTGTGTTTGGTAAAAGTCGTACTTAAGTCTCGAAGCGGCACATTTATCCTTACTACGCAACATTTTGGCTAGGTTCAAATCATCATTCATGTGAGCACGCTGTCTTTCGTGCACTATGCTCTAAACCAGTCCGTAACCCATGGCTTATCAGCCGTATGACGCGTCATGACTTTAGTAGAAAAACAAATTTCCATGACGTTGCTAATTACCGTTTGATAATACATAAACTGCTCTTCACATGTTTAAAGGAAAACAAACGGCAACGTTGTGGTGTTAAGCACCTAAAAGAGTTAGCACAAACTAACCATTTGCATCTACATTCACAATTTTCAGTTCAGTGGTTTACTCGGAATGTAGTCTTAAATTGGAAGATTCTAACGAAATCTGCGATAACATGTAGACTGCCATCTTACTGATTACGCGTTCATTTGGCCGACAGCAACCAATAAACGAGCAGCATTATTTTTGCCGTGTACGACACACTGTCTTGTGTAGTTCGCGTAGATGGTTCATTTTCATGGGATGCGATTCGTTATATTAGTATAAGTTGAGCTTACAGTGAAAACGTGACTTGCAATGTGCCATACTGCTCTACATACGGTTGTAACAATAGTACAGCGAAGGATAATGAGCCAGAAGTGAAATAGTGGATTCACAACTGTGGACGGGCTGGTTGGAAGCCTTCAAAATACAACGCACTATGTTCAGATAATTTTGAAGAAACGTGCTTCGAAGGAAATCTATATCGTCAGTTAATGACACAAGATCCGACAAAACGTCGCCGATGTCGATGCCTACGATATTTTAGTCACGGACCTCAGCCGTCGAAGCGACGCATATTTTCGATCAAACGCGCCGCCGCCGAGAAAACAATCGCAAGAAGGTTAGTACCGAATTACTTGGTATCCAATTATAATCTGTTGACATTTGAGATGCAAGATATGTTGGAGGCAAGCTAGAACAGTAACAGAATGTACTATATTGCATATATATAAAGAGTTTAGACTAGTCTTTAGAAGATAGCCGAATAGCAAAGGTTAACGGCAATCAAGTCGCGTGAGCGATATTACAGTAACGGATTAACATGGGCTGGAATGATTGTCGTTTATAATAACATTGCAAAACTTACTGTAGTTTGTGTTAAATGAACAAAAAACATTCTGCATTCAATAATATTGCATTATACATTGTCATATATCGAAATGTTTGGCCTATCATTTATGTCATGATGTTATATAATTGGACTTCGTATATAATTATGTGTGACTACTGTTTATGTGACGAAGAATATCACTATATTCGTATTGTAAAACGTTTAAAATGGCTTCATTTGTATTTAGTAAAATTACATAATGTTATTCAATTTTAGTTAAGGGGATACAACCCAGGTGAAAGTGTTTTTTTGGATAAAAAAATACTAAAATGTTTTTTATGCCAGATTATGATAGCTTATTATGTTTACTGTGAATATATATCATTTTATAACAATTACCTACCTTTAAACCACTCTAATCCATGGAATAAGGGTGTCAATATCAAGTAATTTGTATCCATTATGCCACATTTGATGGCCATTTTCTAAAAAAAACATTTAAATTCAGCATTTGGAAGGATATCTCTAGGAGTAATTATGTGATCCAAATATAGTTATCAATGAGCTCACCAGATAAACCATGTTTGTATTATAAAAATACTGGCATCACTCAATAATCTTATATTGTCGAAATATCTTTAATAATATACCATGTGCACACATCTTCACTAACTTGTTTTTGTGTACACTAACAGCAAAAGCAGGTAACAGCTGTTGTGAAAATATCTTGAATTTGGATCAAAAATATAAATAATTGTAATTTTTTTTTCAGTATGGCTACTCAAAACTACCAGCCAGCATGACTACTACCTTATCAGTAAATGTGTTTATTCAGACTTCCAAAACTGATAATGTAAATGCTGTTTACATGTTATGTGTTAATATGTGGACCACCGACATATGTATGGGACCAAAAATGTTACATAGTCAAAGTTCCTGATGACCATTTTCTCAGTAGTTTAGTCACTCAGATGTGAGGGGGCGAATACATAGTTGACAGTGCTCATTCTGTATCACCCTACCTATTCCTTGTAACCAGTTGCTGTGTACATTTATGAGTATAGTTACTTGGATGTAATAAATTACATCTCCGTGTAATAATTACATTTCAGAATGCAATTGTCTGTAATGAAATAAATAAGAGCATCACAAATTGTATTAAAGAAATATAAAATCAAAGCACGATATCAAAATACAGTGACTGTATATACAGTAGATACAGAAATTAAGAAGAAAAAAACAAGTTATAATAAATTATGTGAAAGAATGTGATGATGGAATGCCTTAGTTGTAAGGATCAGTATCGTTTTAATAATGTACCAGTACGATTACCATGATTGGCCATTGTATTGTTACTAAAAAAACCAACACTATACGCAGGAAAAGCATTTTAAAGTTCACTGAATGCTTCAGTCATAAGGTAAATAACAGCAGCTTACTAACAACATATAGACTGGTGTGTTACACCAGTTGTTTGCAGACAATGTATTAGAATACTGCATGTGCTATTCTTCACTGTAGGAATGAAAGCTAGATTGATGCTGTCTGCATAACAGACCACTGCAGGTGAACCCACGTACCCACCTACAAATGCTCACGGATCGAGTGACAGATGTGTTTATAAAGAAATATTACACTGCATGCGATCACAGTCACTGGGGCCAATGAAGAGAAGGAGGATCTGCTGGCAACAAGAGTCAGTCACTTTGTAAAGAAACAGTAAATACTGCCACCACCCACCTACATCTTCATAGGTCACATGTACATTGTCTAGTTTAGTTTTCAAGTCCAGCGTGGTATCCCTCGTGTTGTCCCCCATCGGGGGCAGGGAACCTTGATCTTATTCCATGGATGGCGCATGCTGGTAGAACTCTCTGTACCTTCGTCCCAGCTTGCCATGGATCCACCAGGTAAACTGTCTGTATGCAGCCCACCTGAGAGACCTGAAATAAATTAGGCTCAAATAAACATCTGACATTATAAATAAATGACATAAAAATAGGTTCTATAACGACACCGTTCCCTTATATAAATTGTTTACCATTAAACATGTGTTCATCTGGAATAAGGCAAATATTGATTTTTGCACTACAGAACAAATTATGATGGTGCAACAAACATTGTATCTATACGTTATGATAACTTAAGTGGGACCATTATAATTTGTTCTGTAGTGAGAGAGTATCACTTTATTCATACAGTAGAATACAATAAAGTGTGAAGCGATAACCCAAGTACATGTGTGAATACAGTAAATAGCTATGTATAGTAGTATATTGTAGCAGGCTAAGGTAAATAATGACTAACGGTTAAAGTAAGTCATATTGAAAGTGAACACATTTATGTATAGGATTACTTGCTGTTGAGGGAAATTTTATTTTGTAATTATTGTCATATTAGGGTGATGGTCATCATATTTAAATTAGTCTTGGGTCAAACCAGTGTGGTTCGTCTTTACATTTAGAAAGGATGAATGGCGTTAGCAGGGCTAGTTTAGACAGGCATACGATTGAATTATTTGTTTTGTTGGTGGTTTTATTCCAAAAGAATTATAAATACCCTGCTGTTTGTAATGCACAGCAGTCCACCTGTAACAAAGAATTAAGCATTTAAATAATAGTTTTACACGAATGTTAAGCAAACAAGGATTATTATTCTGAACAGATTTCACAAAGAGTGCATCACGATCCTCTAACTGTATTCATCCCAGTATTATACCTGGGTCCATTGAAATATCATGCAGATTAAGGAAGGCCGTTTTTAAATGTGTCAATATTTGCACAAAACGGTGGTCATTTTCTTTGTCACCAAAACAAATGGGGGCTCTGGCTGAAAAATGTTCAAGGTATATTTTATTTATAAGAGCCAATGTAAACTTTGGGCAGAAAAATTGCAGTATGCATAAAGTTAAAAATAATCTATCTACCTGCCATGTGTTTAAAAAGTAGTAATGCCACATATTGTTCATACATGCATAGTCATTACTGCGAATGTGAAGAGTGTCTACGGGGATAGAACAAAAGGGGTGTTAATTCCTGCTTATTTTCTATCATAGCTCTGCCCTGTACAATTTTGTTCACATGAATCATGGAACCATTCAACTACATTTCTTTTAAAAAGTGAGGGTGGTATTCGAAAATGGACATGTATACGTTGAAACACTGAGTCCAGTGGCACTGAGAGTGAGATCTAACTAAGTTAAACGTCAACCAATCCCAAATGTAAGACAAGTGACGTGTCCCAGCCCGAGCGATCATCTCTCGCTGTTCATACGCAGCCCGGAACTTAGGCTCATCGGTTATTTAAACAATAAACTAAACAGATTAATAATTACCTTCACCAACAGCGTTGCTGTCGAGTAGCAACCGCCTCTTGGCAGCAGACATATTCAGTTCTTGTTCCTGAACAAGGAGATCGCTGCGGCATTTTCCACACCGACACCAGTCAATTTCATCTCGGCATGGTATGCGCCTCGACATTTCCACTGCCCATGGGCCTGCCTGTTCGTGCCCACCGGCACGCGCCTCTGCCCTATCCTCCAACACAGGCCCTTGTTTTTGTGGTTCAAACCGGTATCCAGCTGCTTCGAAATCGATTTGGTTTTCGTTTTCTTCCGAAGAATTGGAAAGGCATCTTATTTATACAGTCACAGCGCATGCGCACATAGTTTAATTGGTAAACTTACCATAGCGCCACCTAACGGAGTTGGGAACAAATAGTACGCAGAAAATTTGCGAAGTGAGTTACGACAGTGTGACGTCACTTTCTTCTAACAATTGCGTAGTCCATAGAAATTTGGTAGTTGTGTGTTCAAAAATGTTTTCTTGGTAAACCGCTGACGTTACAAATTTGATTGTAGTTGGACATTGTTAGTTTGTATTAACTCTTTTAGATGATTAACATCAAAACGTTGCCTTTTGTTTTCCTTTAAGTCTAACTCAGAGTTCCCATTTAACAGCTGACAGAGCCATGGCGAATGCGACGTTTTCATTGGGACCCACACAAGTAGTGGTTCAGGACTCGCCATCCGCGGAAGTGACCTTAGATCAAAGGCTTTTTCGTTTTTTATAAGTAGAATTCCTACGTTTTTTAGCAGTATGATTTAGTAAACGTCAAAAGTGATTGATGGGGGTCATGAGAAAGAGGGTGTCGCCATCTACTGAATAATGAGGAAATAGATAGGGTGATTATCGACCTCTAGTGGCTAATCAGGTACTAATTAATAAATTAATTAAGTACTAATTAGTAACAAATGAGTAGCGCAATCACTAGAGGGTAGCACTAGCAATAACTAAAAGGTATGAGTGGCGCATTCACTAGAGGGTAGCACTAGCAATAGCTAAAAGGTTATGTATACCCCTAGTGACTGAAAAGCGTCGATGGTGGTGCATATAGGCGATTGTGACGGTGTCAGCGCACCAGATGTCGCTATGGACGGAAAGTGGAAGCACCCTTTTACGTGTATAGTGTCCGGCCCTACGGGGTGTGGGAAGACTACTTTCGTTGTACGCCTGTTAAAGTTTGCTTCGTGTATGATTTCGCCGCCACCGGAGAAAATTCTGTGGTGTTACGGCCAGTGGCAGACCGCTTACGACTCTATGGCCGGCGTGGAATTTGTAGACGGTTTGCCGGATCCGTCGCTTCTGGACGCCAAAACGAGGACGCTTCTAGTGCTCGATGACCTTATGTCGGAGACCAATAGTAGCATCACGACTTTGTTTACTAAAAAAAGTCACCACTGCAACGCGTCCGTCGTACAGCTTTTGCAGAATCTCTTTCCGAAAGGGAAAGAAAATCGCACAATCAGTTTAAACGCGCAGTATATGGTCCTCTTCAAGAGTCCCCGGGACGCGGGGCAAGTAGGTCACCTGGCGAAGCAGATGTATCCGGGCAGTGTCAACTACATGGTGGAGGCGTACAAGGATGCCACGTCGGCCGCCTACGGTTTCCTCCTGGTGGATCTGAAACAGGAAACGCCGGAAACCATGCGCCTGCGTACGGAAATTTTCCCCGACGACCCCGTTCAGTACGTCTATGTGCCGACGAGACTATAAAAAAGGCGGGGCGCGCCGCGGCCACCGTCATTCGACAGAATGACAGAGCGCGTGAAGAGGCACATCCTTGCCCTGCAGCTGTTGCGCCGCTACAAGGGGAATACGAATCTGAGAAAGGCGGTAATCACTCACGCGGACGCCGACCTCATCTGCAGTCTGGCCGACTGCGCGTATAACATCCTGCGAGGGAACGTGAAATTGACGCCTAACAACCGAAAAGTGCTGACAAAGTTCAGGAACAATTTGCGCAAGTTAGCGTCGAAAAAAGTACCCATCAAACGGAAGAGGGCCGTCCTGCAGACGGGTTCGGGCGCGTTTCTGACGGCGCTGCTGGCGCCGTTGGCGAGCACCTTTCTACCCCTCCTCAGGCAGGCTTTCGGTTGATGCAGCACGCGAAGAAGATGGCGCTGGTAGACCCCCGGTTGGTGGAGCGTCTACTGCCGTTACTATCGCAACCGACCACGACCACGTCGCGTGTGATGAGTAGCCTGGACGGCGATATGAAAGCCGTTCTCGAGCGTGCCGATTTAGCCGAAGGCGAAAAGGTGGTGGCGTACAATCAACTGCTGAGTCGTTACAACGCCATGGAGGCGTCTCGCGCGCAGCAGCCGATGCGCGTGTCCGTAGTGAAGAACGAGTCGTCGTCCGATCAGCCGCCGCCGCCGCCGCCGCCGCCGCCTACGTCCGATCAATTGCCGGGGGAGATGGAGAGCGAGGCCGTGAAGAGCGTACCGAAAGTGCTGAAAGAAAAGGCTCGCCTCCTGTTGGCGCGACTGAGGGCCGACCCGCTGATTCGCTGGAACGATCGAGCGGAGCTCGTGTACGACGGTACGCCTATCGCCGGAAGTAATATGGTAGATCTCGTGAACGATCTCATGCGAACGCGTAAGAGAGCCCCCGCGCCGGTTGGCTGGGAAGCGTTCGGCGACCATATAAGGCGGCTGAACGTCCCTATGGAATTCGTCGGCAACCCCCAGCGTCGGGCGTATATACAGCGCGAGCAGAAGCGAAAGGGGCGCACTCGGTCCGTCGAGCGCGAGCAGAAGCGAAAGGGGCGCACGCGGTCCGTTGAGCGTACGCCGTGGTCCAGCTTTTAGCGTGCACCGTAGAGGATGCCGCCCGTCCGAAGATCAGTACTCGTTGTCGTCGTAGCAGTCGTAATTGCGGCGGTCATCGTCGCCGCCCTCTTGTTCGCCGTATCGTCGTCGCCGCCGCGCTCCCCATGGTGTCCCGGCGGACTCGTGGTGCGCAACGAGACGGCCGGCGGACTCGTGGTGCGCAACGAGAGCGCCAACAACGCGACGGCCTACTGAAGCGCGCCTACTTCGACCCGAAACGGGCAGGCAGTTATGGCGGCGTCGATGCGTTGCGCCGGTCGGCCGCGGTGCCCAAGCCGGCCGTCGGGCGGTGGCTGGCGGCGCAGGACGCCTATACGCTTCACAAGCCGGTTAGGCGCCGATTTAAGCGACGTCGCGTTATCGTGGGCGGCCGAAATCAGCAGTGGCAAGCCGATCTCGTCGACGTGGCTAAACTGAAAAAGCACAACGACGGCATAGCGTTCCTACTGACGGTCATCGACGTCTTCTCGAAGCGGGCGTGGTGCGTTCCGTTGAAGCGCAAATCCGGTCCGGCGCTCGTCGCGGCCTTCGAGGGGCTGCTGGCAGCGCCGGCGCCGCCGCACGTCCTGCAGACCGACAAGGGGACGGAGTTTCTGAACAGGCCCCTTCAGACGCTTTTGAAGGCGCGCGGCGTCCACCATTTCGTGACGCACAACGAGGAGACGAAGGCGAGCGTCGTGGAGCGATTCAATCGTACGCTGAAGACGCGCATGTGGCGGTACTTCACGAAGCATCAGACGCTGAGGTTCGTGGAGCCGTTGCAGGACTTCGTGCGGTCGTACAACAACGCCTATCATCGAAGCATCGGTAGGACGCCGGCGAGCGTCGACGCGTCGAATCAGGAGAGCGTGTGGCAGCGTCTGTACGGTGGTGGAGGGTGTCAAAAAAACAAAAGCAAGCCGAAACTGCGAGCGGGGGATCGCGTACGCATCAGCAAGGCGAAGGGCGTCTTCAAGAAGGGGTATATGCCTAACTGGAGCGAAGAGCTCTTCACCGTCGTAGATTTGCACCCGACCGACCCTCCTGTTTACCGACTGATGGACGACGCCGGCGCGATACTGGACGGCACCTTCTATGGGCTGGAGCTACAAAAAGTGATCGTTGCGAAGGACAAACTATATCGGGTGGAAGCCGTTCTACAGAGACGTCGTCGACGACGCGGTAAGGGCGAAGAGGTGCTCGTCAAATGGTTCGGCTATCCGGCCTCGTTCAATAGCTGGATCGACGCCAAGGAGCTCGTGGACTATAAGGGCTGATGATGACGACGCGTTGGATGCGCCACGCGGGGTGCTGGCGTCTGCACGAGGCGGGGCTGTGCAACGGCTTTTCGTTTTTTTTTGTAAGGGGGCCGTGCTGTATTAGTAGACTGCCGAGGCGAAGAGGGCCGCGCCATCAACACCACCGTCGCCCCCACGCCCGTCGACGAACTCGCTCTATGGTGTGCCTGCGCGGATAAAGGAACGACGCCGTAGCGTCGGACGGCAGTAGCGCGATGTGTACGGACGAGACGACAGCAGTAGCAGCCAATGCAGAAGCCGCCCACCGACGTCGACTCAGGCGCATTTGTCGCTACACCCGCCGACGCCTCATGCGTCTCTGTGGGTGCGCCCGATGCCGTCGACGCCTCCTCCGTCACGAGCGTTCCTTGGCGTCTCTGCGGCAACGAATGCCCTAAGGCCGAGATCGTCTTCCTGTGCCAGATCGTCGTCCTGTACACGGTGATCGTCGTCAGTATATACAATCTAACGCGCGGCACGGGCGACTCCAATCTGTGGACGGCGCTGCTGAGTAGTTGCCTCGGCTACCTACTGCCGAGTCCGTCTATGAGGAGGCGCGATGGCGTCGTCGTCGTCTGACTTTTACGTCACGTTGCCGAGCAACGCGTCTATGAAGGCGCACCCCGAAAACACGTTGACGCACTACACGACGAATTTGCCGCAGCGCGTCGACCTGTCGGGCGAGTGGGAATGCGGGCTGGTGTCGCTACAGTATACGCATAGCTGGTACAATGTGAGGCCGGTGGACTCCTACTTCTTCGTGGCGTGCGAGAGGGGGGAGGTGGGCTTTTTCACCACTGAGGACGGGGGAAAAATTGCCCGGCAGGCCAACATTCCGCACGGCTTTTACAGCAACGCCAAAATGCTGGTGCGCAAAATCAACGAGACGTTGACGAAACTGAGCACCGACACGGTCAAGGTGCGAATAGTGTACAGCGCCATCACTAATCGGATGACGTTGCTTCTATCGCCGGGCGTCGAAATTAACATGCCGCGGGACGGGCGCCTGAAACAGATACTAGGCTTCGAGTCGGACTATATCGCGAGTTACGGGACGCCCGCGGACGGTAGCGACCTGCCCCCGGGGTACCTGTTCGAGTGCGAGGCGGACCACCCGGTGGACCTGAGCGGCGGCGTCGACACCCTGTTCGTGTACACGGACATCGTGGAGACGCGCATCGTCGGCGACGTATTTGCCCCCCTCATCCGAGCCGTCCCCGTCCACGGTGTGAACGGCAGCATCGTATCGAACATCTTCGACCGCGTCCAATACGCGCCGCTCCTGCGGCGCCAATTCGATTCGATTGAGATAGATATAAGAGACGACCTCGGTCAGTCGATACCATTTGAGAACGGAAAAGTCGTGACGACGCTTCACGTCCGACGCCGCAAGTCGAAACTGTTCTGACGATGACGCGAAACGTGTACGAGGACTACTACACGCGGCAGGTCGGCGGTGGCCTGCCGGTGTTCGTAGGCGCCCGAGCGCAGCGAGGTCACGGACTGGGTAATCTCTTCGGCAGCCTGTTTCGAAGTGCCATGCCGCTTATCAAGAGAGGGGCCATGGCGCTGGGTAAGCGCGCGCTCAAGACGGGCGTGCGCGTGGCGCAGGACGTCGTCGCCGGCGGCAATCTGAAGCAGGCGGTGAAGAGGCGTGCGAGGGAGGCGGGCGCCGACCTTCTCGACGGGCTGCTGAATGCCCCGCCGCCGAAAAAGCGACGACGACGCATAAAGCCGCCCGGCAAGCCGGCGACGGCCAGCAAGAAGAGGCGCCGTCGAAAGAGGCCGAGCGACGACGTATTTCCCGCGTAGTAGTAGTAGTAGTAGTAGCTACATAAGGCCGGCCGGCAAGGCGGCACCGGACAGTAAGGGGAGGCGCCGTCGAACGAAGCAGACGTAGTAGGATGGCGTTCGTGCATCGGCAGTCGTGCGAGGGCGTAAAGTCCGAACTGGACCTGTTCAGCGTGCCGACGACGCAGACGAGCATCGAGAGCGGCCAGTGGATCGATCACCAGCCGCTGACGGCCCTCGACGCTGGCGGCCCCCTCGAGTTTCTCATTCCGGGATCCGGAGACGACTATCTGGACCTGTCGTCCGTTAGACTGTACGTGCGCGCCAAGGTGGTGAAGGGGACGGTACCGCGCTCGCGAACGACAGCGTCGTGGCGCCCGTCAACAATTTCCTGCATTCGATGTTCAGTCAGGTCGACATGACGCTGAACGGCACGCTCGTGACGCCGTCGTCGAATACGTACCCGTTTCGGGCCTACCTCGAGACACTGCTCAGTTACGGACCCGACGCCAAAAAGTCGCAGCTCGAGGCCGACCTGTGGTGCAAGGACACCACCGGGCGCATGGAGGCGACCAACAACAACAACGGCGGGTTCGCGCATCGGCACGATTTCGTACACGAAAGCCGCGAGTTCGACATGATAGGGCGCCTGCACGTCGACGTGCTCATGCAGAACCGGTGCCTGGTGAACGGCGTCGACCTGAAGATGCGACTGGTGCGCAGCAAGGACGCCTTCGCGCTCATGGGCGACGTCGCCGATCCGGGGTTCAAGATCGTTCTGCTGGAGGCCTACCTGCAGGCGCGCAAGATCAAGTTGAATCCGGCCGTCCAGCTCGGTCACATCAAGGCGCTGACGCACGGGACGGCCAAGTATCCGATGCGCCGCGTCGACTGCAAGGTGTTCTCGATACCGCAGGGTACCGCGTCGCACACGCACGAGAACGTCTATCTGGGGATGCTCCCGCGACGCGTGTTCATGTGCCTGATCGACAACGACGCCTACAACGGGGCCTACGATAAAAACCCGTTCAACGCGAAGCACAACGACATAAACTTCTTCGCCCTCTACGTCGACGGACGCCAGGTGCCGAGCAAGCCGCTGCAGCCGGACTTCGCGCATCGGCGCTACATCCGAAGCTATATGAACCTGTTCGCCGCGACGGGGAAGGCGTACGAGGACGAGGGGTTCGATGTGACGCGCGGCGAGTTCGGCAGCGGCTACACCATATTCGGCTTCGACCTGTCGCCCGACTGCTGCGACGGCGAACACTTCAACGTCGTGCGTACGGGGAACCTGCGCGCCGAGATCCACTTTGTGCACGCGCTCGCCCGGACGGTGAACGTCGTCGTGTACGGGGAGTTCGAGACGGTGCTCGAAATCGACAAGAACCGGAACGTCGTGTACGACTTCTGAGATGGACACGTTTCAGCTGATGCGTCGCCTGGCGATCGACGCGTACACTAAAAACATCGTCGTCGGCGTCGTGCCCAAAGACGAGCTGCCGGGGCGGCGGCTCACCGCCTACCCGACGGCGTTCGTGTGCAACACCGACGACGGCGACGAACCGGGAGAGCACTGGGTGGCCGTCTACGTGGGCGCCGACCGGCGAGGCGAGTACTTCGATTCGTACGGCCGTCCGCCGCTGCACGCCGACTTCCGCGCCTTCCTGAACCGCAACTGCGACTCGTGGACGCACAACGACAAGCGACTGCAGAGCGGCGTATCTAACGTGTGCGGACAATATTGCGTCACCTACCTGCTCTTACGGTGCCGCGGAATGCCGCTAAGCGGCTTCCAGTGCCTGTTCGGCCCCGATAGGGTGGCCAACGACTGTCTCGTATTCGACTGGCTAAAGCCTCATTGAACGCTGCCTATTATCGCTTGTTGTTATTATTAGACGACCGAGAATCCGAACCGACTTTGTCGGACCCGCCGGTCGCGGGCTCCTCGCCGCGCTAGGCAGGCAAGACCGAAGTAGTGAGGTTGTATTGTTGCGCTATCGCTTGCTATTACCGAAGTTAAATAAAACGCTGAAAACTGTACCGAGTGTTCGCATTTTTATTCGCATACATACATACATACATACATACATAGTCCCCTAGGTAGGGGTCCCTACCCCTAGGTAGGTCCCTACCCCTAGGGGTAGGGAGGGAGGTCCCTCGTTATACGAGTATCGGTGCCGTGGTGACGCCGTCGTCGAGCACGCGCCGTTTGGCGTAGAAGTAGCTCAGCGCCGCGCGCTCCTGAACGTACGTCAGCACGGACGACTCCTTCACTTGGAAGCCGCGGTTCCGGCCGCCGCCGCTCCTTTGGTGGCGCAGCACGTCGAGGAAGGCGTCCTTGTCGACGTCGTTCTGACGCTTGCTCAGCCCCTTCGTACTGTACTTGTCGCCGTCGGCGCCGCCGAAACAGTAGTACGTCTTGCTGCAGAGCGCGACGATTCCGCGGCCGGACCATTCCTCTTTGAAGAGCCCCGGCGTTCGCTTGTCGTGCCGGCGCCGACGCGCGCAACACTCGGCGGGCGCGTCCCACGCTCGGCCGGCGAGCCGGCACCGCAAGTACGCCTCCGCGTGCGCGTCGCAGTGTTCCGACGGGAACCACTCGCCGCGGTGTCGAAAGTAGTGTTCGCGCTTGGCCGCCGCCACGAGCTCGTCGAGTTGGCGCCCCGCGAGGCTCAAATACGCCGAGTCCGTGTCCATCGCGCAGTACTGGAACAGGGGCGCGGAATGTAGGCGGCGATGAAGTCGTAATAAAACTCCAGCATGCGCAGTTTGGCGTACTGATAGACGAAGTAGCCGATCTGGTTGGGCAGCGCGTACCGGACGGTTCGCTTGTTCAGCGCCACCTCGTAGAGGCCGTCGGGAACGACGACGTCGAGCTGACGGAAGCGACGATTATTGATCAGCGTCGAGGCGCCGGCGGCCGTGCAGAACTTGATGTTGCGGTGCAGGTCGACGCGCGTGATCGTTTTCACGTATGAACTGTTGCCGAGCAGTTTAAACGTGTCGGCGATGATGGCCTTGTCGGGGTCGTCGTCGCCCGCGCGTCGCGCGGCGGAGACCGTGTCGCCGAAGCGGCGAAAGCACGCGACCGGCTCGTACTCGACGATCTGGTAGACGCGCTCGACGACGAGTCCGTGCCGCAGATACCACCGCAGTAGCGGCGTCGCGAGTAGAATCTTGACGCCGAAGAAGCTCCCCACGAGCGTGCGCTGAGGCCGGACGAGGAGGTCGTGCGTTTCGGCGTAGCGACGCATGAACGGGCTGAGATCGTCGCGCTCGATGTAGGCGTTCTTGAAGATCGGCTGCATCTCGGCGAAGGTGTCGCGCAGCGCCGCCGGCACGGCGATGTCGCACTCGACGAGGCCGAACAGCGTGCCGTCGAGCACGGCCTTCAGGATCGTCGACCGCGTCACGGCGCCGTCGCCGGTCCAGCTCCGCGGTGGCGGCGGCGGCGGCGGCGGTCGCGTCGCGCGCCACTGGCACTCCCACATCTCGACGACGGCGACGAAGCGGCGAAGGTAGGCCGTGACGGCGGCCGTCTCGGCGTACAGTTGGCTCATCGGCTTACCGTTCACCGCGTTCGTCTCCCTCCCCGTGCACGGACAGCCGTGGAAGAAGCACCCTTGGAACTGGTACGCCGTCCGTGTCGCGCCACACCAGCCGTCGACCCGGTACTTGCCGACGCGCTTCTCGCGCCCGTTGAGCTGGTGACGTATGTGGGCCCCCGTCCGCCCCGCCTCCCACGTCAGCCACTCGACGGCCAGGCGGCCGTAGCGGTGTACGCGCTCCGACCGAAAGGCGGTGTCCGCGCGCCGGCGCGTGTACCACCCCGTCGGCATCTCCTGCGTGATCGCCCATAGGTAGAGGCCGTTTGCGTCGAAGCCCACAATAGAGCGACAGGGGCGCGCCGACTCGCCGTACTCCTCGCGCCGAAGGGTGGTCACGCCGGCCTCGTGATAGCGCGCGAAAATGATCGAGGGGCCGCCGACGATCTGCGACTGTAGGAGCTGGTGCAGGTCCTTGTTCGACTCGTTGAAGAGCGTGAAGTGGAGCGACGACGGTAGATCGTTGAAGAGATACAGCAGCGTCAGGCCCGGTACGCTGATGGCGTCCTTGAACATGTCGATGCGGCGCTGGCGAAAGAAGGCGAACTGCTTGTCAACGGCCTCCAGGAACGGCACCACGTCCCTATTGTTATACCACACGAGGTAGTCCCGCAGCGTCGTCATCCCCTCATCGCGCCATACCCGCGCGCAACCCTCGTAGTCGGCGGCCGAGATGCCTTCGCGCTTCAGGCGGCTGTAGAAGGCCTCGCGCGGTGGCAGCCGGGTCTCGGCCAGTTTACGCGGGTCGTCGAGGTACTCGTAGGGGAAGTGCCCCTTCGTCGCCTCGCAACCGTAGGCCTTCAGAAACCGGTCGTAGCTGACGCCGGGGGCCAGGTAGTTGGTGATGTCCAGGAACTTGAGCGTCGCCGTCGTCAGGCACATGAAGTTGTTCTGACGCTTGATCGTGAACGCCGACGAGATGCTCTGCGCGGCGTCGGTCATGAACAGGGGCGTCAGATATTTCTTAACGACGTTCAAGTCGTACTTCCCCGAATTGAAGCCGAGGACGGGGAGGCGGCGCAGGTGCTGCCACAGACGGTCGCCGAGCACCGTGTACGGGCTCTTATCGAGCCTCCGCCACCGTCGCGTGCGCCCGCCATTCGGCGTCGAGCGCGTCGATCGCCTCGAAGGTCGCGTCGAACGACGGCCGCAGAGCCGCGCACGCCGCCTCGCTCATGGCCTCCAGGGCGTCGATCAGGCGCTTCGCGAGGTCGCCCGAATCGCCGGACGTCACGAAGCAGCGCGCCGACTCGTGTCCGGGGACGTTCGAGGCGACGCTCACGCTGAGTAGCTCGTGTCGCGCTATCCACCGGCATTTGGCGCTGTCCGCCGGCAGATCGTGATCGTCGAAGTAGCACTCAAAATCGTACGTCGCCCTGTACGGATAGTAGCGCAGGCGTTCGTCCACGTAGACGCCCTCGTCCTCCAGCTGCTGAAACACGGACGGCGTCGGATGGTAGACGCCGCCGGGAAAGACGTGGCGAACGCCGCCCTCGCACGTCGCCTCGTGGCGCCGCAGCCGACTGGCGGTGCTCCACAGCGAATCGCCGCACTTGCCGCATCGATACGAACGGCAGAACAGCGACACGTCGGCTATGAAGGAATAGTGCGTTTCGAACAGATTGACGCTCATAGTGGTCGGGTGGCGATGGAGGGAACGGCGGACCACTTCGGCGGTGGCGTCCTCCGCCGACAGCCGATACACGGTCACATTCGTTTCGAAGACCGCCTCCACCCGGTCGAGTTCGTTCAGCGGGACGCCGGCGAACGCGCAGTACGGTTGGTCGCCGTAGTCGGCGTAGAGCCTTAAGGCGGCGGCCGTCAAATCGTCAGCGCGAAAGTCGGCGTCCCGATGCAGCGCCAGACAGCGGAAGAGGCACAAGTTGTCGGCATACGGACGCCCGCAGCGATCGTTCACTAGACTGACGAGCCCCGCGTTGTGGCGCAGATAGGCGGGGAGGGACCGCTGACGGGCGCACCCGATAGGATGGTGGATGATGGCGTTGAGGAAATACGTAACGTTCGTTACCAACTCGGCGATCCACCCCGAGTCGGGGCGCTGCGCAATCACGTACTGCAGAACGTCGGGCTGTCGGGTGGCCTCGAGGAAGCGTTCGAAAGACGCGGCGTCGGAAACGAGGACGGGCGACTCGAGATAGCGGCCGCAACAGTTACACGAAGAATGGTAGTAACGTAGTCGGCCCGTCTCCCTGTGCCGCAGAATAAACCCGTACGATAAGTTTATTTTAAAGGCCCGAGTCTGCGCCTCGAACATCAGTCGTAGTTGGGCGTCGTGCGCGCTCGTAGCCCCGTGTCCGGACAAATGGAAATTATACCTAGATTGAACGGGTCCGCGCGCCACAAACGTACGGATGCTCGCCCAGTAGTCGCGAACGACGCTCTGTAGGTCGTCGGCGCCCCCCTCGAACGGTCGATTTGGGGGCCCCTCAGCGGCGTCTCCGCACATTCGCAGATGCCGCAACATATTGGGGCGCTGCGCGAACGCTTGATTGCATTTCGGGCATACATCGCTGCCGCATGTTTTTAGATGCTGCGACAAATGAAAAAGACGGACGAACGATCGATCGCATTTCGGACACACGTGCATCGTCGGTCTAGGCGGCACTCTATTAACTACGACGGGGGCGCGTCGACGCCCCTTATAAGGCCGCCCTAAACCCCGCTAGGGGGCTTTTCTAAGCGGCGGCGGTGTTCTCTGCTCCCAGTATCCGTCAGGTGGCGACAGAAAGTGTTCTCTGCTCCCAGTATCCGTCAGGTGGCGACACCGACAGGTGGCATCGCCGCGGGATACGTTTGGCAGTGGCGCCCAGCGGCCAAAGTTTTTGTTCACGTTTTGCGTCAGGTGGCGACACCGACAGGTGGGCAGCGTCGAGGGATACAGGCCGCCTCTGTCAGTGGCGGCCAAGTTTTTGTTTACGTTTTGTAGTAGAAATCAGGGACGCCCGAATACGACGGCAAAGTTTTGTAGTAGAAATTTCGGCTGCCCCGCGGCAACTTGTAGTAGAAATTTTTGTAGTAGAAATTTCGCCTAAGTTTTTTATTTACGTTTTGTAGTAGCAATTTCACCCGTCAGGGGCGCCCGAATACGACGGTTTGTAGTAGAAATTTCGGCTGTCAGCTGCTCCCCCCCTCGGCAATTTGTTTACGTTTTGTAGTAGAAATTTCGCCTGTCGCCCGAATACGACGGCAAAGTGTTTGTAGTAGATATTTCGGCTGCTGCCCCGCGGCAAATTTGTAGTAGACATTTTTGTAGTTTTCGCCTAAGTTTTTATTTACGTTTTGTAGTAGCAATTTCGCCCGTCAGGGGCCCCCGAATACGACGGCAAATTTTTTTTTGTAGTAGAAATTTCGGCTGTCAGCTGCTGCCCCGCGGCAAAGTTTTTGTAGTAGAAATTTCGGCTGTCAGCTGCTGTTCGCCCGGCTGCAGCGGCAAAGTTTTTTTTTGTTTACGCTTTGTAGTAGAAATTTCGGCTGTCAGTGGCTCCCGGAGTGTTTTATGTGCGGCAGCCGCCGTTGGACCGGCATTGAATGTTAGCGACGTGCGTTTTTTTTTTGGATGGCAACAACAGAAGGCGGGAATTGATTTTCATACGTTTTATTAAGCAGTCTCGTACTACATCACCACCACAGTAAGGCTTTATGCCACAGCAGAGTAAATAATAATAATAAGGCTCTAACAACGGCCTATAGCAAAATGTTCATCGCTACTAAATGGGGCGCTTATGCCACAGCGGCGTAAATAATAATAATAAAGCTTTAGGGGCGCCACAGCGGACTATAGGCCGCTGGTAATACTGCACAGCGACCATTCAATTTCCTGCTAATGTTCATCAGCGGCGTACCTACTAATAAGGCTTTATGCCATAGCGAAATGCAATGTTCATAGCGTTCAGACCCTTTTCAACAGGTAATACTGTAAACAGTAAAGAGGCTTTATGCCACAGCAGAGTAAATAATAATAATAATAGCAAAATGTTCATCGCTACTAAGTGTTCGGCGGGGCGCTTATGCCACAGCGGACTATAGGCCGCTGGTAATACTGCACAGCGACCATTCAATTTCCTGCTAATGTTCATCAGCGGCGTACCTACTAATAAGGCTTTATGCCATAGCGAAATGCAATGTTCTAAATGTTCATAGCGTTCAGACGTCGAGGCATGCCCTTTTCATCAGGTAATACTGCACGGCGACCTCCAACAGAGCACGGTCGAACGGCACCGTCCAATCCGTCCCCATGAGCCAGTCGGCTACCTGGCGCATGAGCGCGCCCTCCGAGACGCGATCGCCACGCACGCAACGATCCTCCAGTACCGAGAGTATACGAATAGCAGGAAGCAACAACGTCTGCTGTAGAAAGCTGTCGAGCGACGCTGAAAAAAAGCACACATTCAGGGCCGCCACGTTTTCGTACAGTATGTTATACCGCCGGCTCGGCTTCCTCCCCCTGTAGCCGCACATGTGCACGAAGGGGCACCCCTCCTCAGGGGGACACTCACCACATTCTTGGCGCGCTGTGTCAATCACGCGCTCGCCGACTAGCTCAGCAAACGTGGACATCATGCATCGCTGACGACCGGCGTACGAATGCAGAACGCTCCACTCCGAGTCGGCCTGAAGTGTGCCCACGACCACAGGGCGGTTGTTACGGGCCCACGGAATGAAGTCTTCCGACGACACCGACAGCACGGCCAGAGGCAGTGGTGACGATAGCACGGTCGCGGCGGCGTCCGCTCTCGCCGCCGGGGCTATTGGCACAGCTGCTGCTGCCTCGTCTGGGCCCACTACCACCACCACCGGGGTTAATGCAACGTACGTGGGCGTCCCGGCGTCGCTCACCAGGTCGTGCGGTGGCATGGGCTGCGTGCCGTCCGCCGCAGGCCAGCAGTACGATAGCGCTTCTTCTTCTCTCCCCAGCGGCGGAGGGTCGTCGGCAAGGCGTGGCGTCGTTTCCTTCTTAGCGCACTTCTCGGCAGGGGGTGCGCACTCGTCAGCAGCGTCGATAAGGCCGCGCAACGCAGCAGCAATTACAGCATCCTACAGAAGAATAACCAAAGCAGCAATTAGGTCTACAGAACACTAGCCAAACGTTAGTCATTCAAACGGTCTCGCTCCCCTTCTTCGTCACGACCCGCGCCTCACGGACCGTATACGTGTCCAGTATGCCACCCCACACGACCTTGTGCACGGTCAACTCCAAGACGGTGCCAACCAGGCTCGCCACAAAGCTACTGCGCAACTGGTCGGGCAACAGGGCTGACACATGGTCGGCATTGTAATCGCCTATCGCCGAAATAGCTTCGTCGAACAGGGTGACCCAAATGCTGGCCTCCGTGTCGGCGTCCTTTTCGTCTTCCACCAAAACGCGCACCGAAAAATACGTCTTCGCCGTTGCCTGTATGCCGTGTACAGCGCACACCCGGCCACCACTTTCTAGGCCTCTCACTTTGCGCTTGCAAATGCCACAGCCCATGTACGTGCATTTGCTTTTCCAAGCCACGCCAACGATTGTTAAGGGGGTAACAATCTTATACGTCCCATCGCACGCCAGCACGAACTCTTTCAACGACACTTCGGACGACGCACTCACCACGGCCTCGAAAATAGGCGCCCCGTCGGCCGTCGGAAGCACCTTCGCGCTGGCCTCCGACGCCGGCTTCGCTTTGCCACCAGACGCCCCCGTTGGCACCTCCCTCAGCTTGCCGCCTCTCTTTGGCGGCGCCTCTCCGTGCGCGACAGGCGGGGACATGATCAACAACGCTCTGCAACACACAAAACGGCAACGGTAGCAACACGACAGCGACAATATTTAGACGTTCTCCACCCGGTTCCTATATAAGAGCTTTGCACGCGGCCCGCACGCGGCCCCCGTGCGCAAACGCACGCGCGCCGGAAAGCAGCCGATTCTTACAAGGTTACTAAAACTGAAAAAAATCTCTCGGTCAGTCTAGTGCACTAACAGAACGCCACTTTTATTTCCTAATATAAAGTTACCATAAGATTCTCTAGCCCCCACTGACTATTATAGACCGCTTAGTTTGCTCACATTTCACATTTAACGGTCGTTTTAAAGACTTACAAACAGTTACATAAGCGCTTTATATAAACAGTGACGTCAGCTCCTTATGTAAGGCTATGGCGTACGTGTCTAGGTGCCGCGCGCAAAACAGCGGCTCAACAACTGCGCAATTCATTTCTCACTATGGAGCCAACCGAACAAGTTGGTAATTATGCGGCCAATTCTCATCAGGCGCAAAACAGGTACGTTTTGCTAACTCACCTAACACTGACTTTCCTCACTCACTTTCTTTTATAACGTTCACTACCTATTTCTTTTATAACGTTCACTATTTTTACAGCGATCCGCCTCCCCAAAACGCCGGAATCGGTACGCCCCAAGTCGACGTGAATACGCCTCCCCAAGTCGACGTGAATGCGCCTCCCCAAGCCGCTGGAGATAGTGCTAATCCACCGCCTGCCTCTATGCGTCTACCCCCACCACAAAGCCGCCCCGGCACAAGGTACGTTTAACGATAATAGCGCTTTTTTTAATTTACCTTTATTTGCAGACGCCTACTTTCGATAAAGCCCCGCTACCGACTTAATGTTTTTTTTTACAGGCCCTAACCTAAACAGAGACGCGCCGTTACTTTAATACTTTTTTTCATACTTGCAGACGAAACATCGCCGGCTTCGATACCCTACATATAGGGCGCGGGCAAACCCTTGCGAGGCCCTCGCACCGAAACGGCTTCATTCATAGATCTAGAATAAATTTAACCCCAGGCGATCTGATTATGATAGATAGGAGGCCGCGCGCCGATCGACCTGGGGGCACATTGTACCTTGGACGTCGCCGACCACATCACACCCCTTAACACTGTTTCCTTCTCCACAGATGAGCCCCCGCGCGCCAGTAATCACCACCCCGACGCTAATTGACCTTTTCCTCCTTCCCCCAGCCGACACATCTACGTGATCGACCCTAGTCTGGCACATGGACGCTACAATATCGGGCGGGGAATGACAGTGCACTACATAGGACCTGCGCCCCACGCAATCACATTCACCTCGCCACGACGCCGCCACCACCAGCCCCTGTTAGCCGTTGAGCCGCACCGACGAGAAAAAGAACAAGAAGAAGAAGAAGAAGAATACGAAGAGCCGGCAGAAAATTTCGATGACGACTACAGTGGGTTCACCGATTTAGAATTTCTAGATGCCGACAACCCCCTACCAGAGGCGGCGGCGGTAGAGACTTTCACACAGCCATTCTCCTTTGCCGATATATTCCCACGCCCCCAAATTCTCCCCCCCTCATTTGCCCCACCCGTCCCAGCGCATCTTTCCGTTCATTTAGGCTTTCCGCCACAACCCTCCGACCGGAACGGCTTTGGCCCACCCCCATGACCCCTTTCCGTCGTCATCTGTAACCAATAAAATTTATTTCTCACCGTTTATTGTTTCTGTGTTTCCTTTCACCTTCCAACGCACACACGAATATAGTTCCACCTACACATTTAGCCCACTCCACCGGCCTTCCAAAATCACACACGAATAATTCCGCCTATATTGCAACACCAAAGCCACAAGCTTAATAATACACGCGCACAGGCCAATATGACAGCGCCGACCTCCAGCCGCATCAGATGCCACCAACTGTGTTTCCACCAGTATTCCAACTCACACACGAAACAATCCAGCGAACGCCAAATCCACAAGCTTAATACGCGCGCACACAGGCCAATCTGACAGCTCCGACCGCCAACTGCAATAACACACGATTAATTCCACCTACATTGCACCACCAAACACCAGCGGCCGCCAAAGCCACAGGCTTAATACACGCGCACAGGCCCCTATGACAGCGCCAGCCTCCAGCCGCCATAACGATATTGCACGCACATCAGAGGTCCCCAACTGTATTCCAACTCACACACGAAACAAGCCAAAGCCACACACAGGCCAATCTGACAGCTCCGACCGCCCACTGCTATAACGATATTGCACCGCAATTGCACGCGTATCCATCAGCTGTGCCGCAGCCAGCGCTGACAGGCAATATCCACATCGGCGCCACAACCTTATTACAAGCGCGTCTATGCGGCCCCGAAAAACATTTATCCGGCCTCCCGTCAAACAATGCACATAAAAATCCTACAGCCTGACATTCGACACCACCATTTGCCAGTGAGTCGTGAAAACCAGGCCACGCAATTGCCCTCCTGATCTCCAGCGCGCCAGGCGTAATCTAAACCGCTCGGCCCCACCTCCACCACCGCACCGGTCTAGAAGCTTCTAGAAGGTTCTAGAACCTTCTAGAAGCTTCTAGAAGGTTCTAGAACCTTCTAGAACCTTCCCGCGCGTCACGATATACCCCGCTGATCCCCAGGGACGTCACTTCACTCTAAAACTTTCCCATCTCCCGTGCACCTAATTAATACTAATAGGTCGCTATTTACTATTTTTAGTCATTGGCTAGTGCTACCCTCTAGTGATTGCGCTACTCATTTGTTACTAATTAGTACTTAATTAATTTATTAATTAGTACCTGATTAGCCACTAGAGGTCGATAATCACCCTATCTATTTCCTCATTATTCAGTAGATGGCGACACCCTCTTTCTCATGACCCCCATCAATCACTTTTGACGTTTACTAAATCATACTGCTAAAAAACGTAGGAATTCTACTTATAAAAAACGAAAAAGCCTTTGATCTAAGGTCACTTCCGTGGATGGCGAGCCCTGAACCACTACTAACAAAACTTGATAAACCCATCTCAACATGGTTTTTTAAAAGCGAGGTCATGCTTAACAAATTTTTTATGTTTTTTGGAAGACATTACTAAGTGGGTAGATGAGGGATCACCAGTAGATATCGTCTACTTAGATTTTCAAAAAGTACCATATCAAAGAATACTGCTTAAACTAAAGGCCCATTGCATAGGAAATGGTATAATAAACTGGATAGAACAATGGCTGATTGACAGAAGACAACGTGTAGTAGTTGATGGGGAGGCTTCAAACTGGAAATCGGTATTGAGTGGGGTACCACAGGGATCAGTATTAAGACCTATATTATTCTTAATATATATCAACGATTTGGATGATGAAATAACAAGCAAGGTGTTGAAATTTGCGGATGATACAAAAGTGTTTAGAAGGATTAAAAGTGATGGAGATAGACAGCATTTGCAAGATGATCTTGACAGGTTGATCAAATGGTCTGAAAAGTGGCAAATGCTGTTCAATTTTGGGAAATGTAAATGCCTCCACACAGGACATGGGAAAGAAGAGGTAGAATATACAATGGGGGGTACTGTACTAAGTACTACTGTAAAAGAAAAGGACTCAGGGTTAACCATTAGTGCTGATATGAAGGTTTCAGAGCAGTGCGGAAATGCAGCTTCAAAGGGAAATCAAATCCTTGGATTAATTAGGCGAAACATAACGTATAAGGAAAAAGAGCTAATAATACCGCTGTACAAAACAATAGTTAGGCCTCATTTAGAATATTGTATTCAAGCGTGGAGGCCATATCGCAGGAAGGACATAGATATGCTAGAAAGAGTGCAGAGAAGAGCAACTAAAATTATACCTAAACTGAGGGATCTTAGTTACGAAATACGCCTAAAAAATGCGGGTTAACAACACTAGAGACCAGGAGATTGAGAGGAGATCAGATAGAAGTGTTTAAAATATTGAAGGGTTATGAAAATATTGATAGAAATATTTTTTTCTCAGTTAAAAAAGATAGAAGGACTAGAGGACATGAACTTACATTAGCAAAGGAGCAGAGTAGATTGGATGTAAGAAAGTTTTCATTTTCACAAAGGATTGTAAATGAATGGAACAGATTACCTGCTGATTGTGTGGGTGCTAGTAGCGTGAATATGTTTAAAAATAAAATCGACACATACCTCAGACGGGCGGGATACACATAGATAAAAGGGTCGGACTCTCGATAAGCCAAAGGGCTTCCTTGTCCACCTGCCACCTAGAGTTAATTCTCTGGGTGGCAATCTTGTTAAATCTGTATACATATATATATTTATATACCTGTATACATGCATGTAGTGATGTATGCATACATACATACATATATGCATATACACATACATATATTATACACACATACGTACATACACGCACACACATATATGTATATATGTATATATACGCTATATATATATATATATGTGTGTGTATGTGCGCGTGCTTGCATGCGTGCGTGTGGCGTTTGTGTGTGTGTGTGTGTGCGTGCGTGCGTGCGCGTGTGTGTGGAGTGTGCATGTGTGCGCGTGTGCGCGTGTGCGCGTGTGCGCGTGTACGTGTGTGTGTGAAATTCGCAGGGCGTGAGTTATCACCGACAAGACATCACCTATGTCTTTCAGCATGGCGCTGTCTCGCCAGGACTGGTGAACAGGATTGCTCAATGGAGACGCTGAAACATGATGTTCTGGTTGAATGTTGCTTCGGCAGCGTTGACGTTCCGATACCTCACGTTGAGCTCGACGTTGTCTCCGTTATGACCGTTTGTACCATCAAATAAGCCTTCGTCATGTGTATTTTCATCATTCGTTTGAATCATCATTGCATTATAATCACATCCTAAATCGTCTCAAGCGTTGTAATGTTTTACTATTGATGTTGACGTGGGGCATTTCCTCGAATATGCGTTTCTTAGCATCCGTTGTTTGTGCTTGCATGTATACATTTATTGCCATGTGTGCGTACATGGTCTTGTGGTTGTACCGTCGGACTGTGATTTGGGGAAAAACGGTTCCGTTCCTCCAGCCGCCGTTTCCAAACTAAGGCAGTTTTTTTATTTCATTTTGCCATAATTTTCTCTGTTTAGCGAAGCCATTTTAAATACATAAATACTGCTGTGAGGTATACATTTTTGTTGTTTTTCCAAAATCCAGTTAGTGTTTATCATAAAAACATTAATCTACTAGCAATAGTTTGACATCGAAGTCAAAATACCATGCGTGTTAAAATAGTATATATACACCTTCGCTTCATAGGCATTATTATCAATATTATGCGTTATTATTAATATTATTACTATTATATATACTTATTGTGCATTTGTAGGGAATTTAAATCCTCTTGGTCGTTTGTTTAATAATGCTGTGTTGTTCAGATGTAGGAAGCATACACGGGTTTCATAGCGGCTGTGTGACACCGAAGGATATTGGACCACTCAGGAACAGAAAGCTATCTTGTTTTGTTACTTTCTTCCCCTCCAAATGCATATCCAGCTCTTTATTCTGCTGGAAAACCCATAGCAGCAAACACAATAGCCTCTCCTAAGATCAATATCTTCGTAACCTTCTCGAGGTAACCAAGGAATCCTAGACACCACAATGCACCAGGCTGGTTAGATGAGGTATATGTCGGCTCAGTTGGGGCAATGCGCTTGACTCAACGGTGTGGGAACTACCCTGGCACTGCCCTACGCAATGTATGGGAGTTAGCTGAATCAGCTGTGCCTTCTCATAGTAAGTGACACCGCCGGTCGCCAGTGTACCAGCCGTGGGAACAATGCAGACGCCCGCGCTCAAAATCATAGGGCGACTCCAGGGAATCCCAATATAATTCCCCGTTCGACCATATAATCGCCCCATGGCACGGGTCAGTTATAACACGGCCACGGGTTAGTTGCAACAGTTGTGGACATAATACCATCAATGGGTGGATCCGCTAAGTCACGATTTGCCTACGTTACAATCAGAATTATACCCGTGACCTCCGTCAAGCTTTGCCTTTCGAAAAATGTTGATCACGATTATATATAAACTCTACTGTCTGTTCACACAGAAAACTGTAAGAGACTTAACTTTAAGCCGGTTTATGACGAACAATTATTCGCAACGCCACTTGTCCTTTCTACAATTGTTCCAAGCTACGTTATTGTCAAACACGTGACATTAAGTCGCTCAGTTAAACCGCTTACGCTGTGTGTGAACGCAGCATAAGTGAATTATATTGCAATATATTAATTATTCTTGTGATCACTCACTCATTGATTGCGAGACTACTAACAAGTGGTTTGTTGTTCTTCAGGGTCCCACATTTACTCCCTATTATGGGACCTTGTGGGATTTCCCCCCAGACGTTTGCCCTGTCGTGGAGAATGCTGTATGCGGCCCATACAAAGGTGAAACCATCCTTATTCCACGGATTCCATTGTGGCCGTCGGAATCTGATCTACCCTTCATGTTCAGTCGCCTGCAGTTTCCAATCTGCCCCTGCTTCGCCAGGACTATCAACAGAAGCCAAGGACGGACTTTCAAGGAGCGCGGTGTCGACCTTTCCTCGCCCTGTTTTAGCCACTGTATGCTGTATGTTGCCGTCTCACGAGTTGGACAAGCCAGTAAATTAACCATTCTGGCAACGGGAAACAAGACCCGAAATGTTGTGTTTCACGAGGCACTGTGATAAGAGACACGCTACCAGCGCAGCCATCGCCGTCAGCTATATATCATTTACTACGGCAAACATCGTTTATACACGCCATCAGAATATATCAGTAACTAGCGCACTCTTTCTTCGCGCCGTCAGCGACATACAAGTAACCAGTACAATCACTGTCTACACGCCGTCAGCGACAGACAAGTTACCAGTACTATCAAATGTATGACTTTAAAGGCCTACTGTAAGTTTTCATTGTACCCCTAACATGTGGATTAAATTAGAAAACACATATGACTGCGTCTTTACCGCGGACAACGCCAGGTAACTCAGCTTGTATATATATATATATATATAATTGTTGGATGAATTTTAATCACGATATCCTTCGATAAAGATCGACACAATTTAAGTGTAGCAACAAACGTTATTAACAGCAACACCGTCGTTTGTTGTTTATGACGTTTCCAAGAAAACGATGGCATCAGAGTATCGCTGAAGCGTTGTTATTAATCATATTTTATTCCTGTTTGACGTTTACCATTTTAACACAAGGGACAATCGTTAGCTATACATGTTTTGATATACCGCGCTTGTCTTTTGGGTCGTTTACCGAATAAAAGATGTGGCGGCGTGCAACAAATCATTTGTGTGAGAAATTTATAGTTCGAAGAGCTTGAAACTGGGTCCGAAAAAAGTTAGTGTGTAGTTTCTTATATCTTTGAGGTTTACTAATGAAGCATCCCAGTGATGCCATCCTGGCATCCTTGACAATAGCACAACGAATGAGGTGTCTATTCCCGTGTGTTAAGGTCTGCGTTACTTTTCGGTATGTTTTCAAAACACTACCACACTTCGTAACTTAAACCGTGCAAATTAGGACCTCCAACATATTGAATTGGGTCCCTGTCTCAGTTAGCATGCTTACTCGTAACACAAATTAATTGTCTTTATCTATGTCTTGTGGTATACAATGTTGATTAGTTCATTCACACAGCAGGCTTGTCTGCTAATTTCCACTGAATATGCAAACTAATATTAGTTTTTGCTGTATACTCAATTTCTGTCAATATCTTTAGACCTATCTATGACAGCATTTCATATGAGGTGTCTATCTGAATTTATCCATTCCAGAATATTGATAGTGCCTTCCAAAACATGGCCTGTGGGCTAGTATGAGACATTATGAGCAAAGTAATTGATCATATTTTGTCGGACGTATGAACCTATATGTCGCCTGTTGCTTGTGTGACTCAGTTTATCGTTAACACTTACATAGATCTGCATGAAATGGTTCGTACGTAATTAAAACCAAACAATGATACAATGTCCGCCCGTTTATCTTTTTATTTATTCCGTTTTTGCGGTTAATCCAATAAAGCGAATCCGTGAGATGCGAGCTGATATATAACAATCGACGACATGTCATTTGAGCCAGAGCCAACAAGCTGACCGTGGGAACGACCTGGTACCTTAGACAATAAAAGTGAGCAATACAGCCATTATAGGCAATATTGCTTGTGTATAACAATGTATAATGTTATATACGTACGTGTGTGTGTGTGTGTGTGTGTGTGTGAGTGTGTGTTTATGTGTTTGTGTGTGTGTGTATGTTTGTGTGTGTGTGAGTGTGTGTGTTTGTGTGTGTGTGTGTGTGTGTGTGTGTGTGTGTGTGTGTGTGTGTGTGTGTGTGTGTGTGTGTGTGTGTGTGTGTGTGTGTGTGTGTGTGTGTTTGTGTGAGTACACAATATTAAATACGGTCAGGTTTCCAGCAACCGAAACAAATTCAGGGGCCTTCCAAAGTGAGTCGTGGCTTTTTCTATATCCTTAGCTTAGCCTTAAGAGATTATCAAGGGAAAACATCAACAAATACAACAGTATATTGTAACAAGGCATTTTTTTTAAAGTTCTTGTTAGTATCAAACTAATAACAATAATCGGGTGTTCATGGGTTGTATAAGTTGTGATATTTAGAAAACAATACTTACAATTAAAAAGAGCAATAAGTGGGACCCTCGTCACAGGCTCTGGACCCTCTTAAAAGACGAATGGGGTTCCGAGGACCATTGAACACAGACATCCAGGTAAACCCCTGGTCTTGGTGTCTAAACCAACATTTCCAGGGTCAAGAAATCCATTTCTGTCATGTGCACTGTGCAGTATCCAAGGATGACGGCCGTAATGAAATTCAAGATGGCCGCCATGGAAATTCATCATCCAAATATCTTAGTTTCTAAGCAGTATATAAACACGTTCTTTGTTTCTAAACCAGCATTTTCAGGGTCAAGGAATCCATTTCTGCCATATTCTATATCATCAGATCAGGGCCATATTGAAATCCAATATGGCTATCATGCATAGACGTTTTACGAACATCATTTTAGTGCCTCTTGATATTGATCACGCAATCACGCACGCACACAATCACGCATATATGTGAAGAAATATAATGGATGTTCGAATATAAAATGGACTAAAACGCCAATCAGGAATATCCAAATTTAGTATGTCCAAATATACTCGGAGTATTTACGACGAACCAAAACATGGATATCACATTCTTTAAAAAAATTGATGGGCTATATCAAGGCAATGAAAAGGTGTGTGTGTGTGTGTGTGTGCGCGCGCGCGCGCGCGCGCGTGTGTGTGTGTATGTTTGCGTGTGCGTGTGTGTCTGTCCGGAAAACACACCGTAATTATAACCAGTTAACAACTGTGCTCCTATTTGGTAAGTTACGGTGTTCAACATATAACTTTGTTGCACACATTGAGCTTAATTGTTCATTTGCACCTTGTGACAAAATCCAGATTCATTCCGAGACGGCCAAACTACGCACATGATTGGGGTATTGTGTGTTTTGCTGAAAGGACATTGCAATTTCGCCGAGCCTCTGCTTACACTACGCGGTCGTTCCGCTTCGTGCACTTGAGCGTAGTTCCACAGTGACTTCGTCAGTCCAGCTTGAAATAATGTAAGACTCGACGCGACCATTGAACGGTGGATAGGGTTGATTGTAGATAAATTTGTGAACAGCTACCTGATGTGGAAATGGCACGGTTTGTAATAAAGACTACCTTGATTATTTCCGTACTCTGCTTGGCTGTTCATAGCCTGACTGATCAGGTAAGAGTTAATGCATGCAGTTTTTAAGACTTTTGTACACATTGCTACGTGTACTAGTACCACCGAACTGTGTATAAAAGAGGCTAATTGCATGTGTGTTTTGTTGTTTGTTTTTTGCCTAAGGCTGTCCTGTCGGTACTTCGTGGTGTCATTATAACAATGAACACATTGGTGCTTAGGGTACTTCGACCTGGTTGCGTGGATAATACGTTTCAGTTTTAAATTGTAATTGTTTGTATACGTAGTATAACCCGAAATATAGTGGTAAGTGTAATATATATATATATATCTTACATTATTATTAGTAAGTGTAATATATATATATATTACATAATTATTATCACCGTCATTACATCGCGTGTATGTTTCAGCTTGGCGCTCTCCCGCCACGACCAAGTGACCAGCTGACCAGGGGATGCTCAATCGAGACACTGAAGCAAGACGTTCTGGTTGACCGGTGTTTCGACAGCGATGACACTCCAATACGACACTTTGAAATCAAGCTCGTCCCCGTCGCAACAGTGTGCACCATAAAGTGAGACAGTTATGTAATATTTGGCCCCCTACGTCTTCATCTGTCTTTTCACCGTTAGTCTAGGTCATCATTGCATTACTGACACAACCTAAATCGTCGAAAATACCCTGTATATATTTATGCAATAACTGTACATATATGACCTAGTGGTTACAGCGGATGACTGTTAATTTAAATTCTACTTTTCCGCAGTTCCGCCGATTCGTAATATGACTATTTCGTTGACGGCACTTTGCCTTTCGAAAGAGACACCGAAACGTGTTTGCTGTTACATTCTGTACACCTTATCAGTGTCAGTGGTGGTGGTGGCGGCGGCGGTGGTGGTGGTGGTGTTGATGGTGGTGGTGGTGGTAGTAGTAATAGCAGTAGTAGGTATAGTATTGTTCATGTGAGTGGAATGTCAACCCTCCTGGCTGTTCTTTTTCAAAACAATGCTATTTTTAGATGCAAGAAGCACAAAGGGGTTTCATACCGTCTGTGCGACAGTGACGGATATTGGACAGGTCCACAACTGAGATGCATCGGTACGTACAGTAAGGTCGTGTACAGTGAGAAACAACGAGGCAGCTGAGTATCTAGGTCCGAGTTAGTACAGTAAATTGACTCCATAATAAAATCGGCATTTCTCCCTCTCTCCCTCCCTCCACTCTCCGTCTCCCCCTCTCCCTCTCTCTCCCTATCCCCCTATCCCCTCTCTCCCTCTCTCCCTCTCTCCCACAATGGTAAAGATTCAGGTGGAACGATCCTTAGTCAGCAACCGATACTAGCTGATTATTTTTTTCATGTGATCGTTTGTCAGATTCGGATTCTTCTTACAGCTGAAGATACGACATCCGACCAAGAAAAGAAGCGAGTGAGACGATGGGGTGTACGAATTAGAGTTAGAGGTAGACGGGTTTTTCGGCGATTCAAGAACTGGATCGAGAAAGTGCACGAACTTATTCACTGTGCACGGTTTGGTTGCGGACGACCAGGCCCACCTCCAGGTGAGTATTTATTCAAGTATAACATGTTGATGTAAGCATCTTGCTTGATTTTGTTCAGCGCTTCTTAGTCCCGTGGATCGCAAACCAAGATTGCATCACCCAAGCAGTTCTGATGGATGCCAATAGTCTTCAGTGTCATGATATAACTGTGCAGACTTTCCCTTAATAATCCGCTGGTCCACGAACCAGATGTATGCGAGACGAATAATGTACGCCACGTGTTGCATGAATGTGAAATAATACCACAAGCTATTTCAAATTCACATATGTGTCGTAAACTGATCATCTTATTTAGTTCAAGCTTACAGTGACGCCAAGCAGACCAGCGGATATTTTACAGCTGTCACTATATTTATTCATTATTACCTCCTTCAACGATATTATTCTTCAGTTTAAATGTTACACTTCCAGTTAATCATATTCCAGATAACCACTGGTGTCATACGAAGGGGAATGTGCGGACACAAGAACCATTTTCACGCTTTCATCGATAAACCAAGCAATAATAGTTTTTAACGTTAACATTACACTGTCATGTAAATATGTATGTCCTCTAAGCGAGTCGTGAAATTTGCTAGGCTGCATTACGTCAATTTCAAAATATATGCAAATAATATGGAGGCATGTGAAGTGGCTCAAGAGACTCCAATCGTAGGTCCCTTGAGCCATCACGTGGGGTTCCTTGAGCCACCACGTGGGGTCCCTTGAGCCACCACGTGGGGTCCCTTGAGCCACCACGTGGGGTCCCTTGAGCCACCACGTGGGGTCCCTTGAACCACAACAAAAATGTACAGCTAAAATAATTGATCAGTGAGCTTAACATAATAATTATGATTTTTAAACAATAAACAACAGAAAAGAAGATATTATATTCAGGCTTTTAAACACCTGCATGTCATTAGTTACTGAGGAAAATATGTATCGACGAACATTTGCATAAGTGTAATTTACGTAAAACTAAGTTATATTGTAAGTTGCCCCACTGTCTATATTACACGGTTTATTATCACTTATATATTTCTATGTAATGTTGGCGCGTTCCATGTTTACAGGAATCTTTAAATTAATGCTGTTTTCTTTTATCGCTCACTAACCTGCTGGAAGCAACTAAAGCATAATTAACGATTTTGATAGAGTAGATGTCCTAAGTAACAGGCTTGTTTACGAATTACCCCACTTCTTAGCTCAACAAAAACATAATATTGTAGCATACCGAGTTTACAGGCAACTGTTTAATTTATGATATTCTAACCTTATCGGATAATAATAGCACACACATGTGTGGCTTGCACCAGTCAGTTTTGGCATTTATTAACTGTCCGGCTCGTGGGTGCCTGATCACAAATTTACATGCAAAACGCGATTTATCGAAAACTAGACAAACATATGTCAAAAACTGTTTCACTTATTGACAGAACATATATCCATTATTCTGTAATCGTATGATGTTGGCACCTTCCCCTAGTATATAATGTTGTCCATTGTGTATTCATTTGGCTTATGAAGGCACATGTCCGGTGCAAGTAAACCGAGTCTTAGTTATTTTTTAATGTAATATTAATTAATCTGTGCTAATATAATTATTAATAATTATAAATATTGCAAATAATTACGGTATTAATTAAAACTGTTTGAAGACACATTGTGTTTTCCATTATTTTGTATGACGCAGTGGTTTTGGTTTTATTATGCTGTTGTGTGTTTATAATTATAAACTTTTAGTTGATTTTATTTGTGTTAACCATGTTGCCATATATGCCATTTCAGATCAAACATCGCCGTCTCTCTATTGTCCCTCTGACATTCAAAAGACCGCCGACCCCTTTCAGGATTCAACCAGAGTTTATTGGACTGAACCAGATGCGTACGACGGTCGAGACGGTACAATCAGGTAGGGCTTATTGATGCATTGTTTCTTCTTGAACGTCATGAACATGTGAGTTGGTCTGGTGGAGCAACGTGTCGTGTATTGCTTAATTACATGCTTAATTACCCTGTGCGTCACTGAAATAAAGAATGGCACCAGTATTATATTAGCCAGCGTGGTAGGTTTCAGTCCACAATGTCAATAACAATGTGTGTGTGTGTGTGTGTGTGTGTGTGTGTGTGTGTGTGTGTGTGTGTGTGTGTGTGTGTGTGTGTGTGTGTGTGTGTGTGTGTGTGTGTGTGTGTGTGAGTGTGCGACTACAGTGAGGTTTTCAAGTATGATGACGTCATTCTCGCTCATTTCATAACCACACAGAATTGTAGGTCTATTCGTTGATAATTTGTATGGAAACCATAATATTGATTATTTAAACTGAGACAGACGATTTCCAGTTCTAGTAATTTTGTGACTATAACGCTAACGCTTATCGTTAACGCTTGGAAAATTAGATGTCGACTTTGTATGTATGCATAGCGTAGACTTGGAAATATATCCGAAACAAAACAAAAATTGAAATAACTCAACCTATATATGTTTGTGATCAGTAGGCAAGCGCGCGCGCGCGCACACACACACACACAGACACACACACATGCACGCACGCACGCACGCGCACGTCCACACACACGCACACACACACACACACACACATCTGCCAAATTTTTACCTCTCCTGTTTTAGAGCATATCGATCGTTTTGGCACCGACCAGGCCTGCGGTACTCCGAGGGAACGACGACTGTTGGGTACCACGCCAGGGATAAGGCGGGAAACTACGCCAGTTGCAGCTTCAAAATATACATCAGTGGTTAGTAATGCTTTATTAAATTTCGTAGGTGGGACTCCCATTCGTTATAACTATTATATTTGTACCGCTAGATAGGGCCCTTCAGAAACAAATTAAACAAGATCATGTAGGGTAGGGCGGGTCATGGAGCCTCCTTAAGGGAAAATGGGTACAGTTATTCGTAAACGTGTACTTTTTGACGTCCTGGTGCTACAATACGATTGCCATGTGGTTATGCTATGTATTTTCAAAGCATTACTGACATTTATCAAAAATTATTTTATAATCGTTAATTATAAATATTATCCTAATGGGACATGTTGATCCATACCCGTGGTGTGTGGTGCATGAGGTTCCCGGGGCTCATTGTATAAAATACGAACCAAACCTTCTGCGTAGCCAAACCGGTGTCTCAACAGCATCGAGTATCCAGGCGCCGTGAGGTGGCAGCAATCCCCTCACTACAGCCTGGAACAATAATGCTTTTGCAATGTTATCCGGTAGGCGGCTTTACCACAAATCTGGGTTGAGATTATGATTGGCTCAGCGTCCAACTATGAAACACAATTAAATTGCGAGCACACTTTTATCAGGTAATACCATGCTTTCAAAATGTTTAAACATTTAACTTATATTGACACATGTCACATAATAAAATAATTTTTTTAAATGTTTTCATTGTTAGTTTGTCTACCATATCACCCGCTTAGTCACTAAGTGGCGCATCGCTCAATGAAATTTGTTCATGTTCTACTTTGTGTGATGTATATATATATATATCTATATATATATATATATATATAGCTATTTTGTAACTTAATTTCGTTATTGAAAACATACGTAAGATTTAAACATTAACAATACCATTTACCCGTAGACTTATGAATTAATATAAAACAGTGATCCCACTTGATGAGAGTGAGCAGTCAAAATACGTCTTTGAAACCAGACTTTTCCTGGCGAAGTCACACAGCCGAGTGAGTGTTAGCGTCGATTACCCAGGCGCCGTGAGGTGGCCGCACTTTTTCGCCCCGCACAACTGCCTGGGGAATTAATGCTCTGCCAATGTTATCGATAGGGCCCCAGATTCAGGTAGAGACGAAGATTGGCTCTCAGGCCAACTATGAAATAACAAATTAAATAAGGATACACTTTTATCAGACAATACTATACTATAAAAATATTCAACATTAAACTTATATTGAAACATGCCACACACAAAATAAACAAAAATAATTTGTTGTAGTGGTTTATGTTTATCCTGAACGAGGATAGACAAGCTGATTGGCTCTCACGCTAACATTAAAATACAATAATAAATAAGAGTAATTTTGTATAATTTAATACTGCTTTCAAATCAACTTTAAACGTTAGTTATATCGACACAATTGATAAACAGAATAGTTAAATGTTATTTGTTTTTAGAATTTAGAATGTTTATATTCAGCGTGTCCAAAATTGTCTAGCAAGAGTAGTTACAAGATCTCCTCGTTTTTCTCGCTCTGTACCACTTTTGAAGTATTTACTTTGGCTTCCTGTACGGTATCGTATGATAAGATCTGTACCATTACATACCAGGCATTGTCCAGTAAGCAACCGTCTTATTTGCATTCACTGCTTACTCCTGTACGAAAGCCTAACCAGCTTCGATCATTTAGTTCTAACTTACTTTTTGTTCCTAGAGTCAACACTAACATTGGAACTAGGGCTTTTTCTGTTGCTGCACCTACTCATTGTAATATGCTCCCTCTTAGTGTTAGATCAGTTGAAAATACAGTGTTACAAAATTCCGTCGTCATTTAAAAACATTTAAAAGGCGGCTTCGGAACCAGACTCTCTTCCCGGCGAAGTCCCGCAGTCGGGCGAGAGTCGATTAATTAAGCGAGACTAGGCGAGAGCACTGGTTAAACGAAACTAGTCTATAGTTGTACGCCATCTGGCGGACAAAAATACACTATTATTTTGTATACCGTATAGTGATTTGCAAAGCAATCTTCAGCCCTTTCTTTCTTTTGTATTTGCTACGCTGTAGCACAAAATAATGCAGTTCCGACCCTTAATGTGCATGTCCGGAAATAAAAGTTCGCCGTGTAAGGAAATATTCTCCTCCGAAATATTAATACTTTTAACAACTGCAGTATTTTATGCTTTCAACGTTATTCAGCATGAGCTTGTATTGTTATCGCAATTTTCTCTAATGCCATCAGGTTTTAGAGGTCTGTAATGGTGGAATTTCGGCTGAAGGCGTGTTATGCCTCTCACCATGACGCAGTCAACACTGTTGTCCATTTAATTTTGAAACATTTAGACAACCCCAAGGCTTATGCTAGACTATTGTTCATAGATTTTAGCTCGGCGTTCAATCTTATCCAACCTCACATTCTACTCACTAAGCTGAAACAAATGAATGTAAATCCATATATTATCAAGTGGTATCATTCTTTTCTAACAGAGTGCAGCTTGTAAGGTAAATCAGACTCTTTCCCAAACTGTGGTAACAAATACCGGTGCACCCCAAGGTTGTGTCAGTTCGCCGATTTTGTACACTCTGTATACAAATGACTGTACCAGCTGCATTACTAACAACTACATATTCAAATTCTCTGATGACTCGACAAGACTCAAGAGATGGTATTTGATGCTAAATGTATTGTTGTTGATCATTTGCCTGTTGTTATCCGTGGTGAAGAAATTGCCTAGGTCAGTCAGTACAAATACCTAGGTGTCCATCTTGATTACAAACTTAGGCTGGAATGTGCATGTTCACAGTGTGTGCTCCAAAGTCCACCAGCGGTTGTATTTTCTCCGCGGACTGACAGCTTTCGGTTGAAATAACTTTGTTTCTTCCGTTGTAGTGATACGGTGTTCTGCACCAGATCGCATCGCACATGGCTATTTCGTATGCAGGTTTGTAACATCAATTTACATGATTAGGTGATTATACTATGTGTCAATGACCTTTCAAACAACACATCGTTTTTTATGAAGTAGCGTTCTCTGAAAAATACCTATTATATCATATATGTTATAGTTTGGTTCCGCGAGGAGTGTAGTGTTGGATATTGTTAAACATTTCAAAGTCACGATTTCAAATCAATCGGAACTATTTCCCCCAAACGGAACTCTTTTGACTCCACGGAGGAGGGATGCGTTTGCACCCATCGCACCCTCAGTGAACGGGCCTTTATATATATATATATATATATATATATATATACATAGTATATATGTTATATAAATTATATATATATATATTATATATATATATATATAAATTATATATATATATATATACTATATATATATATATACTATATATATATATGTACATACACACTTACGTACATACGCACATACATATGTACATAAATACGTGCATACACACATGCATCTATACATAAAGTATATACACCATATATGTATATAATAATAACGCTAGTCTATAGCACTCTTCCTTATAGACCTAGCCACGACTACCGTTACGGTGGATGGTGTCGATACGGCTGTTACCGTGGATACAGAATCAACGGAGCTTCTGTGATCGAGTGTCGTGAATCAGGCGATTGGTCCAGAGGAACACCTTCCTGTGAAAGTAAGCTATGTTTATGTGTGTATCAATATGAAATTGTTCATGATGATCTGACTTTATAAAATATTATTTTATTCACTTACATTTCCACAATCCTGGCAACTCAGTTGCTTTAACATACTTTCTACTATAATGTGAATACATTCTTTGCTTGAGAGATCATTCATTATTATCATTTCACATCGTTCACACCAACATGAAGGTTTATTAAATTTTTATCCTTTTTCGGATGTAGCGCAGCTGGTAAACCAGTCCTAGTTTGGTTTGACCGTTTCTCCTGGATAGATCAAACAAATTTATACAGGAGCAGTGAAAAATACTGGTAGACGTCCTATTTTGTGTTGAACAATATTGTCAGTGCCTAGTGTGAATGGAGGTAATCATAATCTTTGTGTCTTCGATTAACACCAACATTCTTTCACCTGCTAATATATGTCAGCTACTTTACTTGAATCATTCCTGCTTGCAGAGGTTCGTTGTCCGCGTCTGTATATGCAACCACATGCGACGATACAGTGCAGCGACTGGAACTACTTCCAGAGCAAGTGTAACTATATCTGTGATGACGGTTACCGTGTGCCGGAAGGACGGAACAACGTGCAAGTGTGCAGCCACACGGGACGCTGGAGGGGCGGCACTCCCGTCTGTCGAGGTGGGACACTAGTTTCACCGGAGCTACACTAGTCAGATGTACACATGCGCGAGTACATGTGCACACATATTCACAGACACGTTCACGATCACGCACACATACGCATACACTCATATACACACACCCACCCACAAATTCGTTCACTCCATGTTGCTCCAGTTCAGTCAGGTATATAAAAAAGTACATGGCTGTATACAGTGGTGTACGAATAGTCTGAACAAATTAAATGCAATGTAGCTTAATGCTTTCCAAAGAAGTCGAGATGGTGTTCAGCTGAACAGGTCTGCTAAGGAGTAAAGTTTAAAGTGCTTTGAGCAGTTCTGATGACTGAATACAATGCTATACCATAAGAACATACCTAGTATGTATATATATATATATATATAAAACACGCATGAACACGTACGCACACACACATATGCACATACTTATGTTAGCTTGCACTCACGCGTGCTCACACACATGCACGACCGAACGCTGCAGTGGTGACAGTCCAGCAGAAGATGTCTCATGGTATTAAGCATATTGCATTAACTATATTAAAGTTGCTTCCTGAGTTAAACTACCATTTTGACTGTCTCTAAGACAGTGTGTGTACAACATGAACACTGTTTACTTATTTGATTATACATACTACCGTACCATATGAAACGTACAGCTGTATGTCACTTTGACATTTGATATGGTATACGAAAAATTATGCATTTGTCAAATTACCGGTAGCAATGTCTGACCAGCGGAATAATACACATATGGCATGCGGATATAAGTGTTCTCCTTTTGCATATAGTTTTATCTTAAAATTGCATATCATGTCACAAAAGTTTATGTGGAGTTGAGGAAAGTGATATATAGTATATGGGGCATGTTGATTCACTGGAAATTTGAAATTGTATTTAAAAGGTGGAATAGTTTTGCGATTTATTATGGTGGAAACATAACTGCAGATTACGAACGGCCAAAGATGCATTATTGTGCCATCAACCAAATTGCATACACGGCGAAGTTGAGCGACTTCGGAATCGCGAAATGGTCGGAACCGGAAGTGGAGGACAACTCTGGAGAGACGATACGCGTTATCTGCACGGGACCGAGGCCCAACACACCGCTGGCCGTGGGAACACACCGGGTTACGTACGACGCCACAGACAGCGCCGGCAACAAGGCGTTCCCCTGCAGCTTCACCGTCAACGTCAGACGTATGTATAGTACAGGCATTATACACCTTGACCTCAAACAAATTGCAACAGAAAATATCTCAACTGTTTTGTACTCAGGAAGGTGTCCTCTATAACATATAAAAAGTCTACCAGAATTCTTCAAGGTGAAAGTACTTAAATTAGGGTAAATATTTTTGCTATTTACTCGATGTTAAACATCCTATTTTCCTATATAGACTAGGCCCAGATTTAAAAAAGTGCTCTAGAAAACGTGAATGCGTCTTCTTAGAGTAAAAGTTGTAACGCCTTTGTATTTTTACCTCCTGAATCAAAAAATGAGTATTACCAAGCTGGATTTTGGCCCCATCATCCTCGAAATGGCGATTCAAAATGGCTACCAGCCTTCACAATATCTGTCGTATCTCGGTTCCTAAGCCACATAGGAGATAAATTTTTGTGGTTATTCCCACTTGTTCAGGGTCGAGGATTTCAACTATGCTAGTTTCAGTTACGTGCATGACCACCATTTTGAAAATCAATATAGTTTCATAACGTGTGATAACGTGTGATAACGTGTGAAATATGCATATGTGCGCAAACATATAAATTAGCCGAAACGTTAATTCACTTAACAAAAAAATTCTTGTGATGAAAATAAACTTCTTATGCATAATATAATATGTAATATGACATATAATCGGAAACAATACAACATTCAAATGACAACCTATAGTGCATAAGAAAGGTCTCACTGAGTTATATGAGATGGGTTTAATTAAAACACTGTTAATTAAATAATTAGAGGTGGTATATGCTAAAAACCTAAATGTTTCCATTATGGCGAATTGACCATACAGTGTATATATAAATATATATATATATATATATATATGTATATATATATAATGAACAGAACTAGCAGGATTTTTTGCATTTAAAAATATCTTTATAGGTGTGTTCCTCATATTAGGTGTGTTCAAATTATTGAGAAATAGTTAAAACTGTCTTTTTTGTTTTTGTAATTCATACGTATCCACTAAAACAATGATGTTGTGCAATGTGTAACGCTTCTTCTGTAAAGGTTTGGTATGTCCGGTCATCTATGCCACGCCCTACCAACGCGTGTCCTGTTCGGCTGGTCATGGCTATGGCGCTAGTTGTGACTTCAATTGTACAAGTGGGATGACTTTGAAAGGCAAACAGACCGTTTCGTGTGAAGTGCATGGGTATCCACCAATGACGTATTGGACGTGGGATACAGCACAGCCCATATGTACAGGTTAGGGGAGAAGCACTATTTCAGATGAACCATAACATATAGTTTTCCTTTCATGTTGCCTGCACGCGTGTACACATGATGAAAACGAAGAAGAAGACTTCTGTATACATTTTTGTTGTGTAAAAACTGTGAATGTTTGGGTTGCTAATACACAAAAGAAACATTATTTTCATTACAAAAATTATTATATGTATAATAATTCTACACTGTTTTAACCATATGTTTATATTATTTTATTTGCTTTGTTTATTACAGAACAACACAACAACTCATGTAATAATGCATCAAATTTTATTATGGCAAAATGGGACAGTCCCGCCTCTCTGGGGCCTGCTGTGACAGCCTGAGAACAGGATGCAAGACCAGGTTACTTCATGTCACCGGACCTGGTCCTGGGCCAGCTACTTGATCATGATCATGTGACTGCGGCAACATGACCAGAATCCTATGTCTCCATCCCTCTAGGTGTCAAAACATTTATGCGTCACAGACCAGAATATTTCACATGACTGAACGTGGTCCTGATCCAGCTACTTAATCAATGGTCATGCGACCACATGACCAGAATCCTAGGTCTGAACCTATCTGGGTGTCAAGCCAACACCTTTGAGTTACTAACCATCCTATAATTTACAAAGGTGGAGACATGGGGCTGATTGGTGGGTGACATGCTTCTTTGTTTGGGTTCAGAGACAACGGTTGCCCCCTACAGAGAAGCTAGTATTTCTGTAGCACTGGGCTAATGTTGATGATTGATTAGCTTCCCTTCCCATGCCCCAGGGTATTCTTTATGATTGGGCAGCTCCCCCTGCAGTGCAGATAGAGAGGGTAGCACCCTGCTGTACATAGGGAGTGAATGTCGTGATTGGTTAATCACCCCCTGCAGAGAGGGTAAAGTCCTGTTGGCAGCCTCCCCACCCAGCAGTGGCTGTGGTGTGGGTCCTGAGTGGTCTGGAGTATTGTTTGTTGTTCTGGCATAAAGTGTGCACAGTGATAACACTGTTTCACTATATAAAGCCAGGTGATGTATTAACTTATTGATTACCTAAAAACCCTTGCAGTAGAACAAGTAAGGGAAAATGTATATGTTCTATCATGAGTGTGAAATACTGTTTGTTCATAGCTTACATGTCATTGGTACTATGGATTTAATCAGAATCAATCGATCAATGAAAAACGTTTATGCCACATTTCAAACCAAGTAAATATACAAACTAAATAGGCAAATCGCATAAGAGAAACATTTGGAAGGAGTAACATTGGAATACAACTATTCGTAACGTCAAGTTGCTCCCTTGCATACATTACTTGAATGAAACTATCTACGTTGTGATTATTATTTGATGAACTGTAGTTGTAGTGATTCGCACTAATGCTCTTTGTATTGCTAGGTCTGCAGTGTCCCCGTCTTGACCCGCCAGTCAGTGGCGCATTGGCGTGTGACCACTGGCTGTATGGGCAGTTCTGTCAGATGTTCTGTAAAGAAGGAACGGACGTCCCAATATGGAATACAAAGCAGGTACCCGGACTGCTGGTCTGCAGCTCAAAAGGTGTCTGGGGCTTGGGATCTTTGGAAGATGGCAAACTGCCACCCTGCAAAAGTAAGCAGTGGCTTCTTTACTGTGGAAATTCGATACGCATACATGGGGACGCGTGCACACACACTTGCACACATGCGCGCGCGCACGCACACACACACACACACACACGGACAGACACGGTCACACATATGTACACACATTTATTTCTTAAATATGCATATGGAAAATTGAGACAAAGGGGTCACCTGGGGAAAATGAACATTTCATTTCATGTCTGGAGCACAATCATTTAACGCGGATGGGATGAAAACATTAGATCATAGCATTACCGTTTTATTTCAATGCATTCGTGCGTCAAATCATTCGAGATTTTGACACTG
>CM034539.1:10230287-10283568 GCA_020002185.1 Paraescarpia echinospica | reverse complement strand
GATGCCGTCGACGCCTCCTCCGTCACGAGCGTTCCGTGGCGTCTCTGCGGCAACGAATGCCCTAAGGCCGAGATCGTCTTCCTGTGCCAGATCGTCGTCCTGTACACGGTGATCGTCGTCAGTATATACAATCTAACGCGCGGCACGGGCGACTCCAATCTGTGGACGGCGCTGCTGAGTAGTTGCCTCGGCTACCTACTGCCGAGTCCGTCTATGAGGAGGCGCGATGGCGTCGTCGTCGTCTGACTTTTACGTCACGTTGCCGAGCAACGCGTCTATGAAGGCGCACCCCGAAAACACGTTGACGCACTACACGACGAATTTGCCGCAGCGCGTCGACCTGTCGGGCGAGTGGGAATGCGGGCTGGTGTCGCTACAGTATACGCATAGCTGGTACAATGTGAGGCCGGTGGACTCCTACTTCTTCGTGGCGTGCGAGAGGGGGGAGGTGGGCTTTTTCACCACTGAGGACGGGGGAAAAATTGCCCGGCAGGCCAACATTCCGCACGGCTTTTACAGCAACGCCAAAATGCTGGTGCGCAAAATCAACGAGACGTTGACGAAACTGAGCACCGACACGGTCAAGGTGCGAATAGTGTACAGCGCCATCACTAATCGGATGACGTTGCTTCTATCGCCGGGCGTCGAAATTAACATGCCGCGGGACGGGCGCCTGAAACAGATACTAGGCTTCGAGTCGGACTATATCGCGAGTTACGGGACGCCCGCGGACGGTAGCGACCTGCCCCCGGGGTACCTGTTCGAGTGCGAGGCGGACCACCCGGTGGACCTGAGCGGCGGCGTCGACACCCTGTTCGTGTACACGGACATCGTGGAGACGCGCATCGTCGGCGACGTATTTGCCCCCCTCATCCGAGCCGTCCCCGTCCACGGTGTGAACGGCAGCATCGTATCGAACATCTTCGACCGCGTCCAATACGCGCCGCTCCTGCGGCGCCAATTCGATTCGATTGAGATAGATATAAGAGACGACCTCGGTCAGTCGATACCATTTGAGGACGGAAAAGTCGTGACGACGCTTCACGTCCGACGCCGCAAGTCGAAACTGTTCTGACGATGACGCGAAACGTGTACGAGGACTACTACACGCGGCAGGTCGGCGGTGGCCTGCCGGTGTTCGTAGGCGCCCGAGCGCAGCGAGGTCACGGACTGGGTAATCTCTTCGGCAGCCTGTTTCGAAGTGCCATGCCGCTTATCAAGAGAGGGGCCATGGCGCTGGGTAAGCGCGCGCTCAAGACGGGCGTGCGCGTGGCGCAGGACGTCGTCGCCGGCGGCAATCTGAAGCAGGCGGTGAAGAGGCGTGCGAGGGAGGCGGGCGCCGACCTTCTCGACGGGCTGCTGAATGCCCCGCCGCCGAAAAAGCGACGACGACGCATAAAGCCGCCCGGTAAGCCGGCGACGGCCAGCAAGAAGAGGCGCCGTCGAAAGAGGCCGAGCGACGACGTATTTCCCGCGTAGTAGTAGTAGTAGTAGTAGCTACATAAGGCCGGCCGGCAAGGCGGCACCGGACAGTAAGGGGAGGCGCCGTCGAACGAAGCAGACGTAGTAGGATGGCGTTCGTGCATCGGCAGTCGTGCGAGGGCGTAAAGTCCGAACTGGACCTGTTCAGCGTGCCGACGACGCAGACGAGCATCGAGAGCGGCCAGTGGATCGATCACCAGCCGCTGACGGCCCTCGACGCTGGCGGCCCCCTCGAGTTTCTCATTCCGGGCTCCGGAGACGACTATCTGGACCTGTCGTCCGTTAGACTGTACGTGCGCGCCAAGGTGGTGAAGGGGGACGGTACCGCGCTCGCGAACGACAGCGTCGTGGCGCCCGTCAACAATTTCCTGCATTCGATGTTCAGTCAGGTCGACATGACGCTGAACGGCACGCTCGTGACGCCGTCGTCGAATACGTACCCGTTTCGGGCCTACCTCGAGACACTGCTCAGTTACGGACCCGACGCCAAAAAGTCGCAGCTCGAGGCCGACCTGTGGTGCAAGGACACCACCGGGCGCATGGAGGCGACCAACAACAACAACGGCGGGTTCGCGCATCGGCACGATTTCGTACACGAAAGCCGCGAGTTCGACATGATAGGGCGCCTGCACGTCGACGTGCTCATGCAGAACCGGTACCTGGTGAACGGCGTCGACCTGAAGATGCGACTGGTGCGCAGCAAGGACGCCTTCGCGCTCATGGGCGACGTCGCCGATCCGGGGTTCAAGATCGTTCTGCTGGAGGCCTACCTGCAGGCGCGCAAGATCAAGTTGAATCCGGCCGTCCAGCTCGGTCACATCAAGGCGCTGACGCACGGGACGGCCAAGTATCCGATGCGCCGCGTCGACTGCAAGGTGTTCTCGATACCGCAGGGTACCGCGTCGCACACGCACGAGAACGTCTATCTGGGGACGCTCCCGCGACGCGTGTTCATGTGCCTGATCGACAACGACGCCTACAACGGGGCCTACGATAAAAACCCGTTCAACGCGAAGCACAACGACATAAACTTCTTCGCCCTCTACGTCGACGGACGCCAGGTGCCGAGCAAGCCGCTGCAGCCGGACTTCGCGCATCGGCGCTACATCCGAAGCTATATGAACCTGTTCGCCGCGACGGGGAAGGCGTACGAGGACGAGGGGTTCGATGTGACGCGCGGCGAGTTCGGCAGCGGCTACACCATATTCGGCTTCGACCTGTCGCCCGACTGCTGCGACGGCGAACACTTCAACGTCGTGCGTACGGGGAACCTGCGCGCCGAGATCCACTTTGTGCACGCGCTCGCCCGGACGGTGAACGTCGTCGTGTACGGGGAGTTCGAGACGGTGCTCGAAATCGACAAGAACCGGAACGTCGTGTACGACTTCTGAGATGGACACGTTTCAGCTGATGCGTCGCCTGGCGATCGACGCGTACACTAAAAACATCGTCGTCGGCGTCGTGCCCAAAGACGAGCTGCCGGGGCGGCGGCTCACCGCCTACCCGACGGCGTTCGTGTGCAACACCGACGACGGCGACGAACCGGGAGAGCACTGGGTGGCCGTCTACGTGGGCGCCGACCGGCGAGGCGAGTACTTCGATTCGTACGGCCGTCCGCCGCTGCACGCCGACTTCCGCGCCTTCCTGAACCGCAACTGCGACTCGTGGACGCACAACGACAAGCGACTGCAGAGCGGCGTATCTAACGTGTGCGGACAATATTGCGTCACCTACCTGCTCTTACGGTGCCGCGGAATGCCGCTAAGCGGCTTCCAGTGCCTGTTCGGCCCCGATAGGGTGGCCAACGACTGTCTCGTATTCGACTGGCTAAAGCCTCATTGAACGCTGCCTATTATCGCTTGTTGTTATTATTAGACGACCGAGAATCCGAACCGACTTTGTCGGACCCGCCGGTCGCGGGCTCCTCGCCGCGCTAGGCAGGCAAGACCGAAGTAGTGAGGTTGTATTGTTGCGCTATCGCTTGCTATTACCGAAGTTAAATAAAACGCTGAAAACGGTACCGAGTGTTGGCATTTTTATTCGCATACATACATACATACATACATAGTCCCCTAGGTAGGGGTCCCTACCCCTAGGTAGGGTAGGGAGGGAGGTCCCTCGTTATACGAGTATCGGTGCCGTGGTGACGCCGTCGTCGAGCACGCGCCGTTTGGCGTAGAAGTAGCTCAGCGCCGCGCGCTCCTGAACGTACGTCAGCACGGACGACTCCTTCACTTGGAAGCCGCGGTTCCGGCCGCCGCCGCTCCTTTGGTGGCGCAGCACGTCGAGGAAGGAGTCCTTGTCGACGTCGTTCTGACGCTTGCTCAGCCCCTTCGTACTGTACTTGTCGCCGTCGGCGCCGCCGAAACAGTAGTACGTCTTGCTGCAGAGCGCGACGATTCCGCGGCCGGACCATTCCTCTTTGAAGAGCCCCGGCGTTCGCTTGTCGTGCCGGCGCCGACGCGCGCAACACTCGGCGGGCGCGTCCCACGCTCGGCCGGCGAGCCGGCACCGCAAGTACGCCTCCGCGTGCGCGTCGCAGTGTTCCGACGGGAACCACTCGCCGCGGTGTCGAAAGTAGTGTTCGCGCTTGGCCGCCGCCACGAGCTCGTCGAGTTGGCGCCCCGCGAGGCTCAAATACGCCGAGTCCGTGTCCATCGCGCAGTACTGGAACAGGGGGCGCGGAATGTAGGCGGCGATGAAGTCGTAATAAAACTCCAGCATGCGCAGTTTGGCGTACTGATAGACGAAGTAGCCGATCTGGTTGGGCAGCGCGTACCGGACGGTTCGCTTGTTCAGCGCCACCTCGTAGAGGCCGTCGGGGACGACGACGTCGAGCTGACGGAAGCGACGATTATTGATCAGCGTCGAGGCGCCGGCGGCCGTGCAGAACTTGATGTTGCGGTGCAGGTCGACGCGCGTGATCGTTTTCCCGTATGAACTGTTGCCGAGCAGTTTAAACGTGTCGGCGATGATGGCCTTGTCGGGGTCGTCGTCGCCCGCGCGTCGCGCGGCGGAGACCGTGTCGCCGAAGCGGCGAAAGCACGCGACCGGCTCGTACTCGACGATCTGGTAGACGCGCTCGACGACGAGTCCGTGCCGCAGATACCACCGCAGTAGCGGCGTCGCGAGTAGAATCTTGACGCCGAAGAAGCTCCCCACGAGCGTGCGCTGAGGCCGGACGAGGAGGTCGTGCGTTTCGGCGTAGCGACGCATGAACGGGCTGAGATCGTCGCGCTCGATGTAGGCGTTCTTGAAGATCGGCTGCATCTCGGCGAAGGTGTCGCGCAGCGCCGCCGGCACGGCGATGTCGCACTCGACGAGGCCGAACAGCGTGCCGTCGAGCACGGCCTTCAGGATCGTCGACCGCGTCACGGCGCCGTCGCCGGTCCAGCTCCGCGGTGGCGGCGGCGGCGGCGGTCGCGTCGCGCGCCACTGGCACTCCCACATCTCGACGACGGCGACGAAGCGGCGAAGGTAGGCCGTGACGGCGGCCGTCTCGGCGTACAGTTGGCTCATCGGCTTACCGTTCACCGCGTTCGTCTCCCTCCCCGTGCACGGACAGCCGTGGAAGAAGCACCCTTGGAACTGGTACGCCGTCCGCGTCGCGCCACACCAGCCGTCGACCCGGTACTTGCCGACGCGCTTCTCGCGCCCGTTGAGCTGGTGACGTATGTGGGCCCCCGTCCGCCCCGCCTCCCACGTCAGCCACTCGACGGCCAGGCGGCCGTAGCGGTGTACGCGCTCCGGCCGAAAGGCGGTGTCCGCGCGCCGGCGCGTGTACCACCCCGTCGGCATCTCCTGCGTGATCGCCCATAGGTAGAGGCCGTTTGCGTCGAAGCCCACAATAGAGCGACAGGGGCGCGCCGACTCGCCGTACTCCTCGCGCCGAAGGGTGGTCACGCCGGCCTCGTGATAGCGCGCGAAAATGATCGAGGGGCCGCCGACGATCTGCGACTGTAGGAGCTGGTGCAGGTCCTTGTTCGACTCGTTGAAGAGCGTGAAGTGGAGCGACGACGGTAGATCGTTGAAGAGATACAGCAGCGTCAGGCCCGGCACGCTGATGGCGTCCTTGAACATGTCGATGCGGCGCTGGCGATAGAAGGCGAACTGCTTGTCAACGGCCTCCAGGAACGGCACCACGTCCCTATTGTTATACCACACGAGGTAGTCCCGCAGCGTCGTCATCCCCTCGTCGCGCCATACCCGCGCGCAACCCTCGTAGTCGGCGGCCGAGATGCCTTCGCGCTTCAGGCGGCTGTAGAAGGCCTCGCGCGGTGGCAGCCGGGTCTCGGCCAGTTTACGCGGGTCGTCGAGGTACTCGTAGGGGAAGTGCCCCTTCGTCGCCTCGCAGCCGTAGGCCTTCAGAAACCGGTCGTAGCTGACGCCGGGGGCCAGGTAGTTGGTGATGTCCAGGAACTTGAGCGTCGCCGTCGTCAGGCACATGAAGTTGTTCTGACGCTTGATCGTGAACGCCGACGAGATGCTCTGCGCGGCGTCGGTCATGAACAGGGGCGTCAGATATTTCTTAACGACGTTCAAGTCGTACTTCCCCGAATTGAAGCCGAGGACGGGGAGGCGGCGCAGGTGCTGCCACAGACGGTCGCCGAGCACCGTGTACGGGCTCTTATCGAGCTCCGCCACCGTTGCGTGCGCCCGCCATTCGGCGTCGAGCGCGTCGATCGCCTCGAAGGTCGCGTCGAACGACGGCCGCAGTGCCGCGCACGCCGCCTCGCTCATGGCCTCCAGGGCGTCGATCAGGCGCTTCGCGAGGTCGCCCGAATCGCCGGACGTCACGAAGCAGCGCGCCGACTCGTGTCCGGGGACGTTCGAGGCGACGCTCACGCTGAGTAGCTCGTGTCGCGCTATCCACCGGCATTTGGCGCTGTCCGCCGGCAGATCGTGATCGTCGAAGTAGCACTCAAAATCGTACGTCGCCCTGTACGGATAGTAGCGCAGGCGTTCGTCCACGTAGACGCCCTCGTCCTCCAGCTGCTGAAACACGGACGGCGTCGGATGGTAGACGCCGCCGGGAAAGACGTGGCGAACGCCGCCCTCGCACGTCGCCTCGTGGCGCCGCAGCCGACCGGCGGTGCTCCACAGCGAATCGCCGCACTTGCCGCATCGATACGAACGGCAGAACAGCGACACGTCGGCTATGAAGGAATAGTGCGTTTCGAACAGATTGACGCTCATAGTGGTCGGGTGGCGATGGAGGGAACGGCGGACCACTTCGGCGGTGGCGTCCTCCGCCGACAGCCGATACACGGTCACATTCGTTTCGAAGACCGCCTCCACCCGGTCGAGTTCGTTCAGCGGGACGCCGGCGAACGCGCAGTACGGTTGGTCGCCGTAGTCGGCGTAGAGCCTTAAGGCGGCGGCCGTCAAATCGTCAGCGCGAAAGTCGGCGCCCCGATGCAGCGCCAGACAGCGGAAGAGGCACAAGTTGTCGGCATACGGACGCCCGCAGCGATCGTTCACTAGACTGACGAGCCCCGCGTTGTGGCGCAGATAGGCGGGGAGGGACCGCTGACGGGCGCACCCGATAGGATGGTGGATGATGGCGTTGAGGAAATACGTAACGTTCGTTACCAACTCGGCGATCCACCCCGATTCGGGGCGCTGCGCAATCACGTACTGCAGAACGTCGGGCTGTCGGGTGGCCTCGAGAAAGCGTTCGAATGACGCGGCGTCGGAAACGAGGACGGGCGACTCGAGATAGCGGCCGCAACAGTTACACGAAGAATGGTAGTAACGTAGTCGGCCCGTCTCCCTGTGCCGCAGAATAAACCCGTACGATAAGTTTATTTTAAAGGCCCGAGTCTGCGCCTCGAACATCAGTCGTAGTTGGGCGTCGTGCGCGCTCGTAGCCCCGTGTCCGGACAAATGGAAATTATACCTAGATTGAACGGGTCCGCGCGCCACAGACGTACGGATGCTCGCCCAGTAGTCGCGCACGACGCTCTGTAGGTCGTCGGCGCCCCCCTCGAACGGTCGATTTGGGGGCCCCTCAGCGGCGTCTCCGCACATTCGCAGATGCCGCAACATATTGGGGCGCTGCGCGAACGCTTGATTGCATTTCGGGCATACATCGCTGCCGCATGTTTTTAGATGCTGCGACAAATGAAAAAGACGGACGAACGATCGATCGCATTTCGGACACACGTGCATCGTCGGTCTAGGCGGCACTCTATTAACTACGACGGGGGCGCGTCGACGCCCCTTATAAGGCCGCCCTAAACCCCGCTAGGGGGCTTTTCTAAGCGGCGGCGGTGTTCTCTGCTCCCAGTATCCGTCAGGTGGCGACAGAAAGTGTTCTCTGCTCCCAGTATCCGTCAGGTGGCGACACCGACAGGTGGCATCGCCGCGGGATACGTTTGGCAGTGGCGCCCAGCGGCCAAAGTTTTTGTTCACGTTTTGCGTCAGGTGGCGACACCGACAGGTGGGCAGCGTCGAGGGATACAGGCCGCCTCTGTCAGTGGCGGCCAAGTTTTTGTTTACGTTTTGTAGTAGAAATCAGGGACGCCCGAATACGACGGCAAAGTTTTGTAGTAGAAATTTCGGCTGCCCCGCGGCAACTTGTAGTAGAAATTTTTGTAGTAGAAATTTCGCCTAAGTTTTTTATTTACGTTTTGTAGTAGCAATTTCACCCGTCAGGGGCGCCCGAATACGACGGTTTGTAGTAGAAATTTCGGCTGTCAGCTGCTGCCCCCCTCGGCAATTTGTTTACGTTTTGTAGTAGAAATTTCGCCTGTCGCCCGAATACGACGGCAAAGTGTTTGTAGTAGATATTTCGGCTGCTGCCCCGCGGCAAATTTGTAGTAGACATTTTTGTAGTTTTCGCCTAAGTTTTTATTTACGTTTTGTAGTAGCAATTTCGCCCGTCAGGGGCCCCCGAATACGACGGCAAAGTTTTTTGTAGTAGAAATTTCGGCTGTCAGCTGCTGCCCCGCGGCAAAGTTTTTGTAGTAGAAATTTCGGCTGTCAGCTGCTGTTCGCCCGGCTGCAGCGGCAAAGTTTTTTTTGTTTACGCTTTGTAGTAGAAATTTCGGCTGTCAGTGGCTCCCGGAGTGTTTTATGTGCGGCAGCCGCCGTTGGACCGGCATTGAATGTTAGCGACGTGCGTTTTTTTTTTGGATGGCAACAACAGAAGGCGGGAATTGATTTTCATACGTTTTATTAAGCAGTCTCGTACTACATCACCACCACAGTAAGGCTTTATGCCACAGCAGAGTAAATAATAATAATAATAAGGCTCTAACAACGGCCTATAGCAAAATGTTCATCGCTACTAAATGGGGCGCTTATGCCACAGCGGCGTAAATAATAATAATAACGCTTTAGGGGCGCCACAGCGGACTATAGGCCGCTGGTAATACTGCACAGCGACCATTCAATTTCCTGCTAATGTTCATCAGCGGCGTACCTACTAATAAGGCTTTATGCCATAGCGAAATGCAATGTTCATAGCGTTCAGACCCTTTTCAACAGGTAACACTGTAAACAGTAAAGAGGCTTTATGCCACAGCAGAGTAAATAATAATAATAATAATAATAGCAAAATGTTCATCGCTACTAAGTGTTCGGCGGGGCGCTTATGCCACAGCGGACTATAGGCCGCTGGTAATACTGCACAGCGACCATTCAATTTCCTGCTAATGTTCATCAGCGGCGTACCTACTAATAAGGCTTGATGCCATAGCGAAATGCAATGTTCTAAATGTTCATAGCGTTCAGACGTCGAGGCATGCCCTTTTCATCAGGTAATACTGCACGGCGACCTCCAACAGAGCACGGTCGAACGGCACCGTCCAATCCGTCCCCATGAGCCAGTCGGCTACCTGGCGCATGAGCGCGCCCTCCGAGACGCGATCGCCACGCACGCAACGATCCTCCAGTACCGAGAGTATACGAATAGCAGGAAGCAACAACGTCTGCTGTAGAAAGCTGTCGAGCGACGCTGAAAAAAAGCACACATTCAGGGCCGCCACGTTTTCGTACAGTATGTTGTACCGCCGGCTCGGCTTCCTCCCCCTGTAGCCGCACATGTGCACGAAGGGGCACCCCTCCTCAGGGGGACACTCACCACATTCTTGGCGCGCTGTGTCCATCACGCGCTCGCCGACTAGCTCAGCAAACGTGGACATCATGCATCGCTGACGACCGGCGTACGAATGCAGAACGCTCCACTCCGAGTCGGCCTGAAGTGTGCCCACGACCACAGGGCGGTTGTTACGGGCCCACGGAATGAAGTCTTCCGACGAAACCGACAGCACGGCCAGAGGCAGTGGTGACGATAGCACGGTCGCGGCGGCGTCCGCTGTCGCCGCCGGGGCTATTGGCACAGCTGCTGCTGCCTCGTCTGGGCCCACTACCACCACCACCGGGGTTAATGCAACGTACGTGGGCGTCCCGGCGTCGCTCACCAGGTCGTGCGGTGGCATGGGCTGCGTGCCGTCCGCCGCCGGCCAGCAGTACGATAGCGCTTCTTCTGCTTCTCTCCCCAGCGGCGGAGGGTCGTCGGCAAGGCGTGGCGTCGTTTCCTTCTTAGCGCACTTCTCGGCAGGGGGTGCGCACTCGTCAGCAGCGTCGATAAGGCCGCGCAACGCAGCAGCAATTACAGCATCCTACAGAAGAATAACCAAAGCAGCAATTAGGTCTACAGAACACTAGCCAAACGTTAGTCATTCAAACGGTCTCGCTCCCCTTCTTCGTCACGACCCGCGCCTCACGGACCGTATACGTGTCCAGTATGCCACCCCACACGACCTTGTGCACGGTCAACTCCAAGACGGTGCCAACCAGGCTCGCCACAAAGCTACTGCGCAACTGGTCGGGCAACAGGGCTGACACATGGTCGGCATTGTAATCGCCTATCGCCGAAATAGCTTCGTCGAACAGGGTGACCCAAATGCTGGCCTCCGTGTCGGCGTCCTTTTCGTCTTCCACCAAAACGCGCACCGAAAAATACGTCTTCGCCGTTGCCTGTATGCCGTGTACAGCGCACACCCGGCCACCACTTTCTAGGCCTCTCACTTTGCGCTTGCAAATGCCACAGCCCATGTACGTGCATTTGCTTTTCCAAGCCACGCCAACGATTGTTAAGGGGGTAACAATCTTATACGTCCCATCGCACGCCAGCACGAACTCTTTCAACGACACTTCGGACGACGCACTCACCACGGCCTCGAAAATAGGCGCCCCGTCGGCCGTCGGAAGCGCCTTCGCGCTGGCCTCCGACGCCGGCTTCGCTTTGCCACCAGACGCCCCCGTTGGCGCCTCCCTCAGCTTGCCGCCTCTCTTTGGCGGCGCCTCTCCGTGCGCGACAGGCGGGGACATGATCAACAACGCTCTGCAACACACAAAACGGCAACGGTAGCAACACGACAGCGACAATATTTAGACGTTCTCCACCCGGTTCCTATATAAGAGCTTTGCACGCGGCCCGCACGCGGCCCCCGTGCGCAAACGCACGCGAGCCGCAAAGCAGCCGATTCTTACAAGGTTACTAAAACTGAAAAAAATCTCTCGGTCAGTCTAGTGCACTAACAGAACGCCACTTTTATTTCCTAATATAAAGTTACCATAAGATTCTCTAGCCCCCACTGACTATTATAGACCGCTTAGTTTGCTCACATTTCACATTTAACGGTCGTTTTAAAGACTTACAAACAGTTACATAAGCGCTTTATATAAACAGTGACGTCAGCTCCTTATGTAAGGCTATGGCGTACGTGTCTAGGTGCCGCGCGCAAAACAGCGGCTCAACAACTGCGCAATTCATTTCTCACTATGGAGCCAACCGAACAAGTTGGTAATTATGCGGCCAATTCTCATCAGGCGCAAAACAGGTACGTTTTGCTAACTCACCTAACACTGACTTTCCTCACTCACTTTCTTTTATAACGTTCACTACCTATTTCTTTTATAACGTTCACTATTTTTACAGCGATCCGCCTCCCCAAAACGCCGGAATCGGTACGCCCCAAGTCGACGTGAATACGCCTCCCCAAGTCGACGTGAATGCGCCTCCCCAAGCCGCTGGAGATAGTGCTAATCCACCGCCTGCCTCTATGCGTCTACCCCCACCACAAAGCCGCCCCGGCACAAGGTACGTTTAACGATAATAGCGCTTTTTTTAATTTACCTTTATTTGCAGACGCCTACTTTCGATAAAGCCCCGCTACCGACTTAATGTTTTTTTTACAGGCCCTAACCTAAACAGAGACGCGCCGTTACTTTAATACTTTTTTTCATACTTGCAGACGAAACATCGCCGGCTTCGATACCCTACATATAGGGCGCGGGCAAACCCTTGCGAGGCCCTCGCACCGAAACGGCTTCATTCATAGATCTAGAATAAATTTAACCCCAGGCGATCTGATTATGATAGATAGGAGGCCGCGCGCCGATCGACCTGGGGGCACATTGTACCTTGGACGTCGCCGACCACATCACACCCCTTAACACTGTTTCCTTCTCCACAGATGAGCCCCCGCGCGCCAGTAGTCACCACCCCGACGCTAATTGACCTTTTCCTCCTTCCCCCAGCCGACACATCTACGTGATCGACCCTAGTCTGGCACATGGACGCTACAATATCGGGCGGGGAATGACAGTGCACTACATAGGACCTGCGCCCCACGCAATCACATTCACCTCGCCACGACGCCGCCACCACCAGCCCCTGTTAGCCGTTGAGCCGCGCCGACGAGAAAAAGAACAAGAAGAAGAAGAAGAAGAATACGAAGAGCCGGCAGAAAATTTCGATGACGACTACAGTGGGTTCACCGATTTAGAATTTCTACATGCCGACAACCCCCTACCAGAGGCGGCGGCGGTAGAGACTTTCACACAGCCATTCTCCTTTGCCGATATATTCCCACGCCCCCAAATTCTCCCCCCCTCATTTGCCCCACCCGTCCCAGCGCACCTTTCCGTTCATTTAGGCTTTCCGCCACAACCCTCCGACCGGAACGGCTTTGGCCCACCCCCATGACCCCTTTCCGTCGTCATCTGTAACCAATACAATTTATTTCTCACCGTTTATTGTTTCTGTGTTTTCCTTTCGCCTTCCAACGCACACCTACACATTTAGCCCACTCCACCGGCCTTCCAAAATCACACACGAATAATTCCGCCTATATTGCAACACCAAAGCCACAAGCTTAATAATACACGCGCACAGGCCAATATGACAGCGCCGACCTCCAGCCGCATCAGATGCCACCAACTGTGTTTCCACCAGTATTCCAACTCACACACGAAACAATCCAGCGAACGCCAAATCCACAAGCTTAATACGCGCGCACACAGGCCAATCTGACAGCTCCGACCGCCAACTGCAATAACACACGATTAATTCCACCTATATTGCACCACCAAACACCAGCGGCCGCCAAAGCCACAGGCTTAATACACGCGCACAGGCCCCTATGACAGCGCCAGCCTCCAGCCGCCATAACGATATTGCACGCACATCAGAGGTCCCCAACTGTATTCCAACTCACACACGAAACACCGCCAAAGCCACACACAGGCCAATCTGACAGCTCCGACCGCCCACTGCTATAACGATATTGCACCGCAATTGCACGCGTATCCATCAGCTGTGCCGCAGCCAGCGCTGACAGGCAATATCCACATCGGCGCCACAACCTTATTACAAGCGCGTCTATGCGGCCCCGAAAAACATTTATCCGGCCTCCCGTCAAACAATGCACATAAAAATCCTACAGCCTGACATTCGACACCACCATTTGCCAGTGAGTCGTGAAAACCAGGCCACGCAATTGCCCTCCTGATCTCCAGCCCGCCAGGCGTAATCTAAACCGCGCGGCCCCACCTCCACCACCGCACCGGTCTAGAAGGTTCTAGAACCTTCTAGAACCTTCCCGCGCGTCACGATATACCCCGCTGATCCCCAGGGACGTCACTTCACTCTAAAACTTTCCCATCTCCCGTGCACCTAATTAATATAATAGGTCGCTATTTACTATTTTTAGTCATTGGCTAGTGCTACCCTCTAGTGATTGCGCTACTCATTTGTTACTAATTAGTACTTAATTAATTTATTAATTAGTACCTGATTAGCCACTAGAGGTCGATAATCACCCTATCTATTTCCTCATTATTCAGTAGATGGCGACACCCTCTTTCTCATGACCCCCATCAATCACTTTTGACGTTTACTAAATCATACTGCTAAAAAACGTAGGAATTCTACTTATAAAAAACGAAAAAGCCTTTGATCTAAGGTCACTTCCGTGGATGGCGAGTCCTGAACCACTACTCACACACCTTACAGTCAAACTTGTCACACATCCTGGATCAATTAACCGATTATTTCTTGGCTTCAGCAATAACATTATGATCTGAAGTCCCTAGTTCAGAAATAGTAACAGGTGGGGTATATAGAACTTCCATATTCGTCCACATTTTATTTAGTATCGCCTGTCCACGTGTTGCTATATTTACAACCTGAACAAATCGATACAGTTTTCTAAGAAAATGATCATGTAACTATTTAAAATCTTCAGTTATGACAATACCGCACTCTGGATGTCTGTGTAACATGTCTACGCTCATGATTATATGGTCACATATTTTAAATACCCCATGTTTGGGGTGTAATTTTACATGCTACCAATATACATGAACATTTTCGAGGCATTTTGTTTTGCATAATCTTTATCCATGACACCTATAAATCAAGATCCTCCATTGCAATTTGCAATCAACCTCATATATCTTAAGTCATTTCGAATATAACACGCTACACCGCCGGCTCGTCCGTGAAGTCTGTCTTTCCGCGCTAAACGAAACCCTTGCATAGTAAGGCTACTATAGTCCATATATTCCATAAAACACATTTTTCGCTAACACACATCACTGAAACATCGTGACCTGTAATATAAATTTGCAGTTCGTCTATTTTCTCACTGCTTAACGACCTGGCGTTTAAATTAATCAGGGAAGGCAAGCACCATTTGTGTTTTTGCCCCCGAAAGTCCAGAAGCACAGGACCGTGTAGCATATGAGTCCTCCGTTTGAACGTCCAATAATTGTTCAATGTCCACATTGTTCAGGCGGATTTCCTAGTCACGGGTATAATGCGTCTCTTTGTGGCCTCGTTCCAAGCACTGACGACACTGCACTTTCTCCACGTGTTTGCAGGTGGCAGTGACGTGGTTTGTTTCGCCGCATTTGGCACACTTGCCTAGCGTGTGCCTTTAACGATTACGGCGTTCCCCAACTGTCCACTTATTGTCAGACGACTCTCGTGTCCCCCGCGATTGGTCCGGGTCGTTGCCCTCGGCATAACGACGTGCCGATGTTGTGATTGTTGTTGTTGTCGTCGACTAATCGGTCTTTGCACTGGGAGAGCCAGATTTGTCAGTAGTCTGTCAACCCCGCTCTCCGACAGGTGCAGTCCGTCCCTCTGGAAAACAGCGTCGTCGTTGGCACCTTTGCGAACTTGAGTTGAAAGTGAATTGGACGTCGTTATCGACGAACGTCACGTCACGTCATGTGATGTCACGTCACGTCACGTCGAATTAATCGCACGTTGCCTTCGCTAGCGAGTTGACGTCAGCGCCGCATTGAGGATCGGCTCTGCGCTTCGACTGGAGCACGCTGCTCACTGTGATGGTTGGTGTCACCGCTTTTGCTTTACGTGGGAGCTGCGAGACGTTCTCCTTGATGTGGTCACCGTTTGTCGTACTCATCGCCTCTTGACGATGACGATCTCGTTGATTTAAACGTTTTTGCCGCTTTGTCGATCATTTCTTCGAAACTGGTGAATGTCGCGCCCGATTTAGTTCGAATTTTTCTCGACTCGTACATCGCGTAGCAAACTGTTCACTACAAGCAGCGTCATTGCTTGCGATCGGGATCTCGCGTCGTCGGCGTCGGTGTCGGCGTTTGGACGCTTGTTTGCAGCTATGACGTCGTCAGGCAGGCCACGCATCTCTTGCCGCTGCTCCCCGACCAAAGTGACGAGTTGCTGGTTTGATCGCTCCAGTTTGAGGACCAACGACTTGAGCACCGACGTCTTCTCGAGTAGTCGTAGCACGAGGGTCGGTAGTATGCGGCACGACGTGCAAGTCCAGATACCAACGATGTCTTTGTCGTCCTCGCCCACCCACTCCGGGCGAATCCACGTCTTGCACAAATGACATTGCACCAGCTTGTTGTTTTCCTTCCCGCCGTGAATGCAGTTCTTTATGCTATACCTCCAATCGGTGTCCGTTTTCCCTTTTCACCTTTCATCTCACCTGCCGCGTCACCGGTGGCATCAACTGTCGGTAAGTTTAAGTTAACTCTGGTGAGCAACAGTCATCACAGGCACTGTCAGCCACTTGACTAGCCTAGCTGTCCGTGGCTATTCAAGCGGAACCAGTGAATGTTTAAACTGGTGACTGTTATTGCTTTTACCTGCTGGCCAGTCACCTGTTAATCACTGGTTGGGCGATAAAAGGTTCAAATATGTGGTTGAATAGTAAAATTGTTAAAATCACTCACATAAGTTAATCTTCCAGGTGTAATTCCGATGTGCTATAGACACTTATAATATTAAAACGTATCGATGAAATCAAGTAAAACTAGAAATAGACGATTGAAGCTTGAAAACTGTAACTGCGCTCTGTATTCATCCAATAATTATAATAATAATACCATTTATTTGTACAGCGCCCGAATCAATCAGATTGTTCTCGGGCGCTTTACATGCAGTACACGTAACTATTTAGAACTGTATTATAGATAGAAACAAAAATAATTATAAAATGTATACCATAAAATAATAATTAAAACATTCATAACATAAGTATTAGACCTCCATGTACAAACAATAAGAAAATACATGATAAGTATTAAACAATAGAAAAATAATTAAATGAATTATAATGTAATAAATAATTTTAAAATAATAATAATAATTACATAAAATATGGGTAAGTCCATTTAATAAAGTTCACGTGATCATATTACAGAAACTTTATTCTAAAAATGTGTGGTCTAAGAAGTGTTTTGAACTGTGGCTGTATATTTGCCGTCCTGACACAGTCCGGCAGTCTGTTTCATGACTGCAGTTACAGCATAACGGCGATCACCGTGAGCGTCTGCGAAGCCGGTACTGACAGTAGCGGCAAAAACGCATATCTCAGTTGCCGATTCGGTTGACGTCGATTCAGTAACTCCGCGAGATAACTCGGTGCGAGGTCATGCATCACAGAGTACACAAACACAAGCTCTTTGTATGTCGGGCGCACATAGTTAACCAATGCAGGTGCTGCAGCACTGGAGTGACGTGTTCGTACTTCTTCGCACGGCAGACGGCAATCAATCTAATGTGTTACCGATGTATATGATGGTTGATTTTAAAAACATATCCTCGTGTCTAGTACCCACACAGTCAAAAGATTACATTCATTTATCTAAAGGCAAGGTCTTATATAGCATCCAGTCCTTGGGAATGCTCAAAGCGCTTTACTCCCTGGCAGACCTGTTCAACCGAACACCATCTCGCTTTAACTGGGAAGCAATCAGCCATGCTAGAATTAATGCGCGATGACTATTCGTGCAAATATATCCACTACTGTCTATAGCCAGGTACTCATTCATGTGAACTGGTAGAAGGTAGAGTGAATGAACTTGTTCAAGTTTCAACACGGCAGCACAGGATTCGAACCGGGGTTCTCAGGATTGTGAGTCCGAAGGCTTCAGTGATAATAAATACTTCTTGATTTATAATATACACGGTTCCTTCACAAATGCTATGTCATGTCCTTTAGTCATAGCTTCCCTAACCATGACCACCCAATATCGTGAAACATTTATATCTAGTCTCCCATTAGTCTCATGGTCTATAGTGTTGTTAAACTACATTATTGTAGGCGTATTTCATAACTAAGTTCTAATTTATAATTTTAGTCGTTCTTCTTTGTGTTCTTTCTACGATACCTTTGTCCTTCTTACAATATGGTCACGATGAAATAGCCATCCGAGTTCACCTTTGGAAACCCTCGGGCCCTTGGAGAAGAGGTCGACCTAGCGTGACCCTCAGACACACATCATTCAGAGGGTCACCGGCCTCAGTGAGACTTGTCTGGCTGCCACAATGTCGGACAGAAAACTATGGAAACAGCTGGCCATGTCACCACGTTAAGTGGATGGAATAAGTAAGTAAGTACGATATGGCCTCCACGCGCTTATATGCAATATTCTCAATGAGGTCTAACTAATTTTGTATAGGTATTATTATTTTTCCCTCTTAGGTTATATTTACTCCTATTTAATTAAATAACTTAATTTCCTTTCGAAGCTGCAATCCCGATGTGCACTAAAGCTTTCACTCATCAGACTTTTCTTTTATTTAGAACATTATTACCCATTTTTTGTTGTACATATCAATTCCTGGGTCCTGTGTGGAAGCGTTAACATTTATCAAAAAATAATAACACCGGCATTTGTTTAGTCATTTGACGACTGTGTCTAGTAAATGTATTTCTGATGAAATTTCATTATTTCGCTTATTATATCATCGTCCTTGCTTAGTATATCAGCATCCAAATTATTGAATACTTTTATGTTATCACCTGATACATCGCAGGCCTCTACTCGTGTAATGCATATATCTTGAGACAATGAGGGCTTACCAAAGTTGCTTCTCATGATGGACATAGAATAGAAGATTTCCGGTAACCTCAAACGGTTATAGAAGGTGACTAACTAGAAATGGCTCACACTTAGTCCTACCCATGTGGCCCTACCCATGCACTCCCACGCACGCACGCACGCACGCACGCACGCACGCACGCACGCACGTACACACGCCCATACGCATCCCTGCCCATACTCCGTTGTTTGTTCAATGGTGCTGAACAGTTGTGCTAAATAACTCCTTTTGATTTCAGGTTGTGCTACTTTGTCACCGAAAGCGTCATGTGGGCATTTTTACGTCACCAGGGACCACACAATCACAAGACACTAAAATGTCCAAACGGGGAGCCACGATTATTGCGAGGAAGGTAGCGGCCAAACAGGACGTAGTTTCTTATGTTAATACTCTTTCATCACGGCTACCATTACATAATACTTCGACCGATGTACGGTGTACCATTATTCGTCGTAAACTTACTTTTGGTGATATTTATTACTGCAATGATTGTTATCAACAAGACAATGTGTCCTTCGACGACAGTTTTTATTTCTAGGTTACACATGTTTGCAAGAAAAGCAAAATTCCAGTGACGCCACCTATTGACTGTCGCAAGTCTTACATAAAAATCAATCAACTCATACCCATATGACTCGCATCGAATATACACCCTATCGGCTAAACAATTTATAGATAATATTACCCTAATACCACTAGTTTGTTCAAGTTGGGAGGGTCTAGCATAATTTCATTTGAAAGTATTAGATTGATAGACGTCAGAACGTGATGAATGTGGGTGGGGGGGGGGGGCTAAACTTCAACAAAAACCTTTAACTGCACCCCATAAGACTTACCAAAAACTCCAACTGCATCCGTATTGAGGATCAATGAAGACCTCCTACTGCACCCTCACTTGCAAAAATATTGAAACTCTATTCCTAGCTCCAGCCCCCACCAAAATATTGGAGAGGTTCAGGTTGAGTTGCGATTCCCATCGGACTCGAGATCATGTCTGACAATGCGACACCCTGCCAACTAAATAACTCTCCTCCCGATACTTTAGACACATAGACAAATATTACGCACTTAATCCTCTTCGCTCTAAGTACAGCACAGAGCCGAAACGCGCTACTTCGACGCACTCTGTTGTTTGCTGTTTGCTTTATTTCATTCCTGGTGGTACCATACGTATTTAGTTCCTTGGCTATGGATCTCCTCCGGGTGTTCATTTCATTCATATTGGTTCCATACGTCTTTATTTCCTTGGATATGGATCACTTCCAGGTGTTTATTTAATTACCGGAGGTTCCATACGTCTTTACTTCCTTGGCTGTGGATCTACTCCAGGTGTTTATTTCATTCCTGGTGGTTCCGTACGTCTTCAATTCCTTGGTGTTGGATCTCCTCTAGGTGTTTATTTCATTCCTGGTGGTTCCATACATCTTTAGTTCCTTGGCTATGGATCTCTTCCATGTGTTTATTTAATTACCGGAGGTTCCATACGTCTTTACTTCCTTCGCTATGGATCTACTCCAGGTGTTTATTTCATTCCTGGTTGTTCCGTACGTTTTTAATTCCTTGGCTTTGGATCTCCTCCAGGTGTTTATTTCATTCCTGGTGGTTCCATACATCTTTAGTTCCTTGGCTATGGATCTCCTCCAGGTGTTTATTTCATTCCTGGTGGTTCCATGCGTCTTTAGTTCCTTGGCTATGGATCTCCTCCAGGTGTTTATTTCATTCCTGGTGGTTCTATACGTCTTTAGTTCGTTGGCTTTGGATCTCCTCCAGGTGTTTATTTCATTCCTGGAGGTTCCGTACGTCTTTAGTTCCTTGGCTTTGGATCTCCTCCATGTGTTTATTTCATTCCTGGAGGTTCCGTACGTCTTCAGTTCCTTGGCTATGGATCTCCTCCAGGTGTTTATTTCATTCCTGGTGGTTCCATACATCCTTAGTTCCTTGGATATGGATCTCTTCCAGGTGTTTATTTAATTCCCGGAGGTTCCATACGTCTTTACTTCCTTGGCTATGGATCTCCTCCAGGTGTTTATTTCATTCCTGGTGGTTCCATACATCTTTAGTTCCTTTGCTATGGATCTCCTTCAGGTGTTTATTTCATTCCTGGTGGTTCCATACGTCTTTAGTTCCTTGGCTTTGGATCTCCTCCAGGTGTTTATTTCATTCCTGGAGGTTCCGTACGTCTTTAATTCCTTGGCTTTGGATCTCATCCAGGTGTTTATTTAATTCCTGGAGGTTCCGTACGTCATTAGTTCCTTGGCTTTGGATCTCCACCAGGTGTTTATTTCATTCCTGGTGGTTCCATACGTCCTTAGTTCCTTGGATATGGATATCCTCCAGGTGTTTATTTCATTCCTGGTGGTTCCATACGTCTTCAGTTCCTTGGCTATGGATCTCCTCCAGTTGTATATTTCATTCCCGGGTTCCATACGTCCTAAGTTCCTTGGATATGGATCTCCTCCAGGTGTTTTTCAATCTTCCTGTTCTTTCCGTGTCCGTTTTCATACTCTCGGACGCATGCACGCATACGCAGTCATATACACACATGCACTCGCGGTCGTGCACCCATGCGCACACGCACATGCACACGCACACACGCACGCACGCACGTACGCCACCCTAACCAACACCACTGATTCTGCAACGATGCTGAACACGTGTGCTAAATCATTCCTTTTTGCAGCCCACGATCCACAACTGGGTGATCGCGTGTACCAAAGCAAAAAGGTAAATTGCTCTGTTGATTTCGGAGTGTGCTATTTTGCTATACGTCAAATCTTTTTTAGTAAAAAAACTAAATTGTTGTACCATTGATAGCATCAAGTGAAAATTCTTTGAAAAGCACAAGTCAAAAGTGGTACTCTTGGGATATAACAGACGACACCGCCAACTCGGAGGGAGTACCGGATATGGCTCTGCGTGATCCTGAATTCATTTAAATAATCTTTTTAAAATCACGCTCAAAGGCTAATCTTGTTAATGCATGTATCAGTAGAGCTAGAATTGTTATCCGACTATTCACGGCGATGCAATCGTGTAAACTATGTTATTTAAAGTCGGGATAAATATACTCGGTTTCAACAATATTGCGGTAGAGTTACGTTCACGATTATAATTCTATTGTGTTATTCTACATCATACAGTGTCTTTTATCTTAATGCTGACACATATGTTAACGCCGCTGCGCGATCAAGACTGTTTATGTGTATTTCGTGGCGCAACCATTTGCAAGTGCACAACCGTATACATACAACCAGACTCAGAATGGATGGTACGGAACTATATCCTATGTCCTGTGTATTCTTATACGCCATTAAGGAGTAAGCGTCCGCCGGTTTGAAGCGACAAATAACAGGTTCCCATAGACAAGATAGAACTACGAGAGGCTGCTCTCGTAAAACGCTCGCGTACACAAACGATTTGTACGTCTAGCACGCGTGTGGAACTACAAATATATTGGTAATTTAGGTGATCTTGTTTCTTCTTTCAGCGACGAACTTCCAACATGAATAAGCTGCTCGTCTCGTTGGTGTTGTGCGCAACAATCGTTGCGTGTTCCGCATCGTGTAAGTAAACATTCCTGATATGGAATGTGCGGTGGCGTAGTTTATAGAACATCCGACTCTCAATCCCAAGACAACGGGATCGAATCATACTGTTACCGTTTCGAACCTTGGACAATTCCGTTCATTCCGCGTTTCTCTAGTTCACCCATTTGAACAAAAATGAGTACCTAACTATACAGACAGTGGTGGGTGTACGTTCATAATTAGTCTTCGCGTAGGAAAGATAACGTGGCTTATTGGTTTCCATACAGGGGGGACGGTTTTCGAATGAACTCGTCTGCCTGTGAATGAAGTGAAAAGCGCGCTGAGCAATTCTAGAAACAGGATTCCGCTCTACATCAACAGTTTATTTTTTATAATTCTAACATAACACTATAATCGAATTGTTTATGCTGCTCCATATTTGCATTTTTGTTACCATTATTAGTTATCAAACGATGTTGATAACAGTAGCGATAGTGATGACATGTTATAATATGACTTGTATATTGACATGTTGTCTGAAAGCATTGTGATATGGTAAATTATAAAATAGTAGTTATTAGGCAGACTTTACTGACCAAATGTGGTATATATTGGAGAACAAAGTAACTTTTATGCGGGAACCTCACTTGTAGAAATTAGTCAAAGAATATTGTAGTTGATTCGAATTCAGAGGATAACAATTATTGAGTTTTGGCACCTGCTCGAAATTGTTGTGCACATTCAACGCAGTCATCGTAGTAGAGCGCAATGGGACAGAGCTAGAGCATCGGACTCTCAACCAAGATAAGCCGATTTCGAATCCTATGCTGCGGTGTCGAACCTTGGGCAAGTTCGTTCACTCTATGTTGCTCTTGTTCACTCAGCTGTATGAATGAGTACATTGATATAGACAGTGGTGGTTATTTATGTACGATTATTCGCTTAATTCTTCCCAGAGAAGTCGAGGTGATGTTCAGTTCAACAGGTCTGCCAGGGAATAAAGTGTTGCGCGCTTTGAGCAGTCCAAGGATTGAACATTGTGTTATGTAAGAACTTACCGTTACCGTTTTACTTTTTACATACCATTACTGCGCTTGTTCCGAACGATAGAACTAACCATAAGACAATATGACTGTCAGAATGCAAGCAGTGATTGAACATGTCGTATACAAGGTAATGTGTTAAATTTACTTAAAAGTGAATAATTAGATCACAAATTAGCATTGGGGCATACACTTTGATGTGTTGGTTTGTTAAACATTATGGAAACTGAAATTGGAAACAATGTTTTGTTTGCAAGCAAGATGAAATATTCAGCGTGCATGGACTCCTGCGATCGCAGACGAGATGACGACTACCCGTGCTTATGCACGCACGACTGTCGCTACTATCTGCAATGTCGACGTGGGCGAGGTCACGTCCGCCGATGTCGCAACAAGGACAGGAGACGTTGTGTCAAAGGTAACAAATGTTGTTTGTTACTCGAAATGTGTGTGCGTGTGTGCGTGTGTGCGTGTGTGCGTGTGTGTGTGTGTGCGTGTGTGCGTGTGTGCGTGTTTGCGTGTTTGTGTGTGTGCGTGTGCCTGTGCGTGTTCGTGTGCCTGTGTCTGTATGTGTTTGCGTATTTGTGTGTGTGTTTGTGTACGTGTGTGTGTTAGTGTGTGTGCGTGAGTGTGTATGTGTATGTGCGTGTGTGTGTGCATGTGTGTGTGTGCGTGCTTATGTGCGTACGTATGTATGTGTGCGCTCGTGTGTCTGTATTCCATACATGACGCATGCGTTTACCTCACAGCAAGGAGGCGTAATAACGATTTAGCATAATAAGTGTAACTGGCTTTCCTAATGACACAAAAACAAACATGGAAATAATGAAGTGGTTCTCATGCAAATGTTTATGGCGTTTGGCTTTGCAAGTGCGAACGTGTTTTTTGCACCATCGTTTTTGATATGACATTCAAGCTGTAATAAAGATAACACGAATTCACTATATTTAGACGTATAGGAATTGCTTACGTGTGGTTTATCTTGTGATTGAGAAATGCTGGTCATTAGAAATTTATTCAAGTGACCAGAACATGTGTTGTTCATAATATTTCATTGTATATATTTTATGATGTTTCAATATATTACATATTGTTTTGCGTTCGGCGGAACGTTGAACGAATAGTTTAAACACGATCGCCTAATTGCAACGCTTAACATCCCATGGATTAGAAAGAACAAGTCACGAATGCTTAGTAACGTCATCGTTGTTTCCCTTTGCAGGATGCCCGACCGAATGCCGCGGAATCATCGACTGTTACTCTCGTCCCGACGGCCATTGGCAGCATTGCTGCTACTGCGACTTGTACGCGTCATGCGCCAACGGCGGCATGTTCTTCCACCGCCGCTGTGAGGTCGGAGGCACGGTCTGGGACGACGTGGAGCACAAATGTCTTGGCAAATCGTGCACTTGCCGTAGAGAGCACAGGTTCTACCCGCTGGAGATCATCAACAAGCCGTAAAGTCCGCATGTTCATTAAAGAATAAAATGAAGATGAGATTCTGATTTGTTTCGTTCTTCCAGCAGGCGATGTTACCACCATTAGACGTGTGTTCATTAAGAGAACGATAGTTCTACTAAGTTCACACTTTCAATGCCTTAGCGTCTAATACACAAGGTGGCAGGACTAGTGCATCACTGATAAAGAACAATTAAAGATGGGGATTAAAACACACGTTAAACTTCACTTTTTAACCGCACGCAATTACCTATAATATCGTTACAGAAAATACAACGAACGGCCCCTGCGACGAAAATGATAGGCATATACATGTGTATGCTAAATGAGTGCTGCGCCAAACGTTATCTCGATAATCAGATTATCTGTACGGTTCTTATTTGAAACATTTTACCAGCACCAAGTAAACATAGTCATCGTTGTATAATTGCAACAGTTTTAAGTTAGAATACTTCAGCGGTGACTCGAGACCAAATACATGATTTTATTATGTTTAATGCATGTCTGCTTGAGAATAGGTGATTTAATATTTTTAACATGTGATGTGATGTTCAAATAAGTTTTATATGCAGCCTATCTACTACCTCGGGGATGAAAGTGACATGCTGCGACGTTTAATTCCACCCATGATCTAATATATATTTTATTAGTTTTTAAGCAATAATGTTTATGCAGTAAAACGACTACATAAAATTAGGCAACGCCCTACAGTTTGATGAAGTTGGTCAACTAGACATACATTTTCTTTACCATATTGTACAAATTGTGTGTAAACAACATATACGTTGTCATATCTTTGAATTATTCTGTTAACGTCAGTTTTGTTTTCGACTCGGACTCGATAGCGAAATCACTCGAGACTCGACTCGGGAGCTTGCGACTTGCCAACAAGTCTAGTAACAGTATCATTACACAAACGAATATGGCATAATTCGAGTAAGAGTCATTCGGTAGGAGTCGCCACCAACAAAAGCAATTGAATACATGGGTTTAACATTAACCCTATCACAGCGGGGTTAACGGTTATTGCAGCTAAGTTCACCGGCAGTAAATTTATTCTAGTAATATATGAAAACACTAATAATATAAATAGTTAAACACCAGGGCTAGTCTAACTAATAATTAATAAAAAAAATAACACAGAAGGCGTCACTGTGAAAGGACTACATACTGATAATTATACACTTTTTAAAGTTGTACGGATATGCAAATTTGAAGCTAAATACATACGCGTTAATGCAAATGATGTAAAACAAACACACACATGTATGTTTACGTACACACATTCGGTAGCGGAATTAGAGTTAGATGTTAATACGTCTCCTGCTTGTAGGACTACAGTTTTAAAAAGAACTTGCCAACAATCAGATGAGGAGTAACATCTTCACTAATTAACTACCCATTTCAGCGTCATCTCTTGACCTATTTTAGATTTTTCTAAGAGTATTGTTTCGTGAGTAGCGTGGGAATGTAGCTAACCCAGACATTTGAAATACACGAGGAAACTCGATATATAGCAGTAACTTCCCTTTGTTATTGATATACTTTGGCTTGTTTAGTAATCACTGAAGTGTTCTGTGGTTACAATGCTTGTCATAAGATCACCCAACGCAGCTAAAAAAAACAGTCATTTCCGGCTGACTCATCGTAGCTTGATTTCTGATCTTAAAAGAAGACGGAGCCGTTAATGTACCAAGTTAAACCGTTCTGAGGATGGTTGTATATTGCTAGTGGCTGATAGTCGACCTAGAGGTGGATGGGAGACGATCACATTCAACGAAACGTGTTGTCAATAGTGTATCACGGTATATCATGAGTAGGTTAGTGTTAATACGTACAAGAGTTTATTACGTGTAATGCATGTCTGCTTGAGAATAGGTGATTTAATTTGTTTAACATGTGATATGATGTTTAAATGAGTTTTATATGCAGCCTGTCTACTACTTCGGTGATGAAAGTGACATGCTACGACTTTTAATCCCAGCCATGATCTAATAGCCATTTCATTATTCAAGCAATATATTTATGCAGCAAAACGACAACACAAAATTAGCCTACAAGTTGATGAAAATGGTCTACTAGATATATATTTTCGCAATTATAACTATAAAAAATGTGTGTAAAAACGTACATGTTGTCATATCCTTGAACTATTCTTTTAACATCTGTTTTGTTATATATTATTGTGTTATTTCATACGTGGTGATTCTCGTTCCCCATATTATGACATTTAACGTCATGCTGTGCCTAATTGTAACACGTAATGAGCTAAGAATACGTTAATTTCTGTTCACTTTTAAAACAACGGTTATTTACTTACTACTTACTTTTCCTCTTCGTGCCGTGTGGCACATAAGCCTCGCACAAGATCTCGCCAGACCTCTCTGTCATGGGCTTTCCTTACTGTTGCGCCCCAGGTCAGCCCAGCAGTCTTTAGTTTTTCGTCAATTGTTCGTCGCCAAGATGTTTTCGGTCTGCCTCTTTCCTATTTCCTTCTGGCGTCCAGGTCAATGCTGTCTTTGCTGGTATGTAGCTTCTTATCCTGTAGACATGGCCGAGCCTCCATCTCCTCTTTTTCAGGGTGAGGCAGATCTGTTGTTGACTTGTTGCTTGGCGGAGTCTTGTGTTGGAAATGGTCTCGGGCCCGTATACTTTCATTTTATCTTCCTTAGGCAGGTGTTGTGGAAGCTGGAGAGTCTATTGGTATCTTGTTGTGTCATGCTCCAGTACTCTGAGCCGTACAGGACCACAGAGGGGACATTGGTCTTGTAGATTCTTTGTTTTGTTTTTCTGGAGTATACTGAGGATTTCCATAGCCGTTGTAGATTTGCAAATGCTCACCTGGCTTTTCCCAATCGTGTCTTGATGTCTTCTGATGATGCTGCCCAGGTAGGTGAACTTGTTCACATTTTCGAGTTCATGGTTGTAATTATGATAGGTTGCTGTGTCAGGTTGCTGTTTGTCAATATTTGTGTCTTTTTTCCATTAATTGAAAGACCAATGGAACTGGCTTGTTGTTCTAGGTTATTTATTTTCTTTTGTACTTGATCTTGAGTGTGAGAAGGCAGAGCAAAATCAGCTGCATAGATTAGATCTTCGAGTGAAGAGCACATGTTCCATCTGATGCCAGTGCGCTGTTGGTTGATAATTTTTTTGTAGTCCAATTGATGGCTAGGGTGAAAAGAAATGAAGACATGACACACCCTTAGCGGACACCGGATTTCACAGTGAATTTTGTTGTTGAGTTTTCGACACTGCAGGAGAAATTCCTGTAGACTTCTGGATGAGTTTCACCAGTTTTTCTGGAATTCCATAGTGTCTCAGGATTTCCCTTTTTCCCATATGTTGGTGAAGAGAGGGTGTAGTATACCGGCTGCCGTTTCTGGGTCTGTCTTGAAAACTTCTGCACATAATGCATCTGTTCCTAGAGCCTTGTTGTTCCCCAGTGTGGCTATTGCTGCTTTAATCTCAGCCTTCGTTGGTGGAGTCACTTCTAATTCCGGTTCTCTTTCTACAGGCTGGATGTCTGCTGGGTGTTGTGGGTCTGTTCTGTTAAGTATTCCATTGATGTGTTCTATCCATCTTCTTTCTTGTTCCTCTTCATTGGTCAGCAGCCGTCCATCTTTATCCATGACTGCGGTGTTGACCTTGTAGTCGGTGTTTCCACAAATCTGTTTAGTTATCGTGCACACAGTGCTCATCTCATGCCTGCAAGCGGGTGTTTCAGCTATGTTTGCAATTTCTTCTAAATGCTTTCTTTATTCACTTCTAGCTGACTTTTTAACAAGTTTGTTGACCACACTGTATTGTATTCGCATTCTTTCTTTCAATCTTTCAGATTTGCAGATGCTCTCGCGGTCGCGCACCCATACGCAAGGCACATGCACACATGCACGCACACACGCACACAAGCACGCACGCACCTACGCCACCCTAGCCAACACCACTGATTCTGCACCGATGCTGAACACGTATGCTAAATCATTCCTTTTCACAGCCAACGATCCACACCTGGGTGATCGCGTGTACCAAAGCAAAGAGGTAAATTGCTCTGTTGATTTCGGAGTGTGCTAATTTGTTATTGAATGCTTCAAGTGGGCGTCAACAAAACGTCCTTCGCCTCAGCTGTACAAAGAGTCTGCCGAGCATGAATATTACGTCGTCGGGGATTACACAACCACCGCTCACCGCGCTTCGAGTCTGCACCTTTTACGTACATCACAACACTACGTCAAATCTTGTTTTGTTAAAAAAAAATACTTTTTTACAGTTGAATGCATCAAGTGAAAATTCTTTGAAAAGCACAAGTCAAAAGTGGTACTCTTGGGATATAATAGACGACACCGCCAACTCGGAGGGAGTACCTGATATGGCTCTGAGTAGTTAATAGGTTGCTCAGACTACGAGTCAGAGTAAAAAGATCAAAGAACATCAAAGGGTTGTGAGTCGAAAATGCTCAGTCAGTAGGCTGAAAAGCTCTTTGGCTCAGTCAGGAGAGATGACAGCTTACTTATAAAAAAGTTTGATTAATAGTTTTATTAATAGGTAGTTGACCTTTCCTTTTTTATGATCGTAGTGGCGCCAGCCTCGTTTTCATTGAAGTAAGTGCAGTGCTGACCTCTAGTGAATCTGAGCTGAAATAAAGTACACAGTAGCGCCTCCAGCGATAATGGTAATCGATAATCGTACACAGTAGCGCCTCTAGCGCGATAATCGATAATCGTAGCGCCTCTAGCGCGAAAATCAGACACTTATGTGGTTATATAGTGGTTATGCGTGAGGCATAGTCAGTCTAGATCAGCGGTATGGCGCCTATACGTTTTGAAGGTTCGATGTCGTTCCTGTCGAATTTTCATCTGTGTCGAATTGCGGCGTATGGTCGGAGTTTTAAATCCGTTCAGCACGCTCACCAGTTTAGAAAAGCGATGTTTGACGAAGACGAAGAAAGCGCGGAGTACATCAAATTGGCGTGGTCGGCCTATATAGCGAAGCGACGAAGTTACGGAATCAGGAAAACGAGAACGGGCGCCGAATGGGACGCCGTTAGAGTCGAGTGTATGAAGAGCCTGTTGATGAGTAAGTTCGGAGCGTCGAAAAAGTTCAAAGACGCCCTATTGGCTACCGGGGACGCCGAATTGGTGGAGTGGGTGCCGGTGGAGTGGGTGCCTTTTGGGGTTGCGGCCACGGATATAAAGAAGGTCAGAACATGCTCGGTAAATTGTTGATGGACGTGCGTCATGAATATAGAAGAAACGAATAAAAGTCATCGTTCGTTTTCCGCGCACCAGTCGTCGATATAGACGCGTCGTGGAAGCATCCTTTTACGTTTATAGTGGCCGGCTCTACGGGGTGCGGCAAGACTACTTTCGTCGCTCGTCTGTTAAAGTTCGCTTCTTCTATGATCGAGCCGCCGCCGGAGAAAATCCTGCGGTGTTACGGCCAGTGGCAAACCGCCTACGACTCTATGACAGCCTGTGTAGAATTCGTAGACGGTTTGCCGGATCCGAAGCTTTTAGACGCCAAAACGAGGACACTTCTAGTGCTCGATGACCTTATGAAGGAGACCGATAGTCGGGTCACGACCTTGTTTACTAAAAAAAGTCATTACTGCAACGCGTCTGTCGTACAGCTTCTGCAGAATCTTCAAGAGTCCCCGGGATACGGGCCAAATAGGTCACCTGGCAAAACAGATGTATCCGGGTAGAACCAACTACATGATGGAGGCCTTCAAAGATGCCACGTCAGCAGCCTACGGTTACCTCCTGGTGAACCTGAAACAGGAAACATCGGAAACCATGCGCCTGCGTACGGCCAATTTTCCCGACGATCGCATTCAGTACGTCTACGCGCCGACGAGAGTATAAAAAGTGGAGCGCTTCGCGGCCGACGTCATTCGTCAGGATGATATAGCGCATCAAGAGGCACATCCTAGCCCTGCAGCTGTTTCGTAGATAGAAGAAGAATACGGATCTGAGAAAAGCCGTAATCGTCACGCGGATTCCGATCTCATATGCAGTCTGTGCGACTGCGCGTACAATATTCTGAGAGGGAACGTGAAATTATGGGAAAACAGAAAAAAGTGCTGGTAAAATACAGGAACCATCTGAGCAAGCTAGCGACGAAAAAAGTTTCCGTCAAACAGAAGAGGGCCGTCCTGCAAACGGGGTCGGGCGCTTTATTGACGGCGCTGCTGGCGCCGTTGGCGAGCACCTATTTGCCCCTCCTCAGACAGGCTATAGGTTGATGCAGCACGCGAAGAAGATGGCGTTGGTAGATCCCCGGTTGGTGTTGCGTCTACTGCCGTTACTATCGCAACCGATCACGACCACGTCGCGCGTGATGAGTAGCCTGGACGACGACATGAAAACCGTTCTCGAGCGTACGGATTTGTCCGAACGAGAAAAGGTAGCGTCGGACAATCAACTGCTGAGTCGCTACAACGCCATGGAGACGTCTCGCGCGCAGCAACCGATGCGAGTGTCCGTAGTGAACGACAGAGAGTCGTAGACGACCGATCAGTCGCCACCGTCGACGGACGATACGGAGAGCGAGATCGTGAAGAGCGTACCGAAAAATCTGAAAGAAAAGACCCGCCTCCTGATGGCAAAACTGAAAACCGACCCGCTGGAAGCAACATGGTAGATCTAGTGAACGATCTCATGCGAAAGAGGAAGAAGACGCCCGCGCCGGTTGGTTGGAAAGCGTTTGGGGACCATATAAGGCGGTTGAACGTCCCTGTGGAGCTCGTCGGTAATCCCCAGCGTTGAGCGTACATACAATGCGCGCAGAAGCGAAAGACCAAACACCGCACTCAATCTCTCGAACGCGCGCCGTGAGTCACCTATTAAAGAGGTCGAGAAACGCCCGAGCCGCTCACAAGCTAGTATGCCCCCTCGAAGATCGGTACTCGTCGTCGCCGGCGTAGTCGCGGCGGCTCTCGCCCTATACATCTGTATATTATTATTATTCGCCGTATCGGACTAGCCATGGTGGTGTCCCGGTGGTCTCGTGGTGGGCAACGAAAGCGACAACAACAACGGGACCGCCTGAAGCGCGCCTACTTCGACCCGAAACGGGCTGGCAGTTACGGCGGCGTCGACGCGTTGCACCGGGCGACCGCCGTAGTATCCAAGCCGATCGTCGAGCGGTGGCTATCGGAGCAGGACGCCTATACACTTCACAAACCGGTCAGACGACGTTTTAAACGACGTTGCGTTATCGTAGGCGGTCGAAACCAGCAGTGGCAAGCCGATCTCGTCGACGTAGCTAAACTGAAAAAGCACAACGACGGTATAGCGTTCCTATTGACGGTCATCGACGTCTTCTCGAAGCGGGCGTGCTGCGTCCCGTTGAAGAGTAAAACTGGTCCGAAGCTCGTTACGGCCTTCGAGGGTATGCTGTCGCAGCCGCCGAACGCCCTGCAGACCGACAAGGGTACGAAGTTTCTCAGCAGGCACTTTCATAAATTTTTGAAGGCGCACGGCGTCCACCATTACGTGATGCACAACGAGGAGACCAAAGCGAGGGTCTTGGAGCGATTCAATCGTACTATAAGGGATGACTCGTTGGATGCGATACGAGAAGTGCTGGAGACTTTCTTTGTTTTTTTATACGATCAAGGGAGGGTGCAGCTGTATCGACAGAGCGCCCAAAGGTGACAACGGTCGACTGCGTCGATAACCCCGTCGGCGGCGCACTCCATGGCGTCTCTGCGGTCGTCCGATAAAGGAAGGATATCGTAGCGTCGGACGGCAGTCGCGCTGCGATGACCGACGAGACGACGAGAGCCGATGTCGAACTCCGCCGTCGACTCAGGCGTGTTTGTCGAAGAAGCCGCCGTCGACTCATGCGTCTCTGTGGATGCGACCGATGCTGTCGACGGCTCCTCCGAACACGTTCCATGGCGTCTCTTCGGCAACGAATGCCCTAAAGCCGAGATCATCTTCCTCTGACAGATCGTCGTCCTGTACACGGTTATCGTCGTCAGTATATACAATCTAACGCGCGGCCAGGGCGACTCCAAGTGGAAGGCGCTGCTGAGTAGCTGCCTCGGCTACCTAACACCGAGTCCGTCTATGAGACGCGATGGCGTCGTTTGACTTTTACCTGACGCTGCCGAGCAACGCGTCTATGAGGGTGCACCCCGAAAACACGTTGACCCACTACACGACGAATCTGCCGCAACGCGTCGACCTGTCGGGCCAGTGGGAATGCGGTATGGTGACGCTACAGTACACGCATTCCTTGTACAACGTTACAGAGGAGGACTCGCACTTCTACGTGGCTTGCAAGACGGGGGAGAGTGGGTTTTACACATCCATGGACGGTAGTCCGATTTATCGGCAAGGCAACATCCCTCACGGCTTTTACAACAGCGCTTACGAGTTGATGCACAAAATCAACGCCGCCCTGCTGAAACTGAGCACCGATAAGGTCAAGGCCCGTCAGGAGTACAGTCCCATTTCTAACCGGATGAAGATGCATCTATCGCCGGGCGTCGAATTTAATATACCCCATCGGAGAGGCATGGCGAACGTACTAGGCTTCGAGTCGCGCGTTATCGCGAGCCCCGGCCTGGAAATCGCCGACGACTTCGTCGAGGAAGTCGTGGGCGTCGTCGTCGTCAGCACCTCGCCTGCCTCGTTCACCTACGAGTACGAGAGCGAGCGTACGGTGGACATGAATCGGGGCGTCGACTCCCTGTACGTGTACACGGATATCGTGGAACCGCGTGTCGTCGCGACGTATTCGCCCTGCTCCTCGGAACCGTGTCCGCTTTCGGTACGAGCGGGCTCATCGTATCGAACGCCTTTGACCGCGACCAATACGTGCCGTTCCTGCGGCGCCAATTCGATTCGGTCGAGACAGATATAAGAGACAACATCGGTCAACCGATAACATTCGAGCAGGGGAAATTCGGGTCGACGCTTCACATCAGACGCTGCAAGTCCAACGCGTACGAGGACTACTACACTCGACAGGTCGGCGGCAACCTGCCAGTGTTCGTCGGCGACAGAGCGCAGCGGGGAAACGGCCTGGGCAATCTCTTCGGCTGCCTGTTTTGAAGCGCCATGCCGCTCGTCAAGGGAGGGGCCCTGGCGCTGGGCAAGTGCGCTCTCAAAACGGGCGTGCGCGTGGCGCGGGACGTCGTCGCCGGCGGTAATTTGAAACTGTCGGTAAAGCGACGCGCGAAGGAGGCGGGCGCCGACCTTCTCGACAGGCTGTTGAATTCGCCGCCGCCGCCGCCGAAAAAGCCTCCCGGCACGCCGTTGACGACCAGTAATAAGAAGAGCCATTGAAAGAAACAGACGTCCGACGTATTTCCCGCGTAGAAGAATGGCGTTCGTGCATCGACAGTCGTGCGAGGGCCTAAAGAGCGAACTGGACCTCTTAGGCGTCCCGATGACGCAGACGAGCATCGTGAGTAGTCAGTGTATCGATAACCAGCCGCTGACGTCCCTCAACGCGGATGGCCCTATCGAGTTTCTCGTCCCTGGCTCGGGAGACGACTGTCTGGACCTGTCGATCACTAGACTATACGTGCGATTCGAGGTGGTGGAGGTGGACGGCACCGATCTCGCGAACTACAGCGTGGTGGTCCCGGACAACAATTTCCTGCATTCGATGTTCAGTCAGGTCGACGTGTAGCTGAACGGCACGCTCGTGACGCCGTCGACTAATACGTAACCGCACCGGGCCTATATCGAGACCCTGCTGAGTTACGGTTCCGGCGCCAAAAGATCGCAGCTTGAGGGCGGCATGTGGTGCGAGGACACCGCCGGGTTCATAGAGGCGACGGCGAACGACAACAACGGATACGCGCATCGGCACAACTTCATACACGACAGCCGCGATGTGGACCTGTTGGGACGTCTGCACGCCGACGTTTTCTAGCAAGACCGGTACCTACTGAACGGCGTAGACGTAAAAATCCTACTGGTGCGAAGCAAGGACGCCTTCGCGCTCCTAGGCGCCGTCGCCGATCGGAAATTCAAAATCGTCCTGCTGGAGACCTATCTGCAGGTGCCAAAGGCCAAGGTGAACCCGGCCGTCCAGCTCGGACACATCAAAGAGCTGACGAAGGGGACGGCCAAGTACCCGATGCGTCGCGTCGAGTGCAAGGTGTTCTCGATACCGCAGGGCACGATGTCTCATACGCACGAGAACGTCTACCTGGACACGCTTCCGAAATGTGCGTTCATGTGCCTGATCGACAACGACGCCTATAACGGGGCCTACGATAAAAACCCGTTCAACGCGAAGCACAACGACATAAACTTCCTCGCCCTCTACGTCGAGGGACGCCTGTTGCCGATCAAGCCGCTGCAGCCGGACTTCGCGCATCGGCGTTACATCCGAAACTACATGAATCTCTTCGGCGCGACGGGAAAAGCGTACAAGGACGAGGGGGACGACCAGACGCGAGCCGACTTCGGCGACGGCTACACCGTCTTCGGCTTCGACCTGTCGCCCGAATGCTGCGACGGTGATCACTTCGACGTCGTGCGTAAGGAGAACCTGTGCGTGGAAGTTCACTTCGCGTACGCGCTGTCCCGGAAGGTGAACGTCGTCGTGTATGGGGAGTTCTAGACGGTGCTCGAAATTTACAAGAACCGGAACGTCGTGTACGACTACTGAGATGGAAACGTTTCAACTAATACGCCGCCTGGTGGTCGACGCGTACACTAAAAACGTCATCGTCGGTGTCGTGCCTAAAGTCGACCTACCGGGATGGCGGCTTACCGCCTACGCGACGGCGTTCGTGTGCAACACTGACGACGGCGACGAACCGGGGAGCACTGGGTGGCCGTCTACCTGGTCGCCGATCGGCGAGGCGACTATTTCGATTCGTATGGAATGCCGCCGCGGCACGCCGACTTCCGCGCATTCCTTCGCCGCAACTGCGACTCGTGGACGTACAACGACAAGAGACTGGAGAGCGGGGTGTCTAACGTGTGTGGACAATATTGCGTCGCCTACCTGCTCTTACGGTGCCGCGGTATGCCGCTAAGCGTCTTCCAGTGCCTGTTCGGGCACGATAGGGTGGCCAACAACTGCTCGTATTCGACTGGCTAAAGACGCATTGAACGCTTATATCGCTTAAACGACGACGACCGAGTATTCGAACCGACTTTGTTGGACCCGCGGGGGCTCCTCGCCGTACGGCAGGCAAGAACGAAGTAGTGAGGTCGTCGCTAGTACTAGTAAATAAAAGACGACGAAAACTCTACTACTCGTTGTTCACTCTCTTTTTTATTAACATACATAGGACATACATACCCTACCCCTACCCTACCCTTAGTTCCTACATACATACCCTACCCCTAGGGGGCGGCCCCCTCACCCTTAGGTAGGTTGGTAGGGGTAGTCGTTAAGTTAGGTTAGATGATTATTCGAGTATCGGCGCCGTAGTTACGCCGTATTCGAGCACACGACGTTTGGCATAGAAGTAGCTCAACGCCGCGCGCTCCTAAATGTACGTCAGCACGGACGATTCCTTCAATTGAAAGCCGCGGTTCCAGCCGCTGGCGCTCCGTTGTCCGCGCAGCACGCCGAGAAAGACGTCCATGTCGATGTCGTTCTGACGCTTGCTCAGCCCCTTCGTGTTGTACTTGTCCCCGCCGGCGCCGAAACAGTAGTAGGTCTTGGTGCAGAGCGCTACGATACCGGATCGGACCATTCTTCTTTGAAGAGGCCTGGCGTTCGCTCATCGTACCTGTGCCGTTTCGTGCAACATTCGGCAGGCGCGTCCCACGCTCGGCCGGCGAGTCGGCACCGCATGTACGCCTCCGCGTACGTGTCGCAGTGTTCCGACGGTAACCGGCCGTCGCCACGAGCTCGTCGACGTTGCGTCCCGCGAGGTTCATATACGCCGAGTCGGTGTCCATCGCGAAGTATTGGAACAGGGGGCGCGGTACGTAGGCGGCAATAAAGTCGTAGCAAAACTCCACCATACGCAGTTTGGCGTACTGGTACACGATGTAGCCGAACTGGAGGGCAGGGAGTACCGGACGGTTCGTTTGTTCAGAGCCACCTCGTAGAGACCGTCTGGAACGACGACGTCGAGCTGCCGGAAGCGTTGATCGTTGAGGAGCGTCGCGGCGCCGGCGAACGTGCAGTACTTGATGTCGCGGTGCAGATCGACCCGCGTGATAGTTTTCCCGTGGGAACTGTTCCCGAGAAGCTTGAACGCGTCGCCGAAGCGACGAAAGCACGCGATCTGCTCGTACTCGACGATCTGGTACACGCGCTCGACGACGAGTCCGTGCCGCAGATACCGCTGTAGTAGGGGCGTCACGAGTAGAATCTTGGTGCCGAAAAAACTCCCCAGGAGCGTCCGATGAGGTCGGGCCAGGATCTGGTGCGTTTCTGCGTTGCAACGTATGAACGGGCTGAGATCGTCGCGCGCGATGTAGGCGTTCTTGAAGATCGGCTGCATCTCGGCGAAGCGGGACGGCGATGTCACACTCGACCAGGCCGAAGAGAGTGCCGTCGTGCACGGCCTTCAGGATCGTCGACTGCTTAACGGCGTCGGTCCAGCGCCGCTCATCCGGCGACGGCGGTGGTCTCACCGCGGGCCACCGGCACTCCCACATCTCGACGACGGTGAAGAAGCGGCGAAGGTAGGACGTGTCATCGGCCGTCTCGGCGTATAGTTGACTGATCGGCTTTCCGTTCACCTCGTTCATTTTCTTCCCCGTGCACGGGCAGCCGTGGAAGAACCACCCTTGGAACTGATACGCCGTCCGCGTCTCGCGACACCACCCGTCGACCCGGTACTTGCCGACGCGGTTCTGGCGCCCGTTGAGCTGGTGTCGTATGGGCGCACCCGTCCGCTCGGCCTCCCATGTCAGCCTATGCACGGCCATGCGAACGTAGCGGTGCCCGCGTTCCGGTCGAAAGGCATTCTTCGCGCGGCGGGGCGTGTACCACCCCGTCATACTCGTCGCGGCGAAGAACGACCACGTCGGCCTCGTGTTAGCGCGAAAAAATGATCAAGGGACCGCCGACGATCTGCGATTGCAGGAGCCGGTGCAGGTCCTTATTCGCCTCGTTGAAGAGCGTGACGTTGAACGTCGACGGCAGATCGTTGAACAGGTACATCAGGGTTAGACCCGGTACGCTAATGGCGTCCTTGAACACATCGATGCGGCGCTCCCGATAGAAGGCGAAGTGTTTGTCGACGGCCTCCAAGAACGGCGCCACGTCCCTTTTGTTGTACCAGACGAGGAAGTCCCGCAGCGTCGTCATCGCTTCGTCGCGCCATACCTTCGCGCAACCCTCGTACGCCGCTGCGGAGATGCCTTCGCGCTTCAGGTGGCTGTAGAAGGCCTCACGCGGCGGTAGTTCAGTGTCGTCCAGTTTCCGCAGGTCGTCGAGGTACTCGTAGGGAAAGTGTCTCTTCGTCGCCTCGCAGCTGTAGACCTTCAGAAACTTATTGTACCTGAAACCGGGGGCCAGGTAGTTAGTAATGTCCAGGAACTTGAGCGTCGCCGTCGTTAGACACATGTAGTTGTTCTGACGCTTGATCGTAAACTCCAACGAGACGCTCTGCTCTTCGGTGGTCATGAACAGGTGAGTCAGATACTTCTTGACGACGTTCAGGTCGTACTTACCCGAATTGAATCCGAGGACGGGGAGGCGGCGCAGATGTGTCCACAGGCGGTCGGTGAATACGGTGTACGGGCTCTTATCGTTCGACGCCTCCTTCTCCGTCGCGCGAACTATCCATTCGTCGTCGAGCGTGGCGATCGCCACGAAGGTCGGGTCTTAAGCCGGTCGCAGAGCCGCGCACGCCGCTTCGCTCATGCCCTCCAGGGCGACGATCAGGCGCTTCGCGAGCTCGCTCGAATCGCCGGTCGTGACAAAGCAGCGCGCCGTCTCGTGCCCGGGGACGTTCGAGGCAATACTCACGCTGAGTAGCTCGTTTCGGGCTATCCACCGGCATTTGGCGCTGTCCGCCGGCAGTTCGCGATCGTCGAAGTAGCACTCGAAGTCGAAAGTCGCCCTGTACGGGTAGTAGCGCAGGCGTTCGTCCACGTAAGCCCCTCGCCCTCCAACCGTTGAAACACGGACGGCGACGGATGGTAGAAGCTGCCGGGAAAGACGTGGCGAACGCCGCCCTCGCGCGTCGTTTCGTGACGCCGTAATTGATGGGCGCTTCGCCACAGCGATTCGCCGCACTTACCGCATAGGTACGTGTGACAGAACATCGAGACGTCGGTTACATACGAATAGTGCGTCTCGAACAGATTTACGTTGATGGTAGCGGGTTAGCCGTAGAGTGAACGGCGGACCAATTCGGCGGACGTTTTTCCCGCCTCCTCCTCCGTCAGTCGATACACGGCCACGTTGGTTTCGTAGATCGTCTCCACCCGGTAGAGCTCGTTCAGATGAACGCCGGCGAACGCATAGTGGTCGGCGCCGGCGCCGTTGTAGTCGGCGTACAGGTTTAGGGCCGGGACCTTCAAATCGTCTACGCGGCGTCTAGCGCCACGATGAAGCGCCAGAAAGTGGAAGAGTCACAGGTTATCGATGTACGGTTGATTGTGTCGATCTTTCGCTAGACCGACGAGCGCCTTGTTTTTGCGCAGGTAGTCGGGGAGTCGCGCGTAGAGACACCCGATAGGATGGTGGATGATGGCTTTGAGGAAGTAGGTAATGTTCGTCGCAAATTCGGCGATGCACCCCAAGTCGGGTCTCTGCGCTACGACGTACTGAAAAACGTCGGGCTGTAGGACGGTCTCGTGGAATCGTTCGAACGACGCGGCTTCGGCAACGATGTCGGGCGACTCGAGGTAGCGGCCGTAACAGTTACACGAAGAATGGAAGTACCTGTAGCGGCCCGTCTCCTTGTGTCGAAGAATAAACCCAAAACTTAAATTTATCTTAAACGCTCGAGTCTGCTCCTCGAACATCAGTCGTAGTCGGGCGTGGAGCGCGCCCGTGTCCAAACATCCGGACATTTCCGTTGCGGTTGGTGGCAGCAGCAGCAGCGCTGCGGCCGTCCGTCTGTCCGTCCTAGTCGATGCCGAAACGCTATTAGCTACGACGAAGCACCGACACCGACTTTAAACGGATTCGCTACAACCGTTAGGTGGCGACGCTTTTTTATTGTGTTTGTTTTCTCACTGGATATTTTGTAGCGTAAGACTTGATGCTTTTTCTAATTTCGTACGTTTTATTGTAGAAGAAAGCGAAAGGGCAACATGTTCGCTAGGAATTGTTTTCTCACTGGGATCGCACAGACAAGAGTTTTTGGTACGTTTTCAACATTTTATTAAGCATCACGTGGTGATACATACATGTAAGGCTTTATGCCACATTACGGCGCGTTGACCGCTACATGTTTGTAAACAAGGCACTAAAAAAACAGTACTAATGTTCGTAAACGAGGCCGCCTAACAAGGCAGATACTAAGGTTCGTAAACACGGCGCGTTGTATAGGACTACTAATGTCAAGCGGCATTTCGGGGGTCAATGTCATTCACCTAGGCATGCCCTTTTTAATAGGTAGGCATTCTCCGCGGTCTCCAGGAGCGCGTTATCGAAGCACAACGTCCAGTCGGTACCCATCAGCCAGTCAGCCACCTGGTGCACGAGGGCCCTTTCCGAGATTCGATCCGCGCAGGGCACGCTTTGATCTTCCAGCACGCTTATCAAGCGCGCGGCGGACGGCAAGAGCGATCGATGCAGAAGGGAGTCGAGCGCAGGCTGATAAAAGCGATCGGTTATTCCAGACACCTCCTCGTACACGAGGCGATAGCGTCGGCTGGGCTTTCTGCCTCAATATCCGTACATATGCACGAATGGGCAGCCTTCTTCGGGTGGACACTCTCCGCAGAATTCGCGCGCGCACCATTACCTTTTCCCCAATAAATTCGGCGAAGGTGTTCATCATGCACTTTTGCCGTCCCGCGAACAAATTTATGAGGCGCCACTGCAGGTCGGGGTGGCCACGCGGTTGGGCGCCCTCGATCAGCGACGGCACCGACGCGCCTCGTTGGCTGCCCTCCCACGGAAGAAGATCGTCCGACGAAACAGACACTACCTCCAGCGGCGGCGGCTGCACCGGATACAAGGTAGCGTACGTGGGCGGCGTCGACTGCCCGTCGTCGTTGTACGAAGGCAGGCGAATCGGGGTTTCCCTCTTTAGCGGCCATGGGTAATCGTATTTTGAGCGCTTCTCGGCCGGGGGCGCTGCGCTCGAAGCGGCCTATCCCTTTTCCTCCTCCTTGTGGTTGTTCAAAATGTCGGCGATTACGGCATCCCACAGCTTCAAGCGAAGCGTTAGTCATTCAAGGGTGAGCGCTCATTACTCCGGCTTCGAGATAACAATCACACTCCGTGCGGCGTACGTCTCCAAAATACCCCATACGGTCTTTCGCAGGGACACTTCCAGGGTCGTACCGTCTATGGGCATTACAGTTTCACGCAGCTTTTCCGGCATCATATCGGTCAGATAGTCGGCGTCGTAAGCGACGAGCTCCGACATGGCGTCCGCGAATTGAGAAAGCCAAATCTCTTCATCGACCCCGACTCCTTCCACCATGGCGCGAACCGAAAAATGTTTTTTTGGTTTAACTAGTACACCGTGAGTCATGCACGTCATAGCGCCGCCTCTAAATCGTCATAGTTTACGCTTACAGTCAGGACAGCCAGCGTACGTACATTTACCCCGCCACGCGAATGCTGCGATCTTCACGGGTGTAGATACCTTATACACCCCGTCCGCCTACTGGATGAGTTGTTTCAGACTCACCACAGCCGGCTCGAAGACACTCACCAAGGTTGAATCGAGACTGAGCGATGCCGTCGTGCCCTCGGCTGGCTGCTCGACATCTGTACCCAGGGACGCCGAAGTGGCGGTATCCGCGGCCGACTTCAATTCTCTTGCAGCCTCAGCAGCTACGCCCAACAGCTTCGGCTTTCTAGTTTTCTCTTTCTTCAACAGCTCTCCTTGAACCGGCAAGATGACAGCGACGATGGTTTGCGAAGGGAAATAACACAACGTTACCACACCGACAATAAGACAACACAGAGGCGTTCTCGACCGCCACTATTGATACTAGCATAGCGAATAGCTCCGTGTGCGCGGACACGCACGCCACAAAACAGCCGAGTCTCGCAAGGTTAATAAAAATAACAAAACCTCTTGGTCATATTACTGCACAAACTGAACGTCGCTTTTATAGAGCTTTATTTTCGAATATAAGTTTACCGTAAGATTCTCGTTCTTACTTCGTATTATAGACCGTTTATTTTACGCGTTTAGCTTTTTATTAAGGCTTTAGACACTTATGTAACCAGTTGATAAAGGCGCTTATGTAACGGTTGTCTACGTGGTAATCGGCAGGCGTGCATACGAACGACTAGCGTCGCGTAAACAATCGCGCGTCATTCCCTTAAACGGCTACGATGAGTGAACAACACGAAGAGCCAGGAGAGAGGTACGTTAGGTTTCCTTTTCACCTACACATTTCTATACGTTAACTTTCCTTTTAACCTTTTATTTCCTTCAACGATACTAACTGTACATTTTATTTACAGACGCCTAAATAATGGTTTCGAAACACTCTACGTCGTACGCGGAGTGTCCGTTACTATACCGTCGAAAAAAAACGGATTTGGTACGCCACCCAGCATCGGTCGCGGCGCCGTAATTATAACGCGCAGCTCGCCGCCCGATCAGCAGGGAGTCGTGCACGGCACTGTGCTTATAGCGCGCTGCACGCCTGCCGATCAGGAACGAGCGCCGACCGCCGTCTCGCCTCCACGCCCCATCATTCGCACAGCTAGCAGCCTGTCCACCCCGCCGCGACCGGGGAGTCAACACCGCGCACCGCCCGCCGGCCGCGCGCGGCGCCTCGCACAGCAGGCCAGCCCGCCCGTCGCGCGAGCAGGCAGCCTTCCGCGCCCGATAATACTGACAACGGACGGTCAACGCCGACATCTGCCGACCGCCATTGTACAGGGAACGCCGCGACCTCGCCCCCGAAACGGCTTTGGGATTGAACAGGGTCTCCCTGGTCAACTCATTCTCGGTGGACCCCTAGGTGTTCGCCTGGCGCCACGGCCCGGGGGACCTGTTCGTCGCCCACCCGTCATGTCACGCGGATACTTGCTCGACTAGAGCGATGGAATGAATAAAATTGGTTGCAACACACGCTATAGTTAACGGTGAATTGTCACAAGCTTATCCTTTAGCCGTCATGTCACGATCCTTAAGTAAATACAATGTTCACACAAGTCCTATTTTTAAAAGACATCAGTTGGTAAAGTTGGATGACATTTATAAAATCCAACAATTAAAATGTTACTATAAATTAATTAACACTCTTTACCCAACTACTTCAATGGTTTTTTAAACACACACATCTATGATATTCATCAGCACTGCACATGTGAAATAAATAATCTGTATATGTCCAGATTCAAACATTTGCCAAAAAATGCATTAGACACAACATAGTAGAGACAGTTACACCAAGTATTATCATAACTAAAATTTACACCCACAGTCTATATGAATGCAGTTGTCGTATCCATAATTGCTTTATTTGTAATTAGTAATATGTATTATAACGTTTACCTAAGTATCCATATGTACGTCAACGTGTACACGAGTACATTTTATAATCAGTCCTTGTATTATGCATGCATGTTGATACATTGATTAATTATCAACTATAATAATAATAATAATAATAATAATGTATTTATTTCAGACAATCATGATGTCCATATATACAAATACATCAATAAAAGTATGTAAATAATATAAAAATACATAGATAAGAACAATATGTTTAAAAATTATATAAATCTCGACCCACTGGTGCCGCAGTTTCGAAGAACAATACACGTCGCTAGTTTTAATGCTATAAATAATGGGATTCAAAGACATGTCAATCCTATTCATTAAGCTAAAAATAGCCTTTCTGATTACACATTTACCCGAGCTGACATTAGCTGTAGCAAACATGTGACTAGCGCTACATCTCATGGCCAAATTGTTCAATATCCTGAAAGAGTTGTTATATGCAACAACGAATTGATGAAAATTAACTTTTCTAAAGTTCACCCATAACGCACACATATAGATATTACCAAAATACGCTGTAAATAGCTTATTTTTTACAGCAGTTGAACAAAAGTGAAACTTTTGACGTAACTTGTTACTCTTGGCATACAAAAGTCTCACTTTGGCTTGCATGTCAGACTCATCAGACAAGTTATTAGAAATTACATGTCCAAGATATTTACAAGAGGTGGCAAAGTTTAACTTCTTTCCTCCTAATGTCATTTTCTTTAGACAGATTTGACTTTCTAGATTCAAAGTACATGACCAGGGATTTACTCGCATTGTATTGCACATCGTGCTCACATCCATATGAGTAACACATGTCTAGTAGTGTTTGTAGTCCTTTAGCAGAAGGTGCAAACATAAGTAGATCATCGGCGTATATAAGGTGATTAACAACCATGTTACCAAGACTACAACCGATTTGTTTTTTGTGCAGTTGTATACTCAGATTATCCATATAAATGTTAAAAAGCAAAGGGGATAACTTCCCACCTTGCTTAACACCATTGCCTACCGAGAAGAAGTCCGAGTAGGTATTTCCCCATCGTATGGATACACATTGATTATTGAATTCATTGCTGAGTATTCTTAAGATATAGTTCGGTACATTTCGTTGTTCTAGTTTCGTTATAAGTTTATTTCGGTTGACACGATCAAACGCCTTTGATGCATCTAAAAATGCGACGTGCATAGCTGAACCATGTTCAGTGTAGAACCTTAATAATTCCTTAAATGCAAACACGCATAACTCCGTTCCATGTTTAGGCTTAAAGCCAAATTGATTAGGAGTGGTTTCCAAGTACATTTTCATTCTGTTAAAAAGAACAGTGTCTATTATCTTCGAAAATATATTCGATAGACATATTGGCCTATAATTCCCTTTGTCGTTTACTCGTCTATTTTTGTCTTTAATAATTGGTACAATAACAGACTGTGAAATTTCTTTTGGTAAATAACCATGCACCAGAATCGAAGACACAAGGATAGACAAAAGCACAGCGAGTTGATAATCAGCGAACTTAATATGTTCTGCACTGATACCGTCCAGACCTGGTGACTTATTTTTTGAGAGTCCATTAATAATATCCATCAGTTCAACTGCACCAACAGTCATTCCTGTATTGTCAGTGGAACAGTCATAACAAACTTTATCACATCGACTATCCTCCACATCATTAAATAAATGTTCATAATGATGCTTCCACATTGACCCGATGTTTACGTCACCGTGTATATTATCAATGTTTGTCGGAAGTTTTACTTTACTGTTCGTACAGTATAAAAAGAAGTCGTATGCTATTCTGATTTGTGTCATGTAAATGTTGTTGTTGTTTATATTTATGGGGTGGCTCCTGTGCTAGCGATATTATACATCTTAATGGGAGTATCCCGACCTTATCTATTACCTACGTTATTCGTTGTATATGTATCGTATTTATAGGTCGAATAAATTGATTCTGAGTTCTGAGTTCTGAGTTCTGACTCGGACTCGAGCCAGTGACTCAAACCAACGTCAAAATGTGACGGATACATGTGTATGCTAAATGAGTTCTGTGCCAAACGTTATCTCGATAATCAGATTACCTGTACGGTTCTTATTCGAAATATTTTAACAGCACTAAGTAAACATAGTCATCGTTGTATAATTGCAACAGTTTTAAGTTAGAATACTAAAGTATCCTACATGCGCGACTAATATTAAATGACTGAAAACAATGACAACATTTGATTTGAAATTCCGAAAGGTGACTCGAGTCGCAATTCTAAATTTTCAGCGGTGACTCGAGACCAAATACATGATTTAATTATGTTTAATGCATGTCTGCTTGAGAATAGGTGGTTTAATATTTTTAACATGTGATGTGATGTTCAAATACGTTTTATTTGCAGCCTACGTACTACCTCGGGAGCTAGCGACTTGCCAACAAGTCTGGTAATAGTATCATTACACAAACGAATACGGTATAATTCGAGTAAGAGTCATTCGGTAGGAGTCGCCACCAACAAAAGCAATTGAATACATGGGTTTAACCCTAACCCTATCTCAGCAGGGTTAACGGTTATTGCAGCTAAGTTCACCGGCAGCAAATTGATTCTAGTAATATATGAAAACACTAATAATATGAATAGTTAAACACCAGGGCTAGTCTAACTAATAATTAAACAAAATAAAAAATAACACAGAAGGCGTCACTGTGAAAGGACTACATACTGATAATTATACACTTTTTCAAGTTGTACGGAGAGGCGAATTTGAAGCATTGAAAAGTGTCACTAACGCTGCGATTAATGTGAATCAATTGCATTATAATTTGTAGAAAAGATAAGGGATAATGATATGGGTTGTGATGATACAGTGTTCACAGTGCCAGGTATAAACACTCTAAAGATCTTCTCATCTAACCCTTATAGTAACGTTACTTGTAAAAATGCCCATCCACGGTTCGCGCTAAATACATACGCGTTAATGCAAATTATGTAAAATGCACACACATATGTATACACACATACACACATTCGGTAGCGAAATTAGAGTTTGATGTTAATACGTCTCCTGCTTCTAGGACTACAGTTTTAAAAAGAACTTGCCAACAATCAGATGAGGAGTAACATCTTCACTAATTAACTACCAATTTCAGCGTCATCTCTTGACCTATTTTAGATTTTTCTAAGAATATTGTTTCGTGAGTAGCGTGGGAATGTAGCTAACCCAGACATTTGAAATACAGGAGGTAACTCGATATATAGCAGTAACTTCCCTTTGTTATTGATATACTTTGGCTTGTTTAGTAATCACTGAAGTGTTCTGTGGTTACAATGCTTGTCATAAGATCACCCAACGCAGCTAAAAAAAACAGTCATTTCCGGCTGACTCATCGTAGCTTGATTTCTGATCTTAAAAGAAGACGGAGCCGTTAATGTACCAAGTTAAACCGTTCTGAGGATGGTTGTATATTGCTAGTGGCTGATAGTCGACCTAGAAATCAGATGAAAATTAGGTCACTAATTAACTATTCATTTCAGCCGCATCTCTTGACGTATATTATATTTTCCAAGTATTGTTTCGTGAGTAGCGTGAGAATGTAGCTAACCCAGACATTTGAAATACACCAGGAAACTCGATATATAGCTGTAACTTCCATTTCCTCACATCGACATCGAAGTAGTGTTTCGGGCGACATTTCGTATTAAACAAGAACCCGAAGAAGCAGATGACGTAGTGGCGACGGTCAAAGGTGCAACTGGAGGCGTACATTCCGAATGGCATGCCGGCACAAGACTCTTCGCACTCTGGATGACAGAGTAACAGCGAAAGGGACGATGACTTTATTTTACGCGTCGCATCTAATTATAATCGTCACATTAATAACGAGACGCGTCTTCGATGCTTCTTGACCGTGGCTCGAGCATCTCTTCGCGACGCGTGTCCTGCGAGTCTCCAGCCAGTCCCGAGGTGATGTGCTCGCACACCAAGGAGACGAGAATGCATCTCGAGGCAAGACGGGTCGATGCGCGCGCTCGTGTGTACACATGGCGAATGCAAAAACAAAATGGCAGGTTTATACTTGCTAATAGAAGAAGATGGAGACATAACGCGGTCCCATACACGGTTCTGTAATTGTACAGATACTTCTTTCGTGCCAAATGTTTTTTTAACTTAATGCAATTATTTGGTAATGTTAATATCTTTATGATGTACACACTTATTCATTAATCCTGTTAATATGACTAATTCATGTAATTATATGCATTTATTTTATTATAATTATGTTCTGTTAATCACAAATTACCATGGCAATATATCGATTTAATAAATCCGCGTAAACGGAGTTTTCAGTTCGCGCCAGCATCCACGATCCACATAAACCGTGCTGATGAATATTCGGTACCGTCCGCCATACTTCCGTTACCTCCGCTAAATTATATGGGGCCAGCAAAACGTCCAGCTGCTGTTTATGTCACGGATTCATCAAAGAAAAGAAGAAAAGGGAAAGGGACAATCTATAGAATAAACGAAGAATGAATATAGCGGCAGCCCATTTCAGATGGATTGATTTAAAAGTGTGCTCCATTGAGCATGCGTGCAGACTTATTTTATCAATGTACAAGAAAAGTTGTTCACGTTAAACGTTTACTGCTTCACAATTTGACAAATATTACACGAATAATATTTTTTATTTGCCACGATCGTATATACCGTAGCGTGCACGGATATTGTGTATCGTGAACCATGCCGGATATTGCGTATTGCTATAGTCCAGAATACAAGTATATTGTTCCAGCCTTCCAAAATTCATGTTTTGATGGTGATCTTATTTACCTGCACTCCGCAGTTAGTGCACCAAGATACAACTCCATGCGATACCTCGTTTTAACGGGGATACAATGCGCTTCCAAACGGGATGTTACACGGCCTACATTATGTAGATTAAGTAGCTACGTAACGTTGTAAGTGTATAACTTTTACGGAGTGACGTAGTTTTGAACATTCGGTGTTTCACGGTGACCTTGTTTAAATTTCACTCCACACCTACCGCACCACTTGATAGCTCCCCATTGTAACCCATATTTACGGGGAGACAGTTGGCTTTCTAACGGTATACGACATTGTCATCAATTAATAGGTAACGTAGATATACGTAATCATTTATATTGCATGATGTTTGGGGGATTACACTATTTCGAACATTTATCACTTGTCGGTGACTCTGTTTGATAGTCACTCCAGACCTATCCCATCAACTGACAGCCCCACGTCATGTCTCGTTTTGACGGGAATAAATGTTTCTTTCACACAATATATGACAGGTGCATATAAATGACGTAGTTGTAGGGTCATTGTAACTTTATTACTTTCGCGGCATTGCAAACAAATTGAATATTCATAATTTCACGGTGACCTTGTTTGACCTTAGCTCGACTCGTACCATATCAGAAAACACTACCATGTCGTACTGCACTGTGACGGGGAGAATATAAGCTTTCCAAAACATATGAATCGGCTTTCTAATGATTAAATAATGTAGATATGCGACCATTGTAATTTTAAGACGATTGCGGAAGCGCACAATTTCGAAAATTCATAATTTGACGGTGACCTTGTTTGACCGTGGATTCACGCTTACTACACCACTTGGCAGAATAAGGACAGGTTCTTTGGGACGGGGAGATGTTGTGCTTTAAAATGGTATAACATAGGGTATGGGGGACATTTAAATTGGTCCGATAGGCGGTTTTACCGCTCGCCTATTAGACTTACATTTCTAATTAATTTCACAGTTATTGTGCAACGTGCTGACCAAGGATGAGTGAAGACTTCGGATATTGGCTACGAAACAGTCTAGTCAGCTGGGCTGTCACGACACGGTCGAGACCAAGTTTCGAATCCGACTAACAAGTTGAAGTGTCAGTGACGATGAAATACGAACTCATGTTGTTGCAAAGATTACGCCGTAGAAAAACGGAGTGTGTAGCCAACGTCAGGAGATCGTGTGTGTGTGTGTGTGTGTGTGTGTGTGTGTGTGTGTGTGTGTGTATGTGTATGTGTGTGTGTGTGCGCGCGCGCGCGTGCGTGAAGGCTTGTAAGCGTGCGTGTGTGTATAGGTGCTTGCGTGCGTTCGTGTGTGCGCGCGTTTGTGCGTGCGCGCGTATGGCATGTGCGTGTGTTGGTGTGCACGTGTGCGAGTGTTCGCGTGTGTGCGTGCAGATTATTATTGTGTTTTCAGCCTATCAAATCCTATCTTGTACACGCCGATCAAATATTATTTGCACGTTAGCTACCCATCCTCTCATGATCTAAAATTACTTGTTACGGGGAAATCGTTAAAATTATGGAAATTTAGATACTCTCCGAACCGTAACCGCATGATTTCAGTTAACCGCTAACGGCGACTGATTTCGAGATGATGTACATGACCTAGTCAGCACTGCTTTTTATGTTTACGGAAACGGTCGTCTATCCATCATCCGTTCTCAGTTGACGGCCCTACAGTGTAGTACTTGAAAATGTTAAATTACCTCAATTAATCAACACACAAACGCTCCAGGCATACGTATTCTAATATATATATTTATATATATATATATATATAACATATATATGGTAGAAATAACAGCTCAACGAAGTCGTATGAACTGTATTTTGCTTGTTCACCAACAATTCGGTCGGGTTGTTCGGGAAACTACGTGTTTAAGTTTAATTAACATAACATTTGTTGCAACTGTACCACGTGAAATATTAGTAACATGTTATATTTGAACATATTGGTAAACCGCCTATCTCATCAACTGTCCATTTGGTGTTGTGTTAATTTCATGTCCGTTGCGTGAGGCTGTTCTTTTGCATTTAACGGAGCAGATTGGATCATGATTACCCTATTTTATTGTATTTATTATCGAATAATACTTATTATTATAGTGCGGATGAACGTATACACAAGACAATGGCTGCAATATGACGGCATCCATAATGTGTTTTAATAATAATCGCTTCTTGAAAAACGTAAAAACGCGGCTGTTGCATGTCTTCTGGAACAACATTTTAATTGTAAGCGCGATTAATTGTTGCACGATCGATTGTTTATCCGATTTGTTGGACTATATAGAGTCGCACGATAGAGCGGTGCGAGAGTCGGTCGTACAGGGTAAATGATGGGCAAGCGGAGTGAAACAAAACGCCACACGTCGAAAAGACAATAAAAAGAGTTTTGGTTGATATGATTGAGAAGACTTCACGGCTACGCTGCCACACCCTGGTCTGATAGATGTACTTACTCTCGTCGGCGGAATAGCACAGCAGGATGACGGCGAACAACGCCAAGGTGAAGCACATTTGCCTGCACATGGTTGCAGCCTGTCATTGACCACATACAGTAGGATGTGAATGTAATAATAGAACAATAAATCATCGAACAGCATTAATGTTAAAAGCAGGCCTAGTTTTTGATTTATTAATTAATATAATGTTTTAAACACGATATTAACTATATTTAAGGTATACAGCGTGCCAAATTGTGCTAAGTATACCCGTATCAACGTGTTCGCAATTAGGAAGATACGCCCCAGGAGCATGTAAAATGTAATTTGAACCAAACTTATGGTCGCAGTAAACACGATCCTAGGTCGTGCGCGATCGTTTGCGCTCTTTGATGTTAGTAGACATGACATTTCACTTCAAGTCACGATGCAAAGGTCCCGTTTGGTATGGAAGTTCCTTAGGGCCACAGGAAGAAAATTATCCAGACACAAGTTGTATCGTAAAATCCAAGATGGCCACCGTCGGCCATCTTGGAAAACCTAGCCGATTAATAGACCATGAACCGTATGTCATAGAAACTATTATGATACATGTTTTCCAGCTAATTTGAGGTTCCTGAACTCAGTTCTGGCATCGCCTTTTTCATTTACATGTAAAATCCGGGAAATATTATACAAATAAAAGTTGATATTTTTATAAAGTTGATGAAAACATAATTTATAGGCATTTTTATAACATTTATGGGAAAGGAATTTAAACATGTCCACTAATAATGGAAATTCCAAAATAACTTCTGAAATGGCTTTCTTACGCTGAATTTAGTTGAAAATGAGGTGGTGGTGGTGGTGGTGGTGGTGCTCAGAATAAATTGCAGCTGATGATGTCTAATTACGTTATGTGGCACGAAAGTTAGAGGAATGTAGTTGACACTCAGAACGTGCAGAGAGCCAGGAAAAGGCATCAATGGCAAGAGTCAGTTAGCCCAGTGAATACTCGCCGCACGAACAATGGACCCTCTACATCTTCGATCGAACTAGTCATTTATTATATTGCATGCCTGACACGGCTCTACAGAAGAGCAGAGACGGTCGGATGTGACATGACCGAGAGTTGTAATACCCAGGTGATGCGAGCACATGTTCTCAACGAGTTACTGGACTTCGTTGAAGGGAACCGTGGTTCAGGGTCATCACTGGCAATGGCTGACTTGACGTCCCTGTATGACAAGCTCCTCGCTGCTCTCGGTTTTCCCTACTTGAAATGCAATACAACACGCTGTAGAGAGGATATTGAACGCATGATTCCTGACATCAAGCCGGTACACATGCATCGTTGCTGATCTCTTGTTTTCGACGTTGACCTAAACAAAGCTGTACTTGATTATTTCATATGAAAGACAATATATCAGCTGAAGTCTCCATCCTCCACAAAGCAGCTAAGATCCTCCGGCGAGAATATATACACATGAGGGAGGCTTTCACTGGTTCCTTGTCAACCTCATGTGAAGCTGACTTCATCCCACCCACGTTGAAATCATTCTTGCACATGTTTTTTGATGGACAAGGTATCGATCAGCCACCTTCGGGATCTGAGAAGTCCAAGGTTGCAACATCCATCGGGCAGCAGATCATCTCCAATTCTGTTGGGCGCAGATCCACGAAACCTGGGAGTGTTCCTCGTTGCATCAGGGATAGGGAAACATCAGCTAGCTTCGCTGTATATGGCTATGAAAGTATATCTTCAAACTAATCGATGTTATGCATCAACGAGGACTGTGCATTTCATATGACCTTTTCAGAGTGTTGAGCACAGGCATTGCAAACTCAGTGATTGGTGATTGTGAGCAGGTCGGTGTGGTGGTGCCATCTCAGGCTGTCAAGGACGTGTTCACCACAGGCGATTTTGACAACATCGACCACAACCCATCCTCTATGATGGCACAACCAATTCCCCTTGGAACATGCATAAGTATTCAGTATATATTCAGACACACAAGACGTCGAGAATGTCATCGACATCCTCAAACCAGCTGAGATGGGGAAGACGGCTGTAAGGTGTTTGCCAGCTATATAGACGACAATGGATCCGGATGTATCGCTGCCAAATGATGAAGTGCTGCTCGTTCCTGCTCTGAGGACCAACAGTCATCCTTATCCAGCTTCGCGCCCTCTCTGCAGCATCCTTCATAAAAAGCTACAGACCCTCGAAGCTGGTGAATGGATCTCATGGTCCGCAAATTATGCCAGCATCACAGAACCTCCTGCTATTCCCCCAACCAAGTAATAGATGCTGCCTCTGTCCACCCAGTCTTCCAACCGCCCTATGATTGTTTGGCATGGGATGAAAGTCATCCGCCAGGCAATTAGGTACATTAATCCAGGACATAAAACAGACATGGTAGCCAATCACCCCCTCTTCACGCTGGCCAAGAAACGTCAGTGGAAGTTTCTCAATTCAGAGCATGACGATGACTCCTTTCTGGTGTCATTGGGTGCGAAGGTGCTGCGGAGTGTGTCTGGTTACTGGTTGGATGTCAGTGGGTGGACTACAGCACTCATCAACAGCGGTATCTCAACCAGTGGCAAAGCTCAATCCTTCATTGGTGTCTATCGCGTCTGCAGAACTCAGTATATTCATCAGATGCTCTCTATGTGCTTATGAAGAAGGCTTATGATCAATATGTTGATAAGGCGACGAATAATGATAAAGTTGGTGTCTCTGCTGATACGGAGTCGCATGACCTCATCGCTCTGTCCTTTGACGAATGGCTCAAGCAGCAGTATGCTTAACAGCACCAAGCAGATTACTGGTTCAAGTCCATCAAGCTGGATCTTCTCATTATTCACTTTGTAAAGTCATGTTGTACAGCTTACTTCTCGCTCTACATGGAGACTCTTGATTCTCTTACGCTGTGGGTCTTCGAACTAGATCATATCCACTATGCTCGGAACCTGCCCATCCATCTCCTGCCCTAACCCCAGCCTGCAGATGATCAAGACTCACACACCCATGTTCGATATATTCGTCATGCAGCTATATGGTGTCTCTGACGAGGAAATCTTGTGGGGTAAAATGATCATCAATGCTCCAAATCCAGTCTCCCCAACAGAGTGGGGATGGCAGCAAAAGTCCCCAACCTCTCTGCCAAATCCAGTCTACACCACAACTCCCACCATTTCGCGGGATTTGCCAGAGCTTGTCATTTGCCAATGTAAGAAAGACTGTAAGGCTCTTTGTAAGTGCTGCATA
>CM034539.1:10197787-10225287 GCA_020002185.1 Paraescarpia echinospica | reverse complement strand
GGGCTGTATAAGGTGTCGACTCCTCTCCAGAGCGAAGCAATTGTATGGAGAACAAAGTGCACGTACGCGGGGTGTACGGAGTGTCGGCGTTAGGTTCATCGATCCCTGGGCGGTTCCATGATATGTTTATCGCACGGCGTCCAAGCTGAACAAAAAACATTTTTTTCGGTCCGTGCTATGGTGAAGGGAGTCGAAACGAAGAGCGATCACGAAATCTGGCTCACACTTTTCGAGAACGCCATGTCGGAACTCGTACCCTACGACGCCGACTATCTCGCCCCTATGACGCCATAAACTGCGCGACACTATACAGGCGCTCGTCGGAACGCTCCTAGAGGTCTCCCTACGAAAGATCATACGGGGAGATATAGTGACGTACGCCGTCAGAAGTCTGACTACTATCCCGAAACCCGAGTAAGTCGTGCCGCCCTTGGAAGGACCAACGCTTCGCTTTGTGCTGTTGGACGTTGCCGGGTCGCACGCCACCTTCATCGACGCCATCGACCGGGATCGCGTCCTAGACGATATAATTACCAACGCCTTGAGGCCGACGCTCGAAGGTGAGGCAGCGACTGATCGCATCCTCCGAACGGATAGCCCGTGGGAGGTGACATGTACGGTCGACAATAAGGAGGAAGACATGGAGTATGACTTCGTGAACGGTCCCACAGCGTTAATCCGTCGTTGTTTGGCTGAAGAGGGGCCGGGGGAGAAACGCGTGAAAGTGGAGACGATCACCGACAATCCATGGACGCCACTGAAGGTGAGCGTTCCCGCCGACTATACGCCGTCGTATGCGACCACGTACGGCAGGGCTGCTCCGATGGATATCGTGTCCGTATCATCGAGCGATCTTCCGTCGCTGATTTTGATCACCCCCCTACCGCGCACCGGTGTCGAGGCGGCGACGGCGGCGGCGGCGTCTGGCTCCAAGCTGCCACCGATAACGACATCCGACGGGCTGGAACGTAGCCTGATGAGAAAGTTTGCGGAGTCGATCGTGGAATCAGTACTGGCTCGGGCGCGGCGCTTTTGCGTTGCGTATGCACCCGCGGGGGTGTCTCTTCGTGTATATGTTCGGGTGCCGTGAGAATCCAGCTGGAATGTGCAGACGACATTTCCAGGCGGTACTGGACGACTTTATGGGTCGACCGCTTGTGTCGAGCGCGGTGCGTTTAATTCTCGTGCTAAGCGATCAGACAGACTGGCTTAGCTGCAGTCACAACGCGGCCCTGGAGGAAGCGGTCAAATCCTACCTGTCGAGTAGGGCTGGTTTGAAATGACGCTTGCAAACACGCTAATAGTTACAGCTTTGTAAAAGGGAGGTTTCGCCTCTCATAGTAAGGACTTATTCCCGAACATTATTCGCAAAGCTAGCTGCTGTAGTAACGCTGGTGAAAGAAAACCACGCCGCTGTTATGCCTTGTCTATCTTTATGTATTGCTCTCTAGACGACCTTACGAACTTATTAATCACATATATCGGTGTAGCGTTGTTATATTCGTTGTTGAAAGAAAACCACACGCCGCTGATATTTTTCATGCTTTTTATGCTTAATAAAACGTTGAAACCGTATGAACAGTCCTGTCTATTACGAAACAAAAAACAAACAAACACCAATTCCTCACGCTTTTCCCTCTAATAAAATGTCGGTAACATAGAGCAGTGAAACGTCAACGTCTATATCCCGGTGAAACAAACAAACAAATAAACAAACAAACACGCATTCATCAATTCCAGTCTAGCGCACGAACAATAATAAACCGGTACGAAGCCGACTTGAGCTTAACAGCGCACTAGTAGAAACTCCTAGCTAGTCCACAACACAAATTATTACATCCGAATAATAAAACGCCTGCTTTCTTCGGCTAGCGCACAAAATCAGTCGATATTATTTCTAGCCTAACGTTCCGCCTCATATACACGGTCGTACTTTGTACCCCGACGGCCACCGAAACGTTCCGCCTACAGCGAGACCGTTGTTAGGATACAGCTGCTGTCATCATCGCGGCCCTTAGGCATTCACCCAAACCCTAGCAATCTCTAGTGTAGCAGAAACAACTCCGCTATGCTGTTTAATAAACTTTGAAATCGTTGCGTTACGAGGTGGCGTTGTTTCACCCTCTAGCGGAGATCCCTACACGTTTATAGGCAGTGTCCGGCCCTACCGTAGTTAATAACGTTTCGCCGTTGACTAGGAGGGACGCACGCCACAGAGAGAACCGCACTTTCCGTCCGTCAGCCTTACTGTGCTGACACCTCCCGACTACCACGCACGGTGCTGTCCCCTACAGACGTCCGCAGTGATGCCGGTCTGCCATGTATGCGGTCGTGCCGTCGATCGTCTAGAGGGGCACTTATACAAGCGCCACAAATGCCCGAATTGCGATCGTACTTACGCCTTCCGTATTGGCGTAACGAAGCATTTGAAGAACGGCTGCGAAACCCGGGATGACTGCAAATGGCCGAACTGCGGGAAGACTCATCCTCGCAAGCCAGGGCTGTTTGCCATGCAAAACTAGCCCTGGCTGATCCCCTACGCGAAGTGCGGAAGTTAGCTGAGTCAAACTAGTAATTCACTTCGCCAGTCGCGACTGCATCGCCCCAATTTGAAGACGGATAAACGACTTCTGGGAATCTCACTATAAAATGACCCGTTCACCCATTAGCACGAGCAGCTTAGCGGTATTGTGTATTAAAATAATTGCTTCTACTTCCTAAACAATGCATGTAACATGAACCACGGTTGGTTGAAATTAGTCTCATTATGACCACCTGACCTGAGTAGATCTACTGATCTAGTGAGCGATTTGATAGGCTGAGCTTAAATACAGAGTTTCGCAAAGCAATCAGCCAGGGGTACTGTTGGCTGGGACTGACGTAATCAGCAGCAGCGATCCCTGGCGATGATGCGCTGTTGGAAGTCCTACGACAGGTAGTTCACGCGCACTGGTCGAGTACACGCACGTCCGCAACGCGCCGTCCTATCCAGTCGAGATATAACTTTCAACTGACCGGCATGGACACGGGCGCGCTCGGTCCCCGACTACGACTTATGTTCGAGGAGCAGTCTCGCGCCTTTAAAGCCAACGTAACTGTTGGGTTTATTCTCAGACACAAGGAGACGGGACGCTACAGATACTTTCACTCGTTGTGTAACTGCTGCGGTCGTTATCTCGAGGCGCCCTCGCTGATTACCAGTAGTCAATCTTTCGAACGATTCCTCGAACGCATCCGACAACCCGACATCCTACAGTACGTCATAGCGCAGAGACCCGAATTGGGGTGGACGGCCGAATTGGTGACTTACGTTACCTTCTTCCTGAACGCCATCATTCACCATCCTATCGGCTTTCTCGACGTGCAACTCGCGTCTACCTGCGCGCCAACAAGGCGGTTATCACTCTAGAGAAAGATAAGCACAATAGACCCTACACCGATAACTTGTGCTCTTCCGCTGTCTGGCGCTTCTTAGAGGTGCTGCCGTAACCGCTTTGCGGGCTCCCAACTTAAAGCTCTACGCCGACTACACCACGAGGGTGAGTGCCTACGCGTTCGCCGGCGTTCCTATGAATGAACTCGATCGGGTGGAGACGATCTTTAAAACCAACGTGGTCGTGGAGGAAGAGGACGATCCCGGGAAGCCGACCGCCCAACTGATCCGGCGTTCGGTCTACCGCTATCCCAATACTATGAGCGTGAACTTGTACGACATTCACTATTCGGATATACAGTACGCTTCCATATTCTGTCACACGTACCGATGCGGTAAGTGCGGTGACTCGCTGTGGAGAACCGTATTTTTATTGCGGCGCCACGAAGCGACGTGCGAGGGAGGCGTTAGCCACGTCTTCCCCGGCGTGGTCTACCACCCGAACCCGTCCGTGTTTCAACAGCTGGAGGATGAGGATATCCACGTGAAGGACTCTCTGCGCTACTATCCGTACAGGGCGACTTTCGACTTCGATTGCTACTTCCACAAGCGTGACCTGTCGGCGGACAGCTTCAAATGCCGGTGGTTAGCTCGGCACGAGCTACTCAGCGTGAGAATCTCCTCGAACATCCCCGGCCACGAGACAGCGCGGTGTTTCGTCACGACCGGGGATTCGAACGAGCTCGCGAATCTCCTGATTGCCGCACTGGAGGTCGTGAGCGAGGCGTCATGCGCGGCTCTGCAACCCTCGCATCAACTTACCTTCGAAGAGTTCACCGCGCTCGAAACCGAATGGCAAATCGAGTGTCAATAGCCGACGGAGAAGGAGGTAAAGAACCCGTACACCGTACTCGCCGACCGCCTGTGGGCCCACCTACGCCTGCTCCCAGTCCTCGGTTTCAACTCTGGCAAGTACGAGCCGTTGTCAAAAAGTATATCACCCCCCTTCTCGTGACCAAAGGCCTTTACGATCAAACGTCAGAACAACTCCATGTGTCTAGCGACAGAGTCGCTCAAATTCCTGGACATCACCAACTACTTGGCCCACTGTTTTAGCTACAATAAGTACCTGAAGGCCTACGGCTGCGAAGTGACGAAGGGCCACTTTCCCTACGATTATCTAGAGGAGCTGCGGAAACTAGACGACACCGGAATGCCGCCACAGGAGGCTTTCTACAGTCACCTAAAACGCGAAGGGATTTCCGACGAGGCGTACAAGGGATGAAGGTGTGGCGCGACGAAGGGATGACGACGCTGCGGGACTTTCTCGTCTGATACAACTTGTCGCTCTATAGTAGGCTGCGATATAATGGTCTCTACCTCTGGGCGCTCACACAAGGCATGCCGACGGGGTGGCACACGTCCCGCCGCGAGGAGAAAGCCTTTCGCCCGGAACATATGCATCGCTACGGACGTATGGCCGTACAGTGGCTGACGTGGGAGGCCGCGCGGACGGGGGTGTACATACGACACCGGGTCAACGCACGCGAGAAACGCGTGGGTAAGTACCTGTTCGACGGGTGGTGTCGGGAAACGAAGACGGCGTACCAGTTCCAAGGGTGCTTCTTCCACGGCTGTCCGTGTACGGGCAAGTAAACGAACGAGGTCAACGGAAAGCCGATGAGTCGACTCGACGTAGCGGGTACTTGGTCGTCCCCTTCGTCAACGCTTTGATGTGACCGAGCTGGACGGCCGGGTTCACCTTGGCTTTTCACACCTGCAGGAAGGTGTCCGTCAGCACGATTTTTACCTCCGGGTCGGCGCCCGTCGCCATGAGCGCGAAGGCGTTCTTGCTTCGCACCAGTCGGATCTTTACGTCGACCCCGTTCAGCAGATACCAGTCTTGCATGAACACGTCAGCGTGCAGGCGTCCCAACAGCTCCACCTCGCGACTGTTCCGGATGAAGTTGCGCCGCTGCGCATACACCCCGTTAGCATTCGCGACCGCATCCATGAACCCGGCGGTGTCCTTATACCACAGACCGCAACCGAGCTGTGTCTTCTTGGCTTCGGCGCCGTAGTTCAACAGGGTTTCGATGTAGGCCCGATACGGATACGTATTGGTCGACGGGGTCACGAGCATGCCGTTCAGCGACACGTCGACTTGACAGGACAGCGAGGGTAGAAAATTGTTGATCGGTCCCACGGCACTATCGTCTTCGAGATTGGTGCCGTCCCCCTTCACCACTTTGATTCGCACGTACAATCTAACCCTCGCCATGTCCAGATAGTCGTCTCCCGACCCCACGACGACAGTCTCGATAGGACCGCCCTCGTCGAGTGCCATTAGTGGTTGGTGATCGATCCACTGGCCGCTCTCGATACTCGTCTGCGTCATCGCGACGCTGAACATGTCCAGTTCACTCTTTAGGCCCTCGCTAACATGCTAATATTAAATATTTTGTTCTTGCCAACTGCCAGACGATATTTTCTTTTTTCAATTCAGTACATCATCAAAGGTTATGCACTTTTCTTTGATGTCTCTTTTAGCATCCGTTACACAATTTAATATTTCACAACCTCGACACGCTCTCGCACAATATGAGGTCCAACGTTCACCATCGTGTCCTCCACATAAACCCCGAGCGCGCTTCACTGCGATATACCGTCGTTTTAATTTGAATGTAACGACTTCTCATGATCAATGACAATTCCATCACAACCGGAAGATTCGATGACTCTTTCTAACATCTGCAGATCTCGGTAAGTGGGACTTATGTATTTAATCATCCCTTTTAGTAATGTTGCCTTTTGCGTTTCATGTCCCAACATTCAACATTTACCGCCCATAAGTCTATCATAGGTGTACCTAGTTGACAGAATGTACGTCTCGTATCCCAAGATGCGTCACTCATAAGTCCATCATAGGTGTACCTAGTGGACATGGCGTAAACTTTTTCGTTCTGAATCCCCCACACCTCCGTTACTTCATCGTTCACGCACACGCACGCATGCACATACATTTATCTCCAATAAGTCCATAAATCACCTTCACGCATATGTCACGTTTGCGCAAGCACAAGTACTGACAACGCCCACACCTACCATTCATTGGTTCGTTCATTCCCGCAAGCATGCATGTCCAACTTCATTTGTAGACGTGATTTCCATCAAGAAGTATCATCCGTTCCCTTACCGCGATGCCGTATCGGAGAAATAAGTATATCTACAACGACCTCAACACGAAAGACACCCATCCCTCACCAATCCAACACCGCCGCCAGCGCCGAAACCATCGACTCATTAATACGCCTACTCGAAAGCACCAACGAAAGTGACCTCATTGACTGTATACTCAAAGAAGAAGAATTACTTGTGCGATATGTGTGGAAGAGGTTTCACAAAACGGGACGCATTATTACGACACTTAAGGACAGTGCGTAGTAGTGGTTGTAGTAGTAGTAATAGTAGTAGTAGTGGTAGTAGTAGTAGCATCAATCACGCATGAATATCTTATTCTGACGTCACCGAGCCACCATTCCCAAAGAGTTCGAAATGGCAACAAGATCGACCGCGTATTAAATATGAAGATTCCATCGAACCCCCACCTCGACTTCCCTTTGCGAACAATCTTTCGACGGATCTTCTTGATATTGTCCAATATCATTAGTCGACCATCGGAACACGCGTGACGCGAGGTCTTCTCCAGTCCATGTACGATTATACATTACAAAAGACGCTGGAAACGGGTAATCTAGAGGATTCTATTAATATCACGTTTCAGGAAGATACCCATGCTTTCGTGATCAATCTCATTGATGGATTTGTTCCGAGGAACAAGACCACAGTAATATACAAGAACTATATTTTATCTGATAACGCATCCGACAAACCGACGTCTCGCAGTGGATCATCAATCAACAACCTGATTCTTTGTGGATTAGTGAAATTGCTACGAAAGTCACTTTTTTCTTCAACCACATCATCGATCATCCGATACTATGCGTGGACGTTACATTTCGGGCCTACATCAAGAAAAACATAGTCGTTGTCGACCAAGAAAGCGAACCCAACATTTCCAACAAATACATTGAGAACCTCTATTTTTCGCTGTCTGGTCTTCATCGAATATGTGACCAGTATCACGTAGAACCCTCGGTGAAGGCGCTCTATGAGAGATACAATCAAGACTGTGTGGATATAGAAGACATTGGAGGGGTCACGATGGAGGACCTCTATCCCATTGAGACCACATTCGAAATGTACGTAGACGTATATAAAGTCGTCGAGTCGGAAGAAGAAAGTGGAAATGCGACTGCCAAATTCGTCCGTCGATCGTTCTATCACTATCCCTACACGTCGTCCATGAATCTTCACGATACACACTTTTCTTACATTCAAGACGTCCGCGTGTACTGTCATTCCTCTCGATGTAGGAAGTGTGGCGAATGGTTGAATAAATACGTATCGATACTGCAGAGATGGGGTACGGGGTTTTTATGCAAAATATATCATGGTGCATGTACCATTTGACATCGTTAGCGTTTGAGTCTTTGGACGATGAAAAAAATTTGTTCCCCGGAATGCTTACTCTTCTACCGCTATCGTGCCACCTTTGACTTCGCGTGTTGGTTTGACACACACCAACATCCATCGGACAGCGACAAGATTCACACACTCGACAGCGCGTCAGGTGCCATTGAGCATCGGCGAGGCATCGTACGTGCCGAGACATGAGCTAGTGCAATGTCTCTTCACAAATGGAGATAGCGACAAGTTGGTGGCCGACATGACGGACATCCTTCGAGCAATGAGCGACACCGCCAACGAGAACACCAAAGATGGCTACGAGGACGTGTTCCATCAACTCGCATCAGCTCAGTCAGACTGGAACGAATAGAGGCTCAAATCACTACAAATAGCTCATTAGACAACTAGAAGGATGGCTTCGTCAACTACCCGTCATTGGTTTCAATTCGGGCTGGTATGAAGTCAACGTCAAAAAACAGTTCCTGGTACGGGATTTCCTCTCCGCCAAAGAGGAAGAAAAAGAAGACGAACACAATTCAGAAGATGTCAAAGAGGGTGTCGGATCCTTTTTTGTCATCAAACGCAACAACATGTTCATGTGTCTATACGGGTCAGCTGAAATTCCTTGACATGACCCATTACATCTCTCGCGTATTCATCTAAGAAGCGTACATGAAAGCATACGCATACGAGGTCACGAAAGAAATTTTTTCGTTCTAATACATGCAATGCTTGGAGAGACTCGGTGAGACAGTACTTCCTCCGAAACAGGCCTTATTCAGTCGATTGAAGAACGAATGAATTTCCAAAGAGGATTACACCAGTTGTCAAGAGGCGTGGCGGGGGAACCACATGATGATATTGCGAGACTTTCTCGTTTGATACAACAATTGGGAAGTGGTGCCATTCCTACAGGCCATGAATAGACAGTTGCTTTATCTGTTCAACGACCTAACGGAGAATTTATACTTTACTCTATTCAGCAAAAAAACAAAGATCTACATCAGTTCATCAATGATAATATCATAGGAGGCCCGTCCCTTATCTTCACCAGACATCACGAGAAAGGGTAACGACGTTGCGTCAGAGTTCATACGGTGAAGTAGGTCGAACATATCGATCAATCGAGGGCTACGAAGCGAATGCGCTGCACTTGTACTCACTGATGCAAGACGTGCTGACGTGACCGTACACGCGACGACTGGAAGAGATCGAGTTGCGTCCCGAATCGGCACAGTTAACTCCGAAACTGCGAGAAGGTTACTTCCAACAAGGCTCCGAATGTTCTCGCAGTTCCGGAGTCACGAGGTCATCGACGGACTTGCCAGCCCAAGAAAAATTAGCGATTTCCATTTCCACCTCGCAGCACCAGAACAGCGGACGTTCCATGTACCTGTGGATGAAATCATTGTAGGACTGCAACAAGCGCAATTTCGCATATCGATCTTGTAGGCATCATCGGCATAGCTCGAAATCCCCATCAACATCATGCTGTCTGCGGTGATGGCTTTGTTCGGGTGGATGTTTCCCTCGCGACGCGCTGTGGACACTGCCACGCCGAACCGTCGAAAGCACGGGACCTGAGTGTACTCGATTACCTGTTTGACGCGCGTCACCTCAAGTTCGTTCTCCGCGTACCATCACAAGAGAGGTGTGGCGAACAAGAACTTGTCAAGGCGAAAACTCCCGACGAGCATACTGCGCGGTGTCGCCATAATGTCGTGTCCATCACATAATGAACGCTCCGAGATCATCGCGCTTGATATGGACGTTGTGGAATTGTTTCCACCGTACGTGATGTAGTTGAGGAAAGGCAACGTCCAAAAACATTTTACGACGTGTCTTTCCACTTGCATTCCCACAACTCGACGACCTTCACATAGTGACGAAGGTAGGCGGGTTCTTTTGTGTTTCGGCGAGTAGTTGGACCACGGCTTTCCCGTTGATCCCGTCGACCTCTCATCGGGTGCAGGGGTTTCCTTGAGAGTAGCAGCCGAGGAACTGATAGGCGATCTTCTTCGGCTCGCGGCACCATCCGTCCACCGGAAGTTTGTCGATCCTCTTCTCTCGTTCGTTGGTCTGATGACGTATGGAGAATCCCGTGCGTTCGGATTCCAACGCCAGCCAATCGGCAGCTGTCTCTCCTGTCAACTGTGCAGATTCGGGTCGCAACTCGATCTCTTTCTGTAGTCGCGTGTACCGACCCGTCGGCATGTCTTGCATCACTGAATTCAAGTACAGTGCATTCGTGTCGTAGCCCATAATTGATCGAGACGTTCGACCGGCTTCTCTGTATTCGTTCTGACGCAACTTTTTTACCCGTTTCTCGAGATGTCTGGTGGGCCTACGGCGTTATTATCATTGACGAGCTGGTGAAGATCTTTGTTCTTTTCGCTGAAGAGAGTAAAGTAGGTCTTCTCCGGTAGGACATTGAACAGATAGAGTAAGGTCAGACCAGGTATGCTGATGGCATCTTTGAACATGTAGATACCTGTTGCTCACAAAAGGCAAACTGTCTATTGATGACCTGTAGGAATGCACCACTTACCAACGATAAAGACTAGCAACGTTTTCATGTTGTTCCCCCGACCCGCCTCTTGACAACTGGTGTAATCCTCTTTGGATATCTCTTCATTCTTCATGTACTTGTCGTAGGTGAATCCAGGTGGGATGTAATGGGTCATGTCTAGGATTTTCAGCTGATCCGTCCATAGACACATTAATGTGTTTTTGTGTTTAATTAAGAAAAAAGGATCCTTCACCCTCTTTGACATTTTCTAAATCGTGTTCGTCTTCTTCCTTTGTCGCGGAGAAGAATCACGGTAACCGGAACTGTTTTTCGACGTTGAGATCATAACAGCACCAATTGAAACAAACTAATGGCGGGTAGTTGTCGAAGCCATCCTGATAGTTGTCCCGTGACTTCTTTGTAGGGATTGGACGATCGCGACTCTTTATCCTCATCGTCTCGCGCCTTGAGCTCCTGTTTGTCCTAGTCTGAATGGGCTTCCGCGAGTTGCTGGAACACGTCCTCGTAGCCTTCTTTGATGTTCTTGTAGGCGGCGTTACTCATTGCTCGAAGAATGTCCATCATGTCGGCCACCAACTTGTCGCTATGTCCATTTGTGAAGAGACATTGCACTAGTTCGTGTCTCGGCACGTTCGATGCCTCGCTGATGCTCAATGGCACGTGATGCGCTGTCGAGTGTGTGAACCTTGTCGCTGTCCGATGGAAGTTGTGACGTATCAAACCAACACACGAAGTCAAAGGTGGCACGATAGCGGTAGAAACGTAAGCATTCCGGGGAACGAATTTTTTTCATCGTCCAAAGACTCAAACGCTAATGATGTTAATTGGTACATGCATCTTTGACGAGCCATTGCACTTGCTCGTGTCCTTGCACGTTCGTTGCCTCGCTAACGCTCAATGGCACGTGAAGCGCTATCCAGTATACCTCGTCGCCGTCCGGTGGAAGTTGTGACTTATCAAACCAACACGCGATGTAAAAGGTGGCACGATAGCGGTAGAAATGCAAGCATTCCGGGACACGATTGTTTTCGTCGTCCAAAGTTTCGAAGGCCTACGGGGTAAATGGTATTTGCCACGCTGATAGATTTTGCATACACTCCCCGTACCCGTGCACTTGTGTCTCTGCAGTTTCGATGCGTATTTACTCAACGAGTCGCGACACTTCCTACATCAATAGGAGTGACAGCACACGCGGACGTCTTGAATGTAAGAAAAGTGTTCATCGTGAAGATTCACGGACGACGTGTGGGGGTAGTGATACAACAATCGACGGAGGAGTTTGGCAGTCGCCTTTCGACCTTCTTCTTCCAACTCGACGGGTTTGTATACGCATACGTTCGTCTCGAAGGAGGTCTCAATGCGATAGACGTCTATCGTGACCCCGTCAAAGCCTTCTATATCCACACAGTCTTGATTGTATCTCTCATAGAGCACCTTCACCGTGGATTATACGTGATATTGGATATATATTCTATGTAGGACCAGACAGCGGAAGAGACAGATGTTATCGGTGCACTTTTTGGAATTGTTGGGTTCCCTTTCCAGTTCGATGACGGCTATGTTTTTCTTGATGTAGACCAAAAGTCTAACGCCCACGCATCCTATCGAATGATCGATGATGGTGTGTTTGACGAAGAAAGTGACATTCGTGAAAAGTTCACAAACCCACAGGGAATCCGGTCGTTGATTGATGGCCCACTACTAGACGTCGAGTTGACGGATGCGTTCGAGAAAGATATAAAAGTTTTCGGTGTTGGTGATGAAATTGGGTTATCGGGACAACGTCTCCAGCATTTACCAAAGGAAAGATAGTACTTGTATCTTCCTGCGGTCTTGTTCCTCAGAACGAATCCGTAAATGAGATTAATCTTGAAAGCATGGGTCTGTTCCTGAAACATGATCTTGAAAAAGCATATAAAATACTCGTGTTCAGTGTCTTTAATCTATAATCGTGCCTGGACTGGAGATGACCTCGCGTCACGCGTGTTCTGATGGTCGACCAATACTTTTGGACAGCATCAAGAAGATCTGTCGACAGGTTGTCGGCAAAGGGACATCGACGTGGGGGTTCAATGGAATCTTCATCGATAACATGCGCCCGATCTTGATGCCATTTCGAACGTTTGGGGAACGGTTGCTCGTTGACGTCACCCCGATTTGGGCGTGATTGATGAGACTCTTACGTCTGTCGAATTTCCGGTAGCAAATCTAACCTAATTATGCTACTGCTGTAGCATAATTAGTTACTTCTTCTAACAAATTTTCCGGTAGCAAATCTAACCTAATTATGCTACTGCTGTAGCATAATTAGCTACTTCTTCTACTACTACTATTACTACTACTACTACTAGTAGTAGTAGTAGTAGTAATACTACTACTACTACTACTACTACTACTACTACTACTACTACTACTACCACTACAACCTCTACTACTACTACTACTACTACTACTACTACTACTACTACCACTACTACTACTACTACATACCGTCCTTATGTGTCATAGTAATGGGTCCCGTCTTGTGAAACCTCTTCCGCATAACTCGCACCAGTACTTCTTCTTCTTAGAATATACGGTAAATGACGTTACTTGCCGTGATGCTTTCGGGTAGGTGTGTTATTTAATCGATGGAGTCGGCGCTGGCGGCGGTGTTTGGTTAGTGATGGGTGGGTGTTTTTGGTGTTGATGTTGTTGTCTATCTACGTAGTTCTCCAATGCGGCATTGCGGTGAGGGCACTGATGATACGTCATGATGGAAGTCACGTCTACAAATGAAGGAAGACAGACCCTTGCACGCGTCTGTATACCAATACGTGAGTGGACATACATGCATGCGCGATAGCGGGAATGAACGAACCAATGAATTGTAGGTGTGGGCGTGGTCAACAGTCGCGAGAGGGCGCTCAGTAACCAGAAGTGAATCACTAGGTCTCATATTTTATGGCTCCACATTTACTTATTAGGATAGCCTGATATAGTAGTCATGTTCCTCCTCTTCCTTTTTGTACCCTTCTTTCGAAGTTATAGTCTAACCTATTAATCAGGGTTCTGACTACTACTAACTTCTGGTTTTTGGCGTTGTAGAAAGTACAAACATTCGTCAGGGTCTGCTTTCTCCATGTACACTGCAATTTTCCTTTCTGATCAACTTAACAAAAGCAAATGTTTGTGGTATGATGTAATGTTTTTTGTAGATTTACATAATACCAATTACGTCAGTGAACTTACATAAATCCGCATGATCCGTTAAAATAGACCGGTAGTTAACAAAATCATGATAAGAACTCACCATGCGATTCGATGGTGGTGAGTGATATAACATTGTGTCGTGATGATGATTGTCGTAAAATTGTGACGTGGTGGCGATTTCTTAAAATTGTGACGTAGTGGTAATTCTCGTAAACTTGCGAGGTGGGGCGATTGGCGTAAAATTGTGACGTTGTGGTAATTCTCGTAACATTGTGATGTGGTGATGACTGCCGTAAAAATGTCTACGCATGTTGCAGATCGTTTTGTGGCGCGCCAGATGGAGACAACCCTAACGGGTGCACATACGGCTGTCGTAAGTACATCGCGTGCTAGGACGGCAGGGCGTACTTCCGTCGATGTCTCCATGGAGGCTTCTTTGACTCCGACAGGAGGATGTGCATAGAAGGTGCTCAATGTGTGTTGTAGAGCATGTGCGCGTGCGTGTGCGTGTGCGCGTGCGTGCGTGTGGTGTGCATGCGCGTGTGCGTGTGCGTGCGTGCGTGTGCGTGCGCGTGCGAGCGCGTGCGTGCGTGCGTGCGTGCGTGCGTGTGCGTGCGTGTGTGTGCATGGTTGTGCATGGTTGTGTGCGCGCGTATTAGTCGTTGTGTGTTTGTGTGTTGTGTATAAAACAAATGTCATCTTTCATTGTGAAAAATATGGTACTCACTCGCTATCGCGTTTCCAATTTTACAGTGCAAACAAAAGTTTTAATCGCAACTTCGTTTTTGTTTGGAAAATTAGTCTCAGTTATAACTGTATGTGTTGTATACACACATTCTCATGTAAACATCTTTTCGAGCGTAATGTCTAAAACAAGGTGTTCAGCAGAGTGCTGTGACTGACATATAACGAGAATGTTCGTTAACAGGATGCCTGACCGGAGCTGGCGGAATCATCGACTGCTACGGCCGCCCCGACGGGGGCGGGAGCACAGTCGCTTGGAACCATTATACAAATTCTGCTAGCACGCCAAATTCCTGTCTGTAGGGCCATCCGAAGAGTGATCATTTTGCTAGAAGGTAGTGATTTTTATAAATAAAAATATTTAAACACGACTTAACTTATTTTGTAGGTAACCGTAAGGTAATGAAGGCTGAACGAAGACTCCATGATACACGGCGCAATTCGTGAAAACGACATTGAGCTGAGCGTTGCCATTAGTGTAAATGTCAATATTTCTAGAATGTAGTTGCTATAGTTTCCCATTTACCTGGCCCCAGTTGGCCTGTTCTCAGGCTATATTGTAACACTTGCATGCAATAAAACATGATCAGCTTAACATGTGTTCGCAGTTGTTTTCGCCAACAAAAAATCACCAACCTTCCGATCAATTATAAGTGAAAACAGGTTGCGTTTTCTAACGGATAATTGAAGCTCACACGACGGCGTAGCGACGTTTTGGCCGGATAGTGGCATTTCGATAAGAATACTATACTCTCCTATTCGATACTATATAAGTATATATAAATACCAATTTTATATATTTACATTTATCTCAATACAAATTAAAACGTCGTGATCAACACATACTTGACGTGTCAATACAAGTATTGAAAGTCGAGCGTATACAACAGAAGTATGTGAATGGACAGTCGGTAAGAAGACGAATTTTACGCACATTGCACATAGCATCATTTGGTTCGTTGTTTTAAAGCAATAATATATACAACATGCAGAAATGTGAAAACACAATAATGCTATAGTTAAAGTTACTACTGAAAATATTCTTCCCTTTTTCCTGTAACAAAACAGTTTTATCAGTAAGAGCGACGGCTCCAGTGGACAACTATGACGTGGTCAACAAGCGAGCCCTTACCACCGAGAACCATATCGTAGATGGGGAGCAGGCGAAAGTAGCAGGTGGGAAGTCCAACAGAAGAAGAAAACACGTGATAGAGGCAGTATGGCAAAACAGGGGAAATATGGATACCAGGAGAAATGACACAATATGGTACGAAAAATGGAGACGGCGTGGATAGGAAAAACAGTGGCAGCAGTAGACGGAGACAAGCGGAACAACAGCTTGCGCGTGAATACGATGACGTCATCCGATCGTGACGTCAGTCATACTGATGACGTCATCTTGTTAAGAGGGGAATGTCTAAACAGGTATATTATTCGGTAGGTTATTAACAAGAATTCAGTCACTATTGACGGGAGAAGTTTTTGTGTCATAGCAATGATTGCTAGTGAAAGAACTAACAATAGATTTACTGTTGCCCGACATTGACACGGGGGCGGCGGAAATGACTATAGTATTATTTAACACTGGCCGACAAAGATGCGTCATACGTTGACGAAGCCTTAGTATTTGACTGCAGACATAGCATGACGTGTGCACACGCAGCGGAGAAATACAAAAAGAGAGGCGCACACTGTGAGAGACACCGAAACACCCGTTTGCTTTTTACTACTCCAGGTGAACATATAATTAATGGACATATGCGTCACAAACGGTTAATAAATGTCGCTTTTTAATCTGCTCTGACGTTAGCTACCGCCTGATGTCAATGTACTGTTGAGAACCCAACGTGAAGTGACTACGTCTAAAACTAAAGATTTTTGTGAAGAAGTGAAGCATGCTTTTTCAACAGCAACCCCCGTAAGTTGTTTATTTAGAAATACAACTGTCATGCAATGCGTATTTCAATGAATAGCTATTTATGTAGTTACCTTAAAGATAAAATGTAGCATGTTAACTTACAAAGCAGAACCAAATTTATTTATAAACTTGGTCGCGAACAGTAGACAAGATGACCAAGGATGAAATGAAGCCGTGTTGTCTCCTAAACACGTTCATCCTACCCGAACCCGAACCAGCGGGCCATAATAATAATAATAAACCATTAAAATAGTAATACGTAGAAGAAGAAGAAGATATCATCTTGATGAACACGGTTGACCCGATCCTCGTATATGGTTGTGCATCACGGACACTGACAGACATACTAGAGAAAACACTTGACGGTTAATACACAAGATTACTACGTAAAATCTTCAGTGTTCTGACGCCACCACGTCACCAACAAGGAGCTGTAAAGCAGTCTACCACGGATCTTCACCACCGTGAGGTAACTACGTCTACGTGTGGCAGGCCATGAGATGCTCCACAATGAGATTGCCCACCGAGTTCTCCTTTAGAAACCCGATGGCCCTCTTAGAAGAGGACGCCCGAATACAACCCTGAGAGACACCCGTCTCAGTGGGACTTGTCTGGCTCTCTCAATGTCAGACAGAAAACACTGGAAACACCTCGTCATGTCACCACGTTAATTGGACTACCTAAGTATGTAACTAACTTCTATTTCACCAAAATACAAGACCTTGGTGAGATAAAAGATGGAATATGCATCATCTGTTTGGAGGCAGCCTCTGAAGCACCGCTGGGCAAACGTGATGCTATTCTGTGGAGGTCGATCAAAATCAAAGATACGCCAGAGGCCTCTTTGAGCATGAATGTCATCCAGCCACCTGACCAACGAAGACAAGTTGGTGCATTTACCTTTCTCCACAGCTTACATCCCGGAGCTGCAGCAACCCGACTACTTAGCACACTACCTCTTCTTCCAGTTGAGAAAAGTGCCACTACGACGTCAAGGTGCCACCGCACAGTTGTATTGTAGCAATGCGACTATCAGATGCAGCTGTCCATAACTAATCAGTTTTACTAACCGCCTCCCACTCTAAAAATATTATTATTATCCTTTGTGTCAGACGTAAGCTCTCACCCCCACGGGAAACTGCTAAAGCAAAGCGTGTCAACATCGCAGAAAACAAATTAAGGGAAATGTGGAGAAACCCCCACCACAGATGAGACACACAATAAGAAGTTGCGAAACAAAGCATCAAAGGGCATGCATATGTGCGTGTGTGCGTGTGTGTGCGTGTGTGCGTGTGTGCGTGTGTGCGTGTGTGCGTGTGTGCGTGTGTGCGTGTATGCATGTATGCATATACACATGTATGTACGTATGTATGTATGTATGTTTGTATGTATGTACGTATGTGTGCATCCATGTATGTATGTAATGATAATACTACTACTAATAATAATAATGCAACTTCTTTTGGGCCTAAATCCTCGGAAACCAAGCTCAGAGGCGCATCAATGCAAAAGGATTATTCAATATCTGAATCGATAAGCCATATTAAAGTTGTCAACAGAAGGATCGATACGCCAGGGAGCTAAGGTGGACATGCAAGGTTATACAGTTAAGGTTTTAAATGACGGCGAAATTGTATAATAGTTTCAACTGATCTAACACTAAGAGGGAGTCAAAACTAGATGATCGAAGCTAGATAGGCTTTCTTACAGGAGTAAGCAATGCTTATAGATATGCTGGTTGCTTACATGAAAGTGCTTGATAGGTAATGGCACAGATGTTTAAAATAATACGATATCGTACAGGAAGCCAGTGCAAGGACTTCAGAAGAGGCACTGAGTGAGAAAACCGCGGAGACCGAGTCACAACCTTAGCTAAGCAATTCTGTACACGTTGTAACCTAGTAATATCTTTATGGGCAATATATCAAGCCTTCAATAGTCAAGCCTACTAGGAACTAGCGCGGTTTCGATAGTTTTTGCAACAGAAAGAGGCAAAAACGGCGAATACCTTAAAAATCACGAATATGATAATAACAGCAGCAACAAATATATATGTATGTATGTATGTATGTATGTATGTATGTATGTATGTATGTATGTATGTGTGTGTTTGGGTGTGTGTGTGTCTGTGTGTGTGTGCGTGCGTGTGTGTGTGCGTGTGTGCGTGCTTGTGTGCGTACATGCGTGCATGCGAACATGCGTGTATGCGAGTATGCGTGTATGTATGTATGTGTGTGTATGTGTGTGTGTCTGTATGTACGTATGTATGTATGTATGTATGTATGTATGTATGTATTACTAAAAATATTTGGAATGCAGGAGCAAATGAGTTGCCTACAGGTTCAATAAAATACCATTGTTATGACCATTTAACAAACTACTGATGGGTTTTACTGCGTTTTTACTATATTAATAAATAAATTTCAATTCTCCGTAGCTGTTTCCCATACATAGTCCGGAACAGCAGGCGGCAATTTACAAAACACGTTACTGGTTTTATGTGAGAACGTCTGTGATTAAATAACTCTTGGCTGTTACAAAACCAAACATTTCGCGGGAGATTTCAGCGAATTTCGTTCGTCGGAGTCTCTGGGTGGAACGGAACAGTAAGTTTGAGTTTTAAGTTTTTGCGCTTTCTTCCAAAGTTTCAAAACCTGGAGCAGGGTTCACGAATGCTACTGAAGTTTACTTAGCTCATGTTTGCTTAGTGCTTATTTGAATTCGCTAGGGCGCGGTATAACCTAAACAAATAAGGCAGTCTAGCGTAAAGTAATTGATTGTATTTAAATTAGGTCACTACATGTAACGTTAGCATTTCTGATAGGATAGATAGTCAGCTGTGACTATAACCAAAAACTGTGTACCGAAATAAACAAGGCAATCTTACGTAAAGTGTAAAATTTGTGCACAGTAAACAGTCTTCTTAGAGACTACATAGATAGTGAATACTGTAAACACACTTGACTAAACTATGTTGAAAAGCTAATTAGATTATTATTATTAAATAAATTCTGATATGGCGCCTTGCAAGCGGCAAGTCAAGGCTAAGACACTTGGTGTGTGACAACTGCCACAGTTGGGTGGATTTTGCCCTATCCGGCTATGGGAAGTCATGGGTAGAGACCAAGGAAGAGGGATTCACCTTTCAGTGCATGGAGTGTTGGAAGGTGGAATGTCTGGAGAAGGAGGTAGCTAGGTTGGTAGATATTGTGAAGGGGATGGATATGAGAATCAGCAAGGAGACAGGTGGAATGGAGTGAGACGACATGGAGAGAGTAGGGAATACAGTGAGACTGAAGGAGGAGAGTAATGGCAAGAAGACCGAGGAAATGAGACTGAGAGGAGCGAAGGTGATCGGAGTGGAAGAAATTGGAGGATCGACGGTAGAAAATGTGACAGGCGTGAAGGTAACAGGGGAGAAAGTGACCGTAGAGAAAGAGGTAGGAGAGAAAAGAGACGGGGGAAGAGAGAAGGAAATGCAATGGGAGGAAAGTTGATGGGAAGAAAGAAAGTGAGAGTAAATGTGACAGAAGAGAAGTTGGGAGGGTTGATGATAGGAGGAAAGGTGACAAGAAAAATAGCGTCAGGAAAGAATGGAACGAACGCAATTGTGACAGGAGAGCAGAAGACAGGGGAACAAGATTACAAACAGACAGATGCAAACCAGAGAAGGAGCTACTCTGAGGCTGTGATTGAGGGGGCAATGAGAAAAGAGAGGGTGTTTATGGGCGACTCTATTCTGAGAAAGACGGACAAGACACTAAGCGAAGGTGGGACGTCGTTGTTTGTTTGCCGGGGGCTGGGATAGAACATGCGACTGATAGGGTAGAGACGGTATTGGGGCATGGCAATGGAGGGTGTATACAAGTACATGTAGGGACAAATAATGCTGACAGGGAGGGAACAACTGGGATAGTAGAGAAGTACAGACAGTTAGTGGGGAAGTTAAAGAAGACAATAGTCGAACATAGTATTCTCTCAGGAATGTTGGCAGTAATGGGAGGAAGGGCGCCAACATATAGAAACTGCAAGACGATGGCGTTCAACACACTAGTTGAGCAGATGTGTAAAGAAGAGGGGGTGGGATTCGTAGATTTATGGGGATACTTTGTTCGGAGGGAAGATATGTACATGGCAGATGGCCTCCATCTAAGTGGAAAGGGTGCAGCAGTTTTTTTTAACAGAACCTGCTGCAATCTGTTGACAGTGGGACAGGCTACATTTATTTAAACATTCGCAGGGGGATTCACAGAGAAGCCTGAAACTGGAGGCATACAAAAAGACAGAAATCAGCAATTCACAGCCTGGAAAACTGTTCTGAATCAGGATATAAATGCGTTTGTTTAAGTGCAAGGAGTATAGTAAACAAAAGAAGTGAAATAAATATTATGGTAGAAGATATTGACCCTCACATAATAGGTATAACCGAATCATGGGTCACCACTGATATATCAGATGGAGAAATGGGACTAACAGGATACGTAATGTTCAGGAAAAAATAGGATGAAGGGGGGTGGATTTTTTATATGTTAAACATGAAAGTCGGAGACAGGGGAACCTCCACGTCCGACATGGTTCCTGAGGATGCAGAACATGACACAACCATACACGCCATCATTCCAGCCATCCCCAGTGTCAATGCAGCTCAAGCAGCTACCGGTGGACAACAGGACGAACCCTTGCCCACCGTCTCTCTATCCACATCCGAAGCAACCGCTTGTGTTACTATCTCACGAAAGCTTGAAGGAAAGAAAAAAACTGAGACAGGGAAAATGATGAAAACATCTAAGGATGTGGAGAAAAAGAACGTGGGCAAAAAACACGGAACGATTCGAAAAGGCCGAAACTTGCCAAGCATGTGGCCGGTGGTCAAGCTTCCGCAAAACAAGAGCCTTGCATATTGTGAAATTTTGAATATGGTGACACGGCAGACCCACTGATTGAAGATGAGTGGAGAAGTTGTTTCACCTGCAGCCGTTGGTGGCATGACACGTGCACTCTTGCCTGTTGGCGACAGATAAACGGACATTTTAAAAGTGACCAGTGCATCAAACAGACCTAGACGACCATGATCAGGTTAATGGTGTGCAGAGGGACCAGATCACAGATAATGTGTGAAAAGTCCACAATATAGTTTTGACTTAGCGTTATGTTCAGTTTTCAAAAGTAAGGCGTGAAGTTACTGTTGAAAATAAATCACATTTTTGTGTTAATTAGAAGACGTTGTTAGGTCTTTTTTATTCAGGTAAACTGAGTCACGTAGTTTAGTTTATATAACCGGGTGGTTCGCTTTAACGAAAAATAACATAAACCGTACCAACAAGACCTAACGAATACATCGAGGTTGTTCAGTTAACTTGAACATTTATTCGGTTTATCTGAATGTCACATGAAACTAACCTTTTACATCATTCGCTTGACACTTGGGCGGCTGGATGTGGCCAAGGGGAGTCGTTAGAAATCAAGTGCTAAATGGTCCGGTTTACCTTGAACGACCCTATAGAAAGGACCGCACCACAAATGGAGGAGGAGTCCTTTGTGGAAGATGTTCTCGCCACAGAGGAGACGGAATTATCAAAAGAAAACGAATGTGTCTGGAGTTCCATCCAACTACCAAGATCGCTAAAACTGTATTTGGGCTCTTTTTACCGGCCGGCTATAGCCCTACTTGAACATTTAGATCACCTAGAAGAATCCCTGACAGAACTGCACACCAAGTGCATGCGAAGACATCCAAATACCATCATCGCCGGTGACTTCAATGTTGGGGATAAAACATGGGACACCAAGGAAGTGTTAGGACACACTGATGCCGTAAACGCTAGAAAACTTCTGGACATCAAGGAACATTTCAGTCTTACGCAGCATCAACGTGAAATCACAAGACCTTCTTCGGATGCTGTATTATACATGGTGTTTAGTACAAACCCTACCCTCGTGTCCCATGTAGAAGTGGTATGCGGGATGAGCGATCATCTTGTAGTGCTCACCACATTTGACGTCCGCCCAAAACAGCACTCACACAAACACTCGCACAAGATGTACAAATACAAGTCTGCGAACTTTGGCGGTCTACGGACAAACATGGCTGAATACGGTACACAGTTTTTCATAGGAAATCTAACATACAGAACACCGCATCTGTAGTTAGATGGTTTCGTCTTGACACCCTTCTTATATATCGCCGATATGCGTGCTGTGGACCAATCGGATGAGATACTGCCTTCGTCGTAGGACTGTTGGAAAATGACGGTGAGGACACCAGCTATCTCCTCTCCGTAATTTTCCAACAGTTCAACGACTAAGTATACAGTAAAGCTGACTGGAACTCTATGAAGGTCTCAGCTCTTCAACTTTCGATAAAGATCACATCATCATATGCCGATGACAGTAACACAGAGAAAATCTAGATAACCATCAGATACCGACTGACAGAAGCACTTAACCAACACATTCCTCACAGTATGTCTAAACCCAAGGCCAGCCACCCATAGTTCGAGTATGAGACCCCGAAACTGATTAAGAGAAAGGATAGACTACACAAAAGGTGGAATAAAACATGTAGTGAAAAAACAAGAAAGGAATTTAAGTCTCTCAAGCGACTCATCCAAAAGAGACTTCGCAGACAGTACTGGAAACATGTGGAGGGCGTCTTCACCGAAGACCAGATAGAGAAACCACAACTCAATACAAACGTTTTGGGCCTACATAAAGTATATGAAGACTGAGGGGGTGGGTGTATCTGCACTGAAGATTGGAGGAAAACACATCACTGATGCAGAAGAGAGAGCCGACCTACTCAGCAAATAATTTGGTTCAGTCTTCAGCCCAAAAAGACCATATCTCTGAGGGAGAGTTCGACCAGAGGTGTCCGCCCGCCCCAGACAGTCCAATCTACCCACCCTATAACAACATCGAAATAACAATAAAGGGAGTGGAGAAACTCCTCAAGAACCTCAACCCCAACAAAGCACCTGGATCAGATGGCCTCAACCCAGTAGTATTACAGAAGATAGCCGAAGAGATTGCACCTGCCTTCACAATACTTTAGAGATCATCGCTGCACACAGGAACTGTTCCTGCAGATTGGAGAAAAGTTTATGTGACACCAGTCTTCAAGAAAGGAGAGCGTTACAAAGCGGACAACTATAGATCCATTTCATTAACCAGTGTCCCATGCAAACTAATGGAGCATATCCTAGTTAGCCACATCATATCCCATGCAGAGAAACAAAACATCTTAAGATCCGAACAGCATGGATTCCGTAAACGACACTCATGCGAAACACACCTGTTAGGCATCATTGATGAAATAACAGCAAACATGGAGACAGAAGTGTAGGAGGATATGGTGGTGATGTACTTTTATAAGGCCTTTTACAAAGTGAATCACTGTTTGCTTACCCACAAGCTACGACGATACGGGATCAATAGCAACACCAATCAATGGATCCAAAGCTTCCTCCGGGACAGGGTGCAAGTAGTGGTGGTCGAAGGCACCAGGTCCTCCCTCATGTCAGTTGACTCAGGAGTACCCAAGGGGTCAGTACTTGGCCCTGCCCTCTTTCCTTCTACATTAATGACCTCCCCGAGGGTATTACATCAAACATCCGCAAGTTTGCAGATGACACAATCTGCCATCGCCATATAAAGACAAAAACATCCCAGAAAACCTACAGAAGGACCTGGATGGGAACAGCAGTGGTCAATGTCATTCAACCCACAGAAATGTTCCGTCCTGAGCGCCACGCGCAAACGGCAGGCACTGAAAGCCTCATACAAGTTGCATGGACAAGCTCTCACTAACACCAATAAAGTGAAATACCTAGGTATTACGATCACAAGTGACAACACATGGAGCCCTCACGTCAATAACACAGCAAACAAAGCAAACAAGACCCTGGGTTTCCTTAGACGGAATGTCAACATAGGGAATAAGAAAATAAAAGAAACTGCATATAAAGCCCTTGTAAGACCTGTCCTGGAATATATCAGCCCAGTCTGGGACCCTTACACCACCAAAGACATAACTGCCCTCGAAAAGATCCAGAGGAGAGTGGCACGTTGGGTCACCAACAGACACCGCCACACTTCCTCAGTAGAGTATATGTTAAATACGTTAAACTGGCCAACCCGCCAATTCCGTAGAAAGAAAGCACGCCTCTGTACCATATATAAATACAAAATAGGAGCCATCTCAATGAATTCGCTGTACCTGCCCACACTATGCGGTCCTCGTAAAACAAAAACAACGAAAACCCATGAAATCGGGTATGACCTTCCTTATCACCGTACACAGGAAGATGTCATTTTTCCCGCGCACAATAGCTGAGTGGAACAGCCTGTCCCAAGAAGTGGTATCTGCGACCACCCAGGATTCTTTTGAGTACAGGCTCCAGCACTACCTCTGAATCTTATAAACATCCCAGCTGACCATTTGACACTTGAATCCGACCTGAATAATCTTGTATACTGGGCAAAGACATGGCAGATGGACTTTAATATATCAAAGTGCGCCATCCTCTCATTTACCGCCAAGAGGAAGCCACCAATATATGATTACTACATGGAGAACCAACAGATCCGACGACTGACCATCAGGACTACCTGGGTGTTACCGTTGACACAAAGTTATCCTGACAGCCACAACAAAGTGCAGAACAAAGCCACAAAGACACTTGGCTTAGTCAAAAGAACACTGTATGCGACACGAATCAAGTGAGGAAAACAGCATACGAGGTACTTGTCTGACCAACGCTTGAGTATGCTATTTGAGTATGCTACCTGGGCACCCCACACCAAGACTGGTATTCAGACAATAGAGCAAGTGCAGCGTTCCTCAGCTCGCTTTGTCACTGGCGATTACCTCAGCACCTCAAGCTTAACGACTATGTGTACTAACCTGAAGTCGCCAATCACTCGTCATAACAATGTCAATTTTATTGTCCCTTTACAAAATCGCCACCACCAAAACAAACAAATTTACCGTAGACACCAAGGTCTCGTGTACTGTTTTTGTACTTGCGTTCACCCGATGCACTTCGCTGGCATCATTCCATAGCCATTCACTATCTCCCAACTTCAAAATAGACTGCCCTGTGTAACATAAGGTCCTTGGGTTTGGCGGTACGATGGGTATGAAGTTGCCACGGCAGGCAAACATGTTCCGTTTGATGAGGAAACCGTTCCGTTTGGGAGCGTCAACGGGGGAGATTTTCTAAGAACCTCAAGGGGGTGCAGTTGGATGTTTTGGAGGTCTAAATTTGGGGAGCAGTTGGGTTCTTTTGGGAGCCTCAATGGAGGATACTATATGCATTTGAAGGTTTTTAGGGAACCTTAATTGGAGGGTGAATCTGGACGCTTCATGAGAGGTGTTTGGAGTTTCTGGAGCCTCGACGGGTTTGCAGTTGGAAGTTTTGGTCGAAATACGCACTCCAATCCACCATGCAGAGAGCTTGAATAAGAGTTCATATATGATTCCGCAAGAGTATTGTGTCTTTATAATAAAACAGTTCGTTCTCTGTTTGTATGTGCACCCACATCTCTGTCAGTTTTGCATGTATCAGGCTGACATATTGCAAGTGATCTACTTGGCCCATTGAGATGGTTCATAGATTTGACATTTTCGAAATTCGTCCGGGGATGGAAAACTTGGGGGGCTCAATATTTCAAAAGGTTGTACGTGGAGTTCCTGCCGCGGAATTTAATGTTTGTCTATATCATAATAAAATAATTATGACTTTTGAAAATCCTCAGCACTTAGAATGCACCGGGTCTACCTGTCGCTGGTCACGTAAGCATTTCGCCGACACAGCCCCGTGAGCTCTGCTACTTCTAGCAAACAACACACTGCAACAACTCCGAGTTACAGCCACGGAATGTAATGTTTTTCTATATCATTGTACATATAATTATTCCATGTACAAATGCACTGGGCGTATGCAGACAAATAAATTAGTTTTTATGTTATTAACGTTACAAAATCCCGGACGCGTAACCCAATTGCCTGTTGGTGGTTACGTCAGTTACACGGGTAAGCGCGTGCGATTGTTGGCCAGTGACCAGTTACAATTTATTAATGCGGGTAGGCTGGAAACATTTGGGATGGGTTTGGGGTGAATGGAACTCAAATGTTGGGCATTTGAGGTTTGGTCTATTTTCAAAGTTTTTAATTATGTCAACAGTACGTTTTTATATTTCAGTGCAAATGATTTGAGGATGTATATGACTGCCTTTTTCTCCGGGCAACGCCGGGTAACTAAGCTAGTATTAAATATCATGACCAAATACATATTACAGTTATGATTACTCATATTCTTCGAAATGGATTAAACAAATGAGTTGCTTTGTTACTTGTTGGTTAGTGAAACAATATTTGTTTAAGTAGGGCTAGATCAAATCAAATGGACAGACAACATGACCATAACACACGTCATCCCAACAAAACTGGGATGATAGTGGGATTACGCACCTCGTTACAGTCGACGTTGCCGTCAATGACGCCACGGACGTCGCAGTTACACGACAAACAGGAAGTACTCGACGCGTGTTCTAGAAAGGATGAAGATCTGCACAGGCGGGTCACCCTGCAAAGACATCGTGAATGGGCAACTTTGCGAACCAGTGTTGCCGTTTTTCGCTAGACATTAGACTGCATTTCTGGCCCTCAAACGCAATCCGCCCGTTTTATGTCATGCCATACCAACCGTTGGTACAACATTAACATTAAACTAAATCAGTTGGTCAAATATTAATTTTGTTTGTTGAAAAAAACATTTAAAAAATTAAACTCAACAAATGAATAACATCTCTGATGTTATATGTATCTACATGCGTAGGAAAAGTGCATATGTGTGTGTGTGTGCCTGCAAGCATGCATGTGTGCATGAGTGTGGTGTATCAGCATGTGTGTGGTGTCACGTGCTAAAAAGTGAGTTGTCGTGTAATACTACGTGGCGTCACTGTGGAGTTATGTAAACAATATTATTTGCTGCGTGCAGTAAAGTAATTTGCTACAGCCGATATTAAATGGCCACGGGAACGAAGTTTAAAATACTGGAAAGATAACAAATGGTACCCCTGGGGAACAAGATTTTTAATAAAAGGTGCTTTGCCAGAAGTTAATAAAATATTAATAGAAGTGACATTCACAATGCTTGCAATACAAGTGCGATCAGGTTTATCTTGCTACATATAATTACTGAGTGTGTGTG
>CM034539.1:10166281-10196787 GCA_020002185.1 Paraescarpia echinospica | reverse complement strand
GTCGTCCCAGACCGTGCCTCCGACCTCACAGCGGCGGGTGAAGAATATGCCGCCGTTGGCACAAGATGCGTACAAGTCGCAGTAGCAGCAGTGCTGCCAATGGCCGTCGGAGCGGGAGTAGCAGTCGATGATACCGCGATGTCCGGTCGGACATTCTGAAACCTGATATAACAGTAGTCTAGGAGACATGACGATTGTACACCACAAGCTGGTAAGGACGTGAGTGAGAAAAACCTTAATTAAAATAAAGTGTCCAACACAAGTCTTTCCGAATTAAATAAAATTGTCTAACGTGTTTGTATTATAAAACACGAAACAAGGTTATGGATGTGGAGGAAGTATTTATAACACATGTAATTTATTTAGAAAGAATGGTTTGCTTTAGCATCGGTCGAGAATCATACGTGCACGCAGCCAGTCAGTCAGTCACACGCACGCACGCACGCACGCACGCACGCACGCACGCACGCACGCACACACTCGCACACACACACACACACACGCACACACACACACACACACACTCACACACACACACACACACACACACACACACACTCACACACACATTGATAGTCACCTTTTATGCAGCGCCTCCTATCGGAGTCAAAGAACCATCCAAAACGACACCGACGGAAGTATGCTCTCCTGCGCCGACATGCAATGTAATGACGGCAATCGTACGTGCACTTGTTAGGGTAGTCGTTATCTCGTCTGCCGCACAGCGGTCTGCAACCTGCGGCAACAATGGTACGATAATCATCACGATGGCGAAACACATCACCGCAATATAGCACCATAATTAAGTTCCTATGTCAAATTAAGTGAAAATAACTGAAGAAAGAGATGGTTTTAGCAATCATTGATTTATCGTTATAGAGAGCGAATTAACTGTGTACCTATGTGTGGCCGCAGCTTGTTTGATGCAACAATACCAACCCATGACAACAGTTGTAAAGTTTGTAAAAGGGCAAATTTTATTGCCGGATCACCTCATGGTAACCTACAATCATATAGTTGGATCTATGCATTACAATAACAGCATATGAGTTAGAGGCAGCGTTTAATATATTGCTGTTTACATGCATCAAAGGTGAGGGGCCAACCGCCCATACCCTGGTAAATGTTCACAGCGGTATCACCATCTATCAATCAAATATTAAGATAAAAACTACTTTATATCAGTGACTACATATAAAAGTTCACAGCGGTAATCTAGCGATCACATACTATGACAAGACTAACTAACACCAGTGACCACAACAACGCTGAAATACAGTGCAATAAAAGCAATGTAGCACCTCACTAATCTGGTATGAGTGGCACACCATATCTCAGGCATCACAAATCATTTAAACACAGTTGTACAAAGAACGTATCAACATGAATACGAACTATTAACATGACTTGTCTGAAGAAGAGGCGGAGAGGAGGTGGAGGTTTGAAATGTCTTCTCTCGTAGAAATGGACTGTCTTTGCTGGCGGAGAAATCGAAGTGACATAGCCAGCTGTACTTCCCAGCATGCTCTTGCTGGACCAGTCCATTCGTTCGGGGAAGACAGGTTACTCCCTAGCATCTACATAAAGATCTTTCTAATAAATTACAACTTCGCATTGGTTTATCTTAATATGCCCGCTGGTTTGGGCTGATAATTCTGCTTCTAACAGTTCCCTTCTCACAGACTGCAAGCTCAGTCCATGTGATGCGCAACCATGTTATTCAGTATCTGACTGTTTGCCTGCAACACGATTATATTTATTCGCATGACCTCAAAGATAATTACCTACGTGTATTACAATTCAAAGCAGCGAGACTTCTTCTAAATCAATCGTATTCGCATGCCGTCCTCACTTAAACCAATAGCTTTATCTGATGTTTTTTGTTGCAGAGAAAGAAATTTGCAGAAAGAATGTGAACAGAATGTGCAACGGAATATTGGGTAATTCCCCACGTTCGGCAGCCATTTTACAGGTTTAAAGCCTCTTGTTGTTAGGCAATATATCACGTGATGGATAGGTTATTTAACTATTGCCTGCTATCATTTTTATTTTCGATTTTACCTAAACTATGTTCTTATGTTGATTAAGCTAATCGTCCACATCAAAGAACGCGTTATTTATATCTATGGTGTACAATTCATATACATGGATACTAATTCTGATAAACAATATTTCATACTTGCACGTTTCTTAGTACATTTCACTAAGAGCAGTTGTAAATTATATTCCGCTTACGGTGAGCTGAGCAGTCAATAGTTCTAACAAGACGAGCAGCTTATTCATGTCGGAATCTTGTTGCTGAAATGAAGAAGAAGACGAGGACGGTGATAAACGACTGCTACAGCAACAAGGCATCTGCTGCTATATAGTAAGATGCATCAAAGTTGTTTGACGGTGCATTTGAGCGGGATGTCATGACCAGTCATTGGCAATTTTCAGATACAAAGCGTATATCTGTACTGAGAAAAAAAACCTGGAAGAATTATTAAATGGCTTTGATATAAATATTCGAGATTCCTAAAACCTAAAGTTCACTCTAGTAAGATAGAACTATATTGCACTGTTCGCATTAGTTTCGCAAATATGTTAACCACACTACTTTTGGTGTCAATAATATAGCAAACATAATACATTTTCATCGCACTGAAGCACAAATTTATGCTAGATGTTCGAACATTGCAAATGGTGCAAATTATTGTGTCTTACCTTTCCACTGGGTAATGTCGCCTCACTGCAGTGCATAATCCGCCGGTCTGGTGGAATTTATACTGGCAGCTAATGGCGTCATTTGTTTGCCCGAGAAACAACTTGACACTTCATGACGCACACTCCAAAGTACACACAGGCCGAGAAAGGCGCATTCGAGGCCTGAAGAAGAAGTCTGCTGCCACCGGGAATAGAGGGTCGATCGCGGCCGCTACGTTGAAGAAACTAACCACCGCCGCCTTGACTAAGACAACAGCCGTGACTACTGCAGTTGCGCCTGCTGCCGTGCTCCGTGGCTACTGCCGTTGCGTCTGCTGCCGCCGCGCCTACTGCTAACGCCGAACAGGCGGCGTCTGTCATCGCGGAAACACCCGTCTCGCTCTATGAGCCATTTTCGGTGAGACTAAAATAATTCGTAGAGGCCGAAGACGGGCTGTATAAGGTGTCGACTCCTCTCCAGAGCGAAGCAATTGTATGGAGAACAAAGTGCACGTACGCGGGGTGTACGGAGTGTCGGCGTTAGGTTCATCGATCCCTGGGCGGTTCCATGATATGTTTATCGCACGGCGTCCAAGCTCAACAAAAACCATTTTTTTCGGTCCGTGCTATGGTGAAGGGAGTCGAAACGAAGAGCGATCACGAAATCTGACTCACACTTTTCGAGAACGCCATGTCGGAACTCGTACCCTACGACGCCGACTATCTCGCCCCTATGACGCCATAAACTGCTCGACACTATACAGGCGCTCGTCGGAACGCTCCTAGAGGTCTCCCTACGAAAGATCATACGGGGAGATATAGTACGCCGTCAGAAGTCTGACTACTATCCCGAAACCCGAGTAAGTCGTGCCGCCCTTGGAAGGACCAACGCTTCGCTTTGTGCTGTTGGACGTTGCCGGGTCGCACGCCACCTTCATCGACGCCATCGACCGGGATCGCGTCCTAGACGATATAATTACCAACGCCTTGAGGCCGACGCACGAAGGTGAGGCAGCGACTGATCGCATCCTCCGAACGGATAGCCCGTGGGAGGTGACATGTACGGTCGACAATAAGGAGGAAGACATGGAGTATGACTTCGTGAACGGTCCCACAGCGTTAATCCGTCGTTGTTTGGCTGAAGAGGGGCCGGGGGAGAAACGCGTGAAAGTAGAGACGATCACCGACAATCCATGGACGCCACTGAAGGTGAGCGTTCCCGCCGACTATACGCCGACGTATGCGACCACGATATCGGTGTAGCGTTGTTATATTCGTTGTTGAAAGAAAACCACACGCCGCTGAAATTTTTCATAGTTTTTATTCTTAATAAAACGCTGAAACCGTATGAACAGTCCTGTCTATTACGAAACAAAAAACAAACAAACACCAATTCCTCACGCTTTTCCCTCTAATAAAATGTCGGTAACATAGAGCAGTGAAACGTCAACGTCTATATCCCGGTGAAACAAACAAACAAATAAACAAACAAACACGCAATCATCAATTCCAGTCTAGCGCACGAACAATAATAAACCGGTACGAAGCCGACTTGAGCTTAACGGCGCACTAGTATAAACTCCTAGCTAGTCCACAACACAAATTATTACATCCGAATAATAAAACGCCTGCTTTCTTCGGCTAGCGCACAAAATCAGTCGATATTATTTCTAGCCTAACGTTCCGCCTCATATACACCGTCGTACTTTGTACCCCGACGGCCACCGAAACGTTCCGCCTACAGCGAGACCGTTGTTAGGATACAGCCGCAGTCATCATCGCGGCCCTTAGGCATTCATCCAAACCCTAGCAATCTCTAGTGTAGCAGAAACAACTCCGCTATGCTGTTTAATAAATTTTGAAATCGTTGCGTTACGAGGTGGCGTTGTTTCACCCTCTAGCGGAGATCCCTACACGTTTATAGGCAGTGTCCGGCCCTACCGTAGTTAATAACGTTTCGCCGTTGACTAGGAGGGACGCACGCCACAGAGAGAACCGCACTTTCCGTCCGTCAGCCTTATTGTGCTAACACCTCCCGATTACCACGCACGGTGCTGTCCCCTACAGACGTCCGCAGTGATGCCGGTCTGCCCTGTATGCGGTCGTACCGTCGATCGTCTAGAGGGGCACTTATGCAAGCGCCACAAATGCCCGAATTGCGATCGTACTTACGCCTTCCGTATTGGCGTAACGAAGCATTTGAAGAACGGATGCGAAACCCGGGATGACTGCAAATGGCCGAACTGCGGGAAGACTCATCTCGCAAGCCAGGGCTGTTTGCCATGCAAAACTAGCCCTGGCTGATCCCCTACGCGAAGTGCGGAAGTTAGCTGAGTCAAACTAGTAATTCACTTCGCCAGTCGCGACTGCATCGCCCCAATTTGAAGACGGATAAACGACTTCTGGGAATCTCACTATAAAATGACCCGTTCACCCATTAGCACGAGCAGCTTAGCGGTATTGTGTATTAGAATAATTGCTTCTACTTCCTAAACAATGCATGTAACATGAACCACGGTTGGTTGAAATTAGTCTCATTATGACCACCTGACCTGAGTAGATCTACTGATCTAGTGAGCGATTTGATAGGCTGAGCTTAAATTCAGAGTTTCGCAAAGCAATCAGCCAGGGGTACTGCTGGCTGGGACTGACGTAATCAGCAGCAGCGATCCCTGGCGATGATGCGCTGTCGGAAGTCCTACGACAGGTCGTTCACGCGCACTGGTCGAGTACACGCACGTCCGCAACGCGCCGTCCTATCCAGTCGAGATATAACTGACCGGCATGGACACGGGTGCGCTCGGTCCCCGACTACGACTTATGTTCGAGGAGCAGACTCGCGCCTTTAAAGCCAACGTAACTTTTGGGTTTATTCTCAGACACAAGGAGACGGGACGCTACAGATACTTTCACTCGTTGTGTAACTGCTGCGGTCGTTATCTCGAGGCGCCCTCGCTGATTACCAGTAGGCAATCTTTCGAACGATTCCTCGAACGCATCCGACAACCCGACATCCTACAGTACGTCATAGCGCAGAGACCCGAATTGGGGTGGACGGCCGAATTGGTGACTTACGTTACCTTCTTCCTCAACGCCATAATTCACCATCCTATCGGCTGTCTCGACGTGCAACTCGCGTCTACCTGCGCGCCAACAAGGCGGTTATCACTCTAGATAAAGATAAGCACAATAGACCCTACACCGATAACTTGTGCTCTTCCGCTGTCTGGCGCTTCTTAGAGGTGCTGCCGTAACCGCTTTGCGGGCTCCCAACTTAAAGCTCTACGCCAACTACACCACAAGGGTCTACGCGTTCGCCGGCGTTCCTATGAATGAACTCGATCGGGTGGAGACGATCTTTAAAACCAACGTGGTCGTGTATCGACTGGCGGAGGAAAAGGACGATCCCGGGAAGCCGACCGCCCAACTGATCCGGCGTTCGGTCTACCGCTATCCCACTACTATGAGGGTGAACTTGTACGACATTCACTATTCGGATATACAGTACGCTTCCATGTTCTGTCACACGTACCGATGCGGTAAGTGCGGTGACTCGCTGTGGAGAACCGTATTTTTATTGCGGCGCCACTAAGCGACGTGCGAGGGAGGCGTTAGCCACGTCTTCCCCGGCGTGGTCTACCACCCGATCCCGTCCGTGTTTCAACAGCTGGAGGATGAGGGTATCCACGTGAAGGACTCTCTGCGCTACTATCCGTACAGGGCGACTTTCGACTTCGATTGCTACTTCCACAAGCGTGACCTGTCGGCGGACAGCTTCAAATGCCGGTGGTTAGCCCGGCACGAGCTACTCAGCGTGAGAATCTCCTCGAACATCCCCGGCCACGAGACAGCGCGGTGTTTCGTCACGACCGGGGATTCGAACGAGCTCGCGAAGCTCCTGATTGCCGCCCTGGAGGTCGTGAGCAAGGCGTCATGCGCGGCTCTGCAACCCTCGCATCAACTTACCTTCGAAGAGTTCACCGCGCTCGAAACCGAATGGCAAATCAAGTGTCAAGACCTGACGGAGAAGGAGGTAAAGAACCCGTACACCGTACTCGCCGACCGCCTGTGGGCCCACCTACGCCTGCTCCCAGTCCTCGGTTTCAACTCTGGCAAGTACGAGCCGTTGTCAAGAAGTATATCACCCCCCTTCTCGTGACCAAATGCCTTTACGATCAAACGTCAGAACAACTTCATGTGTCTAGCGACGGAGTCGCTCAAATTCCTGGACATCACCAACTACTTGGCCCACTGTTTTAGCTACGATAAGCTCCTGAAGGCCTACGGCTGCGAAGTGACGAAGAGCCACTTTCCCTACGAGTATCTAGAGGAGCTGCGGAAACTAGACGACACCGGAAGGCCGCCACAGGAGGCTTTCTACAGTCACCTAAAACGCGAAGGGATTTCCGACGAGGCGTACGAAGGATGCGTGAAGGTGTGGCGCGACGAAGGGATGACGACGCTGCGGGACTTTCTCGTCTGATACAACTTGTCGCTCTATAGTAGGCTACGATATAATGGTCTCTACCTCTGGGCGCTCACACAAGGCATGCCGACGGGGTGGCAAACGCCCCGCCGCGAGGAGAAAGCCTTTCGCCCGGAACATATGCATCGCTACGGACGTATGGCCGTACAGTGGCTGACGTGGGAGGCCGCGCGGACGGGGTGTACATACGACATCGGGTCAACGGACGCGAGAAACGCGTGGGTAAGTACCTGGTCGACGGGTGGTGTCGGGAAACGAAGACGACGTACCAGTTCCAAGGGTGCTTCTTCCACGGCTGTCCGTGTACGGGCAAGTAAACGAACGAGGTCAACGGAAAGCCGATGAGTCGACTCGACGTAGCGGGTACTTGGTCGTCCCCTTCGTCAACGCTTTGATGTGACCGAGCTGGACGGCCGGGTTCACCTTGGCTTTTCACACCTGCAGTAAGGTGTCCGTCAGCACGATTTTGACCTCCGGGTCGGCGCCCGTCGCCATGAGCGCGAAGGCGTCCTTGCTTCGCACCACTCGGATCTTTACGTCGACCCCGTTCAGCAGGTACCGGTCTTGCATGAACACGTCAGCGTGCAGGCGTCCCAACAGCTCCACCTCGCGACTGTTCCGGATTAAGTTGCGCCGCTGCGCATACACCCCGTTAGCATTCGCGACCGCCTCCATGAACCCGGCGGTGTCCTTATACCACAGATCGCAACCGAGCTGTGTCTTCTTGGCTTCGGCGCCGTAGTTCAACAGGGTTTCGATGTAGGCCCGATACGGATACATATTGGTCGACGGGGTCACGAGCGTGCCGTTCAGCGACACGTCGACTTGACAGAACAGCGAGGGTAGAAAATTGTTGATCGGTCCCACGGCACTATCGTCTTCGAGATTGGTGCCGTCCCCCTTTGATTCGCACGTACAATCTAACCCTCGCCATGTCCAGATAGTCGTCTCCCGACCCCACGACGACAGTCTCGATAGGACCGCCCTCGTCGAGTGCCATTAGTGGTTGGTGATCGATCCACTGGCCGCTCTCGATACTCGTCTGCGTCATCGGGACGCTGAACATGTCCAGTTCACTCTTTAGGCCCTCGCTCGACTGTCGATGCACGAACGCCATTCTAGTCTGTGAATATGTCGCTCGGCGCCTGTTCCTTACCGACTGTTTCAGATTTCGCGCAGCGACGACGTCCTGCGCCACGCACACGCCCGTATTGAGAGCTCGCTTTCCAAGCACCAAAGCTCCCCTCTTGATAAGAGGCGTGGCGCTTCGAAACAGGCTCCCGAAGAGATTGCCCAAGCTGTGACCCCGCTGAACTCTAGCACCGGCGAAGACCGGTAGGTTAATGCCGACCTGTCGAATGTAGTAGTCCTCATACACGTTGATGCAGGCCCTCGCCATAAAAAACAGTCGACCGAGATCTCCCCTTATATCTATATCGACCGCCTCGAACTGTTTCCGCAATAGGGGTACGTACTGGATGCGGTCAAAGGTATTCGATGCCGTGGTCCCGTTCGAGCTGTAGACGGGGATGCTTCGGAGGAGAGGGGCAAAAGTGTCGCCGACGATGCGCGATTCCACGGTGTCCGTGTATACGTACTGGGTGTCGAGTCCCCGATGCATGTCCACCGTGTATTCCCCCTCGTACTCGAAGGTGTACGCACTAGGGTCGCTGGGATAGAAGACGGTGCTCGGGTTGAGGTCTATTTTCCCCGACCGGTCGGGACTTCGGATAACGGTCGAGTGGAACCCTACTATGGTTGTCAGGGCGCTCTGAAGGGGTATACTAAATTCGACACCCGCCGACATATGCAGCGTCATCCGGTTGGAGATCTGGCTGTAGCTCAGGCGTGCCTTGATTTTTTCAGTGCTCAGCTTCGTCAGTTCTTCGTTGATTGTGTGCATCAACTCGAAAGCGCTGTTGTAAAAACCGTGAGGGATGGTACTGCTGCGGCGAATTTCAAAACCGTCTGCGGTGCAGTAAATACCCGGCTCCCCCTTCTTGCAAGCCAAATATAAGAACGTGTCCCCTTTTCTGACGTTGTTCGAGGTGTGCGGGTACTGTATCCCCACCAGCCCGCATTCTCACTGGCCCGATAGGTCGATGCGTTGCGGTAGACTCGTGATGTAGTGAGTCAGCGTGTTTTCGGGGTGCGCGTTTTTATAGAGGCGTTGCTCGGTAACGTCAGATAAAAATCAGACGATGCCATCGCGTTTATTACAAAGACTCGGCAGTAGGTAACCTAGACAGCTACTCAGCAGCGCCTTCCACAGATTGGAGTCGCCCTGGCCACGCGTCAGATTGTATCTACTGACCACGATAACCGTGTACAGGACGACGATCTGACACAGGAAGACGATTTCGGCTTTGGGACTTTCGTTACCGCAGAGACGCCATGGAACGTGTTCGTCGACGGGGGCATCGGTAGCGACGAGTGTTGTCACAGCGTGTTCGTCTACGGCGGCGTCGTCGACTGTTGTCACCACGTCTGTTATCGTCGCGCGACTGCGGCTCAGCGATACAGCACCCTCCCTGTATGTATCATAAACGACAAGAACTGAAAGCCGACTGACTCGTTGCACCGCTCCGTTTCGTGCAGTCGCGCACACCCCGCATGTCGTGTACAACGCATGACTACCGAGGCGGGCGCGGTGCGCCCAGCCCTTATAGGCCACGAGCGCATTTGGCATCGATCCAGCTGTTGAAGGTAGCCGGACATCCGCTCCATTTCACGAGCACCTCCTCACGACCGCCCTCCTTACACCGCCGTCGCTGTTGTAGAACCGCCTCCACGCGATACACTTTATCCTGTTGACAGTGGGACAGGTTGCATCTATTTAAACTAAATTTGCAAGGGGGACTCGCAGAGAAGCCTGAAACTGGAGGCATAGATAAAGGCAGCAAAAATAATTAAGCAAAGAACAGTCTGGAAAACTGTTCTGAAGCTGGGTATAAATGTGTTTGTTTAAATGCAAGGAGTATAGTAAACAAAAGAAATGAACTAAACATTATGGTAGAAGATATTGACCCTCACATAATAGGTATAACCGAATCATGGGCAACCACCGATATATCAGATGCCGAATTGGGACTGACAGGATATGTAATGTTTAGGAAAGATAGAATAGGAAGAAAGGGAGGTGGAGTTATTTTATATATTAAAGAATCTATTCAGGCTTATGAAATAAAATTAGAAGAGAAGCAGATTGCGAAGAAGCTGTTTGGTGTAACATAGTTACAGGAAACTCAACGTTAACAGTTGGATTAGTTTATCGAAGTCCAAACATAAGCATAGAAGAGAATGAAAAATACAAAACGCTATAAGGGAAGTGAGCAAACGGGACTGTGTTATTATGGGGGATTTTAACCATGGGCATATAAAATGGAAATCTCTACAGAGTATGGGTAGTGAGGACCACAAGTTTTAGTTTTAGTACAAGATAGTTTCCTTTCTCAACATGTGCTAGAACCAACCAGGGGAGAGAATGTGTTAGACTTAGTTTTGTCCTCACAGAATGAATTAGTTGACAATGTTAAATTATGTGAGCCTTTGGGAAGTAGTGATCACAACCAGATACATTTTACCATCAAAGTAAAATCAGAACGAAATAATAAAAAGCAATTCAGGAGAAATTTCCACAAAGGAAGATATAAGGAAATGAGGAAATATTTAGCAAAGATAGACTGGAATAATACACTGAAGAATAAGACAGCAACAGAATGCTGGAATATCTTAAAGAATGAAATAGAGTGCATCGTAGATAAATTTGTTCCCTTCAAAAAACAAGGGAAACGGACCAGAAAGAAATACTTATCGAAAGAAGCCATTAGAAAAATTAAGTATAAACAAATGATGTGGAAGTCATATAGACGTACTGGCAATGACGAATATTACAACATTTATAAAGAAGCACTAAATCAAGCTACAGCTGAAATTAGAAATTCAAAGAGAAGCTATGAACATAAATTAATGTAATATAAAACATGACAGCAAGAGTTTTTATGCGTATGTTCGAAGCAAACAGAAAGTTCAGGATAAGGTCGGTCCTCTAGAAGATAGTGCTGGAAATATAATATCAGAAGGATTCTTAATGGCTGAAGACCTAAATGAGTATTTTAGTTTAGTGTTTACCAGAGAAGACACTAGTTCACTGCCAGTACCAGAGGCTAATTTCAAGGGGGCAGAATCAAACTATTTAAGACAGTTAATTGTAACCCCACAAATGGTAGCTAAGAAAATTAGAGCTATGAAGGAAAATAAATCACCTGGAGTGGATGGTATTCCACCCAAACTACTAGTGGAAATTGTAGAACAAATTAGCATACCGCTTGCAACAGTTTTTAACTTGTCATTAGAAAAGGGAATGGTTCCTTTAGAATGGAAAAAAGCAAACATTATACCGTTATTTAAAAAAGGTTCGAGAAACAAGTCAGAGAACTATAGACCAGTGAGTTTAACATCAGTGATTTGTAAATTATTAGAAAGACTAATTATAGATCACATGGTGGATTTTCTTGTTAAACATAACTTGATAAACCCATCTCAACATGGGTTTCTAAAAGCGAGGTCATGCTTAACAAATATGTTATGTTTTTTGGAAGATATCACTAAGTGGGTAGATGATGGATCACCAGTAGATATCATCTACTTAGATTTTCAAAAAGCTTTCGACAAAGTGCCACATCAGAGATTACTGCTTAAACTAAAAGCCCATGGCATAGGAAATGGTATAATTAACTGGATAGAAAAATGGCTGATTGACAGAAGACAACGGGTAGTTGTTGATGGGGAGGCTTCAAACTGGAAATCAGTTTTGAGTGGGGTTCCACAGGGATCAGTACTGGGACCTACATTATTCTTAATATTTATAAACGATTTGGACGATGATATAGCTAGCAAGGTGTTGAAATTTGCGGATGATACAAAAGTGTTTAGAAGGATTAAAAGTGATGGAGATAGACAGCATTTACAAGATGATCTTGACAGGTTGACCAAATGGTCTGAAAAGTGGCAAATGTTGTTCAATTTTGGGAAATGTAAATGCCTTCACACAGGACATGGGAACAAATATGTAGAATATACAATGGGGGGAACTGTACTAAGTACTACTGTAAAAGAAAAAGACTCAGGGCTGACAATTAGTGCTGACATGAAGGTTTCAGAGCAGTGTGGAATTGCAGCTTCAAAGGGAAATCAAATCCTTGGATTGATTAGGCGAAATATAGCATATAAAGAAAAAGAACTAATAATACCGCTGTACAAAACAATAGTTAGGCCTCATTTAGAATATTGTATACAAGCGTGGAGGCCATACCGCAAGAAGGACATAGATATGCTAGAAAGAGTACAGAGGAGAGCGACTAAAATGATACCAAAACTGAGGGATCTTAGTTATGAAAAACGCCTAAAAGAATGTGGTTTAACAACACTAGAGACCAGGAGATTGAGAGGAGATCAGATAGAAGTGTTTAAAATATTGAATGGTTATGAAAATATTGATAGAAATATGTTTTTTTCAGTTAAGAAAGATAGAAAGACTAGAGGACATGAAGTTACACTAGTAAAGGAGCAGTGTAGATTAGACGTAAGAAAGTTCTCATTTTCACAAAGGACTGTGAATGAATGGAACAGATTATCTGATGATTGTGTGGGTGCTAGTAGTGTGAATATGTTTAAAAATAAAATCGACACATACCTCAGAAGGGCTGGATATATGTAGATAAAAGGGTTGGACTCTCGATAAGCCAAAGGGCTTCCTTGTCCACCTGCCATCTAGAGTTAATTCTCTGGATGGCAATCTTGTTAAATCTTGTTAAATCCTTCGAGGCGGTTACTTTTTGTAGCTGCGGTTCATAGAAGGTGCAGTACCCCTTCTTGAACCGACACTTCGCCATGCTGATGAGTACGCGGTCTCCCTCTCGCAGTTTCGGCTTGCATCGACCCTCCCCGCCGTACAACCGTTGCCACACGGTCTCCAGGTTCGAGGCGTTGACACTCGCCGGCGTCCTACCGATGCTTCGATGGTAGGCGTTATTGTACGACCGCACGAAGTCCGGCAACGCCTCCACGTACCTCAACGTTTGATGCTTCGTGAAGTACCTCCACATGCGGGTCTTTAGCGGACGATTGAATCTTTCCACGACACTCGCTTTGGTCTCCTCGTTGTTGTGCGTCACAAAGTGGTGGACACCGTGCTCCTTCAAGAGTTTTTGAATGGGCCTGTTGAGAAACTCCGTGCCCTTGTCGGTCTGCAGTGCGCTCGGCGGTTGCTGCTGCAAGCCCTCGAAAGCCGTACCGAGCGCCGGACCAGCTTTTCTCTTCAACGGAACGCACCACGCCCGCTTCGAAAAGACGTCGATGACCGTCAATAGAAACGTCGTCCCGTCGTTGTGTTTTATCAGGTTAGCTAAGTCGACGAGATCGGCTTGCCACTGCTGGTTTCTACCACCCACGATGACGCAGCGCCGTTTGAAACGCCTTTTGACCGGCTTATGAAGGGTATAGGCGTCCTGTTACGACAACCACTGCTTGACGGCCGATTTCGATACTAGAGTTGCTCTGCGCAACGCGTCGACGCCGCCGTAACTGCCCAACTGTTTCGGCTCGAAGTAGGCGCGCTTTAGTAGATCCCGTTGAGGGCGATACTTCCGTTGACGGCGAGGCTTTCGTTGCGTACCACGACGCCTCCGAGACACCATGATGATTCTGATCGTTTTTCGAATAATAATAATATACAGATATATAAAGAGAATGCTGCTGCGACTAAGGTGAGGCCGACGACTATCGTTCTTTGGTGGTTCATACTGTCTTCTGAACCTCTTGGGCGTTTCACCCTCTTTAATACGACTCCCACGGGCGTTCTAGATATTGTGCACGACACCTGACCGATTGTTTGTGCTGCCGCTGCATGTACGCTCGACGCTGAGGGTTGCCGACGAGTTCCATAGGGACGTTCAGACGCTTCATTTTGCCCCTGAACGCTTCCCACCCGACCGGCGGGGGCGCCTTCTTCCTTTTTCTCATGAGATCTTTCACGAGATCCACGATGTTACTTCCCTCGATATGTGTATCGTCGTACACGAACTCGCCGCGGTCGTTCCATCGGATCAGCGGGTCGGTTTTCAGTTTCTTCACCAGGAGGCGGGCTTTTCCTTTCAGACTTTTCGGCATGCTTTCAACGATTTCGCGCTCTATACCACTCAGGCCCGTCGACTGCGGCGGCGGTGCTTCCTCGGTCGTCGCCGTCGTCGTCGTCGTCATCTCCCCTTTCACTACGGATACTCGCACCGGTTGCTGCACACGAGACGCCTCCATGGTATTGTAACGACTCAACAATTGATTGTACAACGCTACCTTTTCTCGTTCGGACAAGTCCGAGCGCTCGAGAACGGTTTTTATTTCGGCGTCCAAGCTTCTAATTACACGCGCCGTGGTCGTGGTCGGCTGGGCGAGTAACGGGAGGAGCTTCTCCACCAATTGGGGGTCTACCAACGCCATCTTATTCGCGTGTTCCATCAACCTATGACATGTCTGAGGAGCGGTAGAAGGACGGAGTTCGCCAACTGGGCTAGTAGGGCCGTCAGAAACTCACCGGCGCCCGTTTACAAAACTGCCCGCTTCCCTCTGACGGAAACTTTTTTCGACGTCAGCTTACGCAAATGCTTCATGTACTTCGCCAGTACTTTTTTCTGCTTCGGTGAGATTTTCACGTTCCCTTTCAGAATATTGTACGCGCAGTCGCACAGACTACAGATGAGGTCGGCGTGGCCTTTGGCGAGGACGGCCTTTCTCAGCTTTATATTCTTGTGTCTATTGAACATCTGCATGCACAAGATATGCCTCTTGACGCGCTCTGTCATCCTGACGACGAATAACGTCCGCTACAACGCGTGTCCCTTTTTCTACTCTCGGTACATAGACGTACTGAACGCGGTCGTTGGGAAAGATATTCGTGCGCAGGCGCTCTATTTCCCGTGTCTCCTGTTTCAGGTCCACCAGCAGATAACCGTACGCTTCTGACGTGGCGTCTTTGAATGCTTCCATCATATATTTGACTCTACCCGGATACATCTGTTTCGCCAGGTGACCCACTTGACCCGCATCCCGGGGGCTCTTGAACAGCACCATATATTGCGCGTTTAGGCTGATGGTGCGGTTTTCTTTCCCTTTCGGAAAGAGATTCTGCAGAAACTGCACGACGGACGTGTTGCAGTGGTGACTTTTTAGTGAACTAGGTCGTGACCCGGCTGTTAGTTTCCTCCCTAAGGTCATCGAGTACGAGGAGCGTCCTCGTTTTCGCGTCTTAAATCTTCGGATCTGGCAAACCGTCTATAAACTCTACGTCGGTCGTCATAGATACGTAGGCGGCTTGCCATTGGCCGTAACTCCACAGGATCTTCTCCGGGGGCGGTTCGATCATAGTCGAGGCGAAATGCAGAAGATGACTGAAGAAAGTGGTCTTGCCATACCCCGTAGAGCCGGCTAGCATACACGTAAAAGGATGCTTCAACGACGTGTCCATATCGACGACTGGCGCCTGGGCTACGGGTGAGGTGTCTTTATTCGTTTCTTCTATACATAGAAGGCACCTCCATCAACAACTTCCCGAGCATGTTTTGCCCTTCTCTACCTCCGTAGCCGCAACCCCAAAAACTCTCTTTCGGCGGCACCCACTCCACCAGTTCGACGGCCCCGGTAGCCAACAGGCCGTCTCTCAACTTTTTCGACGCTCCAAACTTGGCCATCAACAGAGCCTTCATACAGTCGACCCTAACGGCGTCCCATTCGTCCCCCTTTCTCTTTTTCTTTATGAGGTAACTTCTTCGCTCCGTAATCCAGGCCGACCACGCCTCTTTGATATACTCCGTGCCTTCTTCGTCTTCATTAAACATTGCCTTTCTAAACTGGTAGGCGTGCTCGACCGACCTGAACACCCGACCGTACGCCTCGACTCGACACGGGTGGCAATTCGACAGAAAGGAGACCGCTCCAGCGAAACGCATAGCCGCATCCACATTACCGTCTTTTTACAACTGGCTGGCCATTTCGTACAGACTTTTCTCCATCGTCGGTCTCGCTTCTTTAGGCGACGATACCACTAGCTACGCTATATATACCGCCACCCACTGGACTAAAGTGTCTGAATACTTCCCTGGACGTACTCTTTCTTGCACAAGAGGCGCCACTATTCTGGATGGATACTCAAAACTACATATTTATACTGTGACCAATTTAAGCGTTATCTTCTTATTACTTGATCCATGTTATTACAGGGTGAGGACTAATTCATTTAGTTGGTCAGTTAAGAAAAGTACTGATATGTGACCTCCAGCTTCAGTGTTTCAATGCCCCTACTGTCTTTTCACTGGATTTGTACTGAAGCCTAGTCACCCATAATGGCCACTGGGGGTTGGGAGGTGACCGAATCATTGATTTTATATTACATTATTACAATTCAAAATTACATAAAACGTTCTTAAAAGTACTTGAAGTTGAAGTACTTTTGGAATGTACTGAAGTGCATGTACTCAGAAAAATGTACTTAAGTACAAAAGTACAGCGGCACAGCCCTGGTCGTCTCCATCTAGCGCCATCCTCTATCATTCTCTTACACCACAGCAGTTCACTCCCGTTCTTTAAAAACATTCTTAACACCATCGTTCCATCTTATGTTCGGCCATATCTTTAATAATTAATCATATTGATATATATGTTCAGTACCTGATTAAGCATCGTTGTTCTCACGCAGACTGCGCAAGTGCAATCTTCAAACTAGTACATTAATACTACGTATATTTAACGTATAACACATTTTTCTGCTTTCTAATTGGTTAATTTGTGTGCTATTTTGGGCAGACGTTCACTTTTGCATCCATAGACTCCAGAAGTTGAACGTTTGTGAAGACGTCATTATTGGCCGCCCTATTGGCATGCTGCTCAGCCACCGGTAAGCTAAGCATAATTTTGGAAATGTCACCTGTGCAACAAATAATGACATATATTAGCAAATCATAGAGAAGGTAATAGAACCACAGAGCACAACCCAGCATCTGTAAGGTGCACCCTCATTTTTATTAATGATTGAGAATATGTTTAATTAATACACGTCAAATTAACACACACGCCCACATGCGCACGCACACACAAGCGCGCATGCATGCACACGCACACACACATACACACACACACACACACACTCATAAACACACACACCCACACACACACACACACACATAAGACACACACACATCCACAAACACATACACGTAAGACACTCATACACGCTTACACGCATACTCGCATACACGCATACACGCACACACGCACACACGCAAACGCGCACACGCGCACACGCGCACACACGCACACACGCACACACGCACACACGCACACACGCACACACGCACACACGCACACACGCACACACGCACACACGCACACACGCACACACGCACACACACGCACACACACAACACACACACACACATACACACATACACACATACACAAATACACACATACACACGTACACACGTACACACGTACACACGTACACACGTACACACGTACACACGTACACACACACACAGACGGACAGACGGACAGACGGACAGACGGACAGACGGACATTCAGACAGACAGACAGACTGACACACACAGACACACACAAACACACACACAAACACACACACGATAAAGATGCGCATAAAACGTAGATGAAACTTTGCTGGACTCTCTTTGTATAGCAATGGCTTCCTAATCCACTTGTCATCTGGAGTTTATAATGTTGAAAGAATTTGTTACTAAGCGTGGCGGACGAAACACATGCACAAAATAACGCTAGTCGTAATGTCAAATACTACGCCACTATGAACAGATGGGACACGAATTCTATGAATGGGAATAGGATGCCATAACATTTGTAACAACTATGGCAACAACCAAATAAATGACATCACACACAGCGCATTGCTCATGGTAATTGCCTCAGGTTATGGAAGAGTGCACTAGAATACTAGACAGAGTGACGGCATTATGTATTAACGGGATTATTGTAGATGAGTCGATTCCTAGAGTACTAGTAATAATAATTGATTCCTTATATAGCGCCCCATCCAAATAATTGTCCTGGGACGCTTTACAATGATTATTGCAAATAAAAAAAAATATTATGCACTATATATTAAAAAACACTAATGTGCTACAACATATGCAATCATTACTACTAAGTAAAAGCAACTATACTGTCTTAAAATAATTATATAAACACAAGAATGCAAGCAATAATTATTAATTATATTATTTAATTAACGTCGCTTTAGTGTCGAACATTTTTTAAAATGTATTTATTTATTCAATATAAATTGTTACTGCAACTCCATAATGTTTCTATATAGAGTACATTTAAAATATAAGGATGCCACAAGTACGCACAGGCATGCGTCCGCTGTGGCCATCATGCCATCTTATTGTCTTCCAGTCTTGTCTTGGTTGGCTTTCTCGTTCCCCCAATTATTATATGCGGCACCACAAATGGTACACGAATTCGACATATTGTTCTTACTTTACTTTGTCCATTGGGTGTATTAACAGGCGTGTTGAGGTGATGTAGGAAGGAATGGCTGTGTCTACTCCATAAATTTCAGTGCACTCTGGGCTCTTCTTAGATGTTAGTAGTATGTCATCCTAAGGCCATCCTAATGATTAAATGTGGAACCATCAAATGTGGAACCGAAGATGCTGCCTCACCTCCGGTTAGTGACCGCCATGTAGCGAATGTTGCCTGACTTCCGATGACGTCACATCCTTAGTTATCGCCCACCCTTGCGTGCGGTGGTGTACCTCCTCTTAGTGCGTGAGTGCGTGCCTGTTTGTGAAAGGGTGGACGGCTAATGAATGCGTCTTATTAGCTATCGTATCTTTTTTCACATTTTTTAAACAATTTTATTGTATTTATTTTTATTTATTATTATTTTTTTTTAAATCATAGCAAACTATATAATCTAAAGTAAAAGTGTCATCAAACAACATACACAAAGATTTTATATACTTTTTATTATGAAACTAGTCAGCAATATTGAAATAACAGCGGTGGACAATCCTATATGATAACGCTAAGAGATTTTTGAATTTATCATCACACTTCCAAGCTAAAACCGTTAATATATCCTGTGAAAGTTATATACCAACGGTAATGTTAAAATATACTTACTTTCGGGTCCTACACCAAGAACAAGCACTTGGTTTCCTTAGTTCAGGCCTTCGACACACACACACACACACACACACACACACACACACACACACACACACACACACACACACACACACACACACACACACACACACACACACACACACACACACACACACACACACACACACACACACACACACACCCACACACACACACACACACACACACACACACACACACACACACACACACACACACACACACACACACACACACACACATACACACACACACACTCCCACACACACACACACTCCCACACACACACACACACATAACGTCCAGTCATCTTCACGATTCTCCCACATCAACTGCTAGTACAATTTTCACAATCCTTTGTCTCAAACCAGTGCCCTTTGTCATAAACGCTCTTTCTAGAAAAAAAACATACCGTAAGAACGCAACGAGATTGTACTTGATGACCTAATCAGAACCAGATGTTGTTGAAAGTACAGAACAACTGATTATTATCAGTAACGCATGTCAATTAACGAGGCGGTAGTGCCTCTAATATCATAGCTTGATGTCGATAAGCGCTCCCACACTTCAAAGATCGAACAAATCTTTGATCAGTTAAACAAAACACCAACAGTCATGATCCACTCTATGAAGTTTTTACGCAACTAACCACTATTATCATAATCAGATGTCGAGCAATAACATGCTAATATTAAATATTTTGTTCTTGCCAACTGCCAGACGATATTTTTTTTTTCAATTCAGTACATCATCAAAGGTTATGCACTTTTCTTTGATGTCTCTTTTAGCATCCGTTACACAATTTAATATTTCACAACCTCGACACGCTCTTGCAAAATATGAGGTCCAACGTTCACCAACGTGTCCTCCACATAAACCCCGAGCGCGCTTCACTGCGATATACCGTCGTTTTAATTTGAATGTAACGACTTCTCATGATCAATGACAATTCCATCACAACCGGAAGATTCGATGACTCTTTCTAACATCTGCAGAACTCGGTAAGTGGGACTTATGTATTTAATCATCCCTTTTAGTAATGTTGCCGTTTGCGTTTCATGTCCCAACATTCAACATTTACCGCCCATAAGTCTATCATAGGTGTACCTAGTTGACAGGATGTACGTCTCGTATCCCAAGATGCGTCACTCATAAGTCCATCATAGGTGTACCTAGTGGATATGGCGTAAACTTTTTCGTTCTGAATCCCCCACACCTCCGTTACTTCATCGTTCACGCACACGCACGCATGCACACAAATTTATCTCCAATAAGTCCACACATCACCTTCACGCATATGTCACGCATTACTAAGACACTTAAGGACAGTGCGTAGTAGTGGTTGTAGTAGTAGTAATAGTAGTAGTAGCATCAATCACGCATGAATATCTTATTCTGACGTCACCGAGCCACCATTCCCAAAGAGTTCGAAATGGCAACAAGATCGACCGCGTGTTAAATATGAAGATTCCATCGAACCCCACCTCGACTTCCCTTTGCGAACAATCTTTCGACAGATCTTCTTGATATTGTCCAATATCATTAGTCGACCATCAGAACACGCGTGACGCGAGGTCTTCTCCAGTCCATGTACGATTATACATTACAAAAGACGCTGAAAACGGGTATTCTAGAGGATTCTATTAATATCATGTTTCAGGAAGATACCCATGCTTTCGTGATTAATCTCATTGATGGATTTGTTCTGAGGAACAAGACCACAGTAAGACACAATAACTATATTTCATCTGATAACGCATCCGACAAACCGACGTCTCGCAGTGGGTCATCAATCAACTACCTGATTCTTTGTGGATTAGAGAAATTGCTACGAAAGTCACTTTTTTCTTCAACCACATCATCGATCATCCGATAGTATGCGTGGACGTTACATTTCGGGCCTACATCAAGAAAAACATAGTCGTTGTCGACCAGGAAAGCGAACCCAACATTTCCAACAAATACATTGAGAACCTCTATTTTTCGCTGTCTGGTCTTACATCGAATATGTGACCAGTATCACGTAGAACCCTCGGTGAAGGCGCTCTATGAGAGATACAATCAAGACTGTGTGGATATAGAAGACATTGGAGGGGTCACGATGGAGGACCTCTATCCCATTGAGACCACATTCGAAATGAACGTGGACGTATACAAAGTCGTCGAGTCGGAAGAAGAAAGTGGAAATGCGACTGCCAAATTCGTCCGTCGATCGTTCTATCACTATCCCTACACGTCGTCCGTGAATCTTCACGATACACACTTTTCTTACATTCAAGACGTCCGCGTGTACTGTCATTTCTCTCGATGTAGGAAATGTGGCGACTGGTTGAGTAAATACGTATCGATACTGCAGAGATGGGGTACGGGGTTTTTATGCAAAATATATCATGGTGCATGTACCATTTGACATCGTTAGCGTTTGAGTCTTTGGACGATGAAAAAAATTCGTTCCCCGGAATGCTTACGCTTCTACCGCTATCGTGCCACCTTTGACTTCGCGTGTTGGTTTGACACACACCAACATCCATCGGACAGCGACAAGGTTCACACACAGGTGCCATTGAGCATCAGCGAGGCATCGAACGTGCCGAGACATGAGCTAGTGCAATGTCTCTTCACAAATGGAGATAGCGACAAGTTGGTGGCCGACATGACGGACATCCTTCGAGCAATGAGCGACACCTCCAACGAGAACATCAAAGATGGCTACGAGGACGTGTTCCATCAACTCGCATCAGCTCAGTCAGACTGGAACGAATAGAGGCTCCAATCACTACAAATAGCTCATTAGACAACTAGAAGGATGGCTTCGTCAACTGCCCGTCATTGGTTTCAATTCGGGCTGGTATGAAGTCAACGTCGAAAAGCAGTTCCTGGTACGGTACTTCCTCTCCGCGAAAGAAGAAGAAAAAGAAGACGAACACGATTCAGAAGATGTCAAAGAGGGTGTCGGATCCTTTTTCGTCATCAAACGCTACAACACGTTCATGTGTCTATACGGGTCAGCTGAAATTCCTTGACATGACCCATTACATCTCTCGCGTATTCATCTAAGAAACGTATCTGAAAGCATACGGATACGAGGTCACGAAAGATAATTTTTCGTTCTAATACATGCAATGCTTGGAGAAACTCGGTGAGACAGTACTTCCTCCGAAAGAGGCCTTATTCAGTCGATTGAAGAACGAAGGAATTTCCAAAGAGGATTACATCAGTTGTCAAGAGGCGTGGCGGGGGAACCACATGATGATGTTGCGAGACTTTCTCGTTTGATACAACAATTGGGAAGTGGTGCCATTCCTACAGGCCATGAATAGGCAGTTGCTCTATCTGTTCAACGACCTAACGGAGAATTTATACTTTACTCTCTTCAGCAAAAAAACAAAGATCTACATCAGTTCGTCAATGATAATATCATAGGAGGCCCGTCCCTTATCTTCACCAGACATCACGAGGAAGGGTAACGACGTTGCGTCAGAGTGCATGCAGTGAAGCAGGTCGAACATATCGATCAATCGAGGGCTACGAAGCGAATGCGGTGCACTTGTACTCACTCATGCAAGACGTGCTGACGGGACCGTACACGCGACGACTGGAAGAGATCGAGTTGTGTCCCGAATCGGCACAGTTGACTCCGAAACTGCGAGAAGGTTACTTCCAACAAGGCTCCGAATGTTCTCGCAGTTCCGGAGTCACGAGATCATCGACGGACTCGGCAGTCCAAGAAAAATTTGCGATTTCCATGTCCACCTCGCAGGACCAGAACAGCGGACGTTCCATGTACCTGTGGATGAAATCATTGTAGGACTGCAACAAGCGCAATTTCGCATATCGATCTTGTAGGCATCATCGGCATAGCTCGAAATCCCCATCAACATCATGCTGTCTGCGGTGATGGCTTTGTTCGGGTGGATGTCTCCCTCGCGACGCACTGTGGACACTGCCACGCCGAACCGTCGAAAGCACGGGACCTGAGTGTACTCGATTACCTGTTTGACGCGCGTCACCTCAAGTTCGTTCTCCGCGTACCATCACAAGAGAGGTATGGCGAACAAGGATTTGTCAAGGCGAAAACTCCCGACGAGCATACTGCGCGGTGTCGCCATAGTGTCGTGTTCATCACATCACGAACGCTCCGAGATCATCGCGCTTGATATGGACGTTGTGGAATTGTTTCCACCGTACGTGATGTCGTCGAGGAAAGGCAACGTCCAGAAACATTTTACGACGTGTCTTTCCACTTGCATTCCCACAACTCGACGACCTTCACATAGTGACGAAGGTAGGCGGGTTCTTTCGTGTTTCGGCGAGTAGTTGGACCACGGCTTTCCCGTTGATCCCGTCGACCTCTCATTGGGTGCAGGGGTGTCCTTGAGAGTAGCAGCAGAGGAACTGATAGGCGATCTTCTTCGGCTCGCGGCACCATCCGTCCACCGGAAGTTTGTCGATCCTCTTCTCTCGTTCGTTGGTCTGATGACGTATAGAGAATCCCGTGCGTTCGGATTCCAACGCCAGCCATTCGGCAGCTATCTCTCCTGTCAACTGTGCAGATTCGGGTCGCAACTCGATCTCTTCCTGTCATCACGTGTACTTACCCGTCGGCATATATTGCATCACTGAATTCAAGTACAGTGCATTCGTGTAGTAGCCCATAATTTATCGAGACGTTCGACTGGCTTCTCTGTATTCGTTCTGACGCAACTTGTTTACCCGTTTCTCGAGATGTCTGGTGGGCCTCCGGCGTTATTATCATTGACGAGCTGGTGAAGATCTTTGTTCTTTTCGCTGAAGAGAGTAAAGTAGGTATTCTCCGGTAGGACATTGAACAGATAGAGCAAGGTCAGACCAGGTATGCTGATGGCATCTTTGAACATGTCGATACCCGTTGCTCACAGAACACAAACTGTCTATTGATGACCTGTAGGAATGGCACCACTTCCCAACGATAAAGACTAGCAACGTTTTCACGTTGTTCCCCCGACCCGCCTCTTGACAACTGGTGTAATCCTCTTTGGATATCTCTTCATTCTTCATGTACTTGTCGTAGGTGAATCCAGGTGGGATGTAATGGGTCATGTCTAGGATTTTCAGCTGATCCGTCCATAGATACATCAATGTGTTTTTGTGTTTAATTAAGAAAAAAGGATCCTTCACCCTCTTTGACATTTTCTAAATCGTGCTCTTCTTCTTCCTTTGTCGCGGAGAAGAATCACGGTAACCGGAACTGTTTTTCGACGTTGAGATCATAACAGCACGAATTGAAACAAACCAATGGCGGGTAGTTGACGAAGCCATCCTGGTAGTTGTCCCGTGACTTCTTTGTAGGGATTGGACGATCGCGACTCTTTATCTTCATCGTCTCGCGCCTTGAGCTCCTGTTTATCCTAGTCTGAATGGGCTTCCGCGAGTTGCTGGAACACGTCCTCGTAGCCTTCTTTTATGTTCTTGTAGGCGGCGTTACTCATTGCTCGAAGAATGTCCATCATGTCGGCCACCAACTTGTCGCTATCTCCATTTGTGAAGAGACATTGCACTAGTTCGTGTCTCGGCACGTTCGATCCCTCGCTGATGCTCAATGGCACGTGGTGCGCTGTCGAGTGTGTGAACCTTGTCGCTGTCCGATGGAAGTTGTGACGTATCAAACCAACACACGAAGTCAAAGGTGGCACGATAGCGGTAGAAGCGTAAGCATTCCGGGGAACGAATTTTTTTCATCGTCCAAAGACTCAAACGCTAATGATGTTAAATGGTACATGCATCTTTGACGAGCCATTGCACTTGCTCGTGTCCTTGCACGTGCGTTGCCTCACTGACGCTAAATGGCACGTGAAGCGCTATCCAGTATACCTCGTCGCCGTCCGGTGGAAGTTGTGACTTATCAAACCAATACGCGATGTAAAAGATGGCACGATAGCGGTAGAAATGAAAGCATTCCGGGACACGATTGTTTTCGTCGTCCAAAGATTCGAAGACCTACGGGGTAAATGGTATTTGCCACGCTGATAGATTTTGCATACACTCCCCGTACCCGTGCACTTGTGTCTCTGTAGTTTCGATGCGTATTTACTCAACGAGTCGCGACACTTCCTACATCAATAGGAGTGACAGCACACGCGGACGTCTTGAATGTAAGAAAAGTGTTCATCGTGAAGATTCACGGACGACGTGTGGGGGTAGTGATACAACAATCGACGCAGGAGTTTGGCAGTCGCCTTTCCATCTTCTTCTTCCAACTCGACGGGTTTGTATACGCATACGTTCGTCTCGAAGGAGGTCTCAATGCGATAGACGGCTATCGTGACCCCGTCAAAGCCTTCTATATCCACACAGTCTTGATTGTATCTCTCATAGAGCGCCTTCACCGTGGGTTATATGTGATATTGGATACATATTCTATGTAGGACCAGACAGCGGAAGAGACAGATGTTATCGGTGCACTTTTTGGAATTGTTGGGTTCCCTTTCCAGTTCGATGACGGCTATGTTTTTTTTGATGTAGACCAAAAGTCTAACGCCCACGCATCCTATCGAATGATCGATGATGGTGTGTTTGACGAAGAATGTGACATTCGTGAAAAGTTCACAAACCCACAGGGAATCCGGTCGTTGATTGATGGCCCACTGCTAGACGTCGATTTGACGGATGCGTTCGATAAAGATATAAAAGTTTTCGGTGTTGGTGATGAAATTGGGTTATCGGGACAGCGTCTCCAGCATTTACCAGAGGAAAGATAGTACTTGTATCTTCCTGTGGTCTTGTTCCTCAGAACGAATCCGTAAATGAGATTAATCTTGAAAGCATGGGTCTGTTCCTGAAACATGATCTTGAAAAAGCATATAAAATACTCGTGTTCAGTGTCTTTAATCTATAATCGTGCCTGGACTGGAGATGACCTCGCGTCACGTGTGTTCTGATGGTCGACCAATACTTTTGGACAGCATCAAGAAGATCTGTCGACAGGTTATCGGCAAAGGGGACATCGACGTGGGGGTTCAATGGAATCTTCATCGATAACACGCGCCCGATCTTATTGCCATTTCGAACGTTTGGGGAACGGTTGCTCGTTGACGTCACCCCGAATTGGGCGTGATTGATGAGACTCTTACGTCTGTCGAATTTCCGGTAGCAAATCTAACCTAGTTATGCTACTGCTACTACTACTACTACTACTACTAGTAGTAGTAGTAGTAATAAGGGAGGATATGAGAATCAGCAAGGAGACAGGTGGAATGGAGAGAGACGACATGGAGAGAGTAGGGAATACAGTGAGACTGAAGGAGGAGAGTAATGGCAAGAAGACCGAGGAAATGAGACTGAGAGGAGCGAAGGTGATCGGAGTGGAAGAAATTGGAGGATCGACGGTAGAAAATGTGACAGGCGTGAAGGTAACAGGGGAGAAAGTGACCGTAGAGAAAGAGGTAGGAGAGAAAAGAGACGGGGGAAGAGAGAAGGAAATGCAATGGGAGGAAAGTTGATGGGAAGAAAGAAAGTGAGAGTAAATGTGACAGAAGAGAAGTTGGGAGGGTTGATGATAGGAGGAAAGGTGACAAGAAAAATAGCGTCAGGAAAGAATGAAACGAACGCGATTGTGACAGGAGAGCAGAAGACAGGGGAACAAGACTACAAACAAACAGATGCAAACCAGAGAAGGAGCTACTCTGAGGCTGTGATTGAGGGGGCATTGAGAAAAGAGAGGGTGTTTATGGGCGACTCTATTCTGAGAAAGACGGACAAGACACTAAGCGAAGGTGGGACGTCGTTGTTTGTTTGCCGGGGGCTGGGATAGAACATGCGACTGATAGGGTAGAGAAGGTATTGGGGCATGGCAATGGAGGGTGTATACTAGTACATGTAGGGACAAATAATGCTGACAGGGAGGGAACAACTGGGATAGTAGAGAAGTACAGACAGTTAGTGAGGAAGTTAAAGAAGACAATAGTCGAACATAGTATTCTCTCAGGAATGTTGCCAGTAATGGAAGGAAGGGCGCCAACATATAGAAACTGCAAGAGGATGGCGTTCAACACACTAGTTGAGCAGAAGTGTAAAGAAGAGGGGGTGGGATTCGTAGATTTATGGGGATACTTTGTTCGGAGGGAAGATTTGTACATGGCAGATGGCCTCCATCTAAGTGGAAAGGGTGCAGCAGTTTTTTTAACAGAACCTGCTGCAATCTGTTGATAGTGGGACAGGCTACATTTATTTAAACATTCGCAGGGGGATTCACAGAGAAGCCTGAAACTGGAGGCATACAAAAAGACAGAAATCAGCAAACCACAGCCTGGAAAACTGTTCTGAATCAGGATATAAATGCGTTTGTTTAAGTGCAAGGAGTATAGTAAACAAAAGAAGTGAAATAAACATTATGGTAGAAGATATTGACCCTCACATAATAGGTATAACCGAATCATGGGTCACCACTGATATATCAGATGGAGAAATGGGACTAACAGGATACGTAATGTTCAGGAAAGAATAGGAAGAAGGGGGGGGTGGATTTTTTTTTATATGTTAAACAATCTATCCAGGCTTATGAAATAAAATTAGAAAGAGAAGCAGATTACAAATAAGCTGTTTGGCGTAACATAGTTATAGGAAACTGAACGTTAACGGTGAGATTAGCTTATCGAAGTACAAACATAAGTGTAGAAGAGAATGAAAAAGTACAAAACGCTATAAGGGAAGTTAGCATACGGGACTGTATTATTATGGGTGATTTTAACCATTATCAAATACAATGAAAATTTCTACAGAGTACGTGGAGTGATGACTACAAGTTATTACTTTTAATACAAGACAGTTTTCCTTCTCAACATGTGCTAGAGCCAACCAGGGGTGAACATGTGTTAGAGATAGTTTTGTCCTAACAGAATGAAATAGTTGGCAATGTCAAATTATGTGAGCCACTGGGATGTAGTGATCACAACCAGATACATTTTACCATCAAACTAAAATCAGAAAGAAATAATAAAAAGCAGTTCAGGAGAATTTTTTAGAAACGAAGATGTAAGGAAATGAGTAAATATGTAGCAAAGATAGACTAGAACAACACACTGAAGAAAAAGTCAGCACCAAATTGCAGGAATATCTTAAAGAGTCAAATAGAGTGCATCGTCGATAAATGTGTTCCCTGGAGAAAAAAAAGGTCCAGAAAGAAAAATTTATCGAAAGAAGCAATTCAAAAATTAATTACAAACAAACGATGGAAATCATATAGACGTACAGGAAATGTCGAAGACTACAACATTTCTAAAGAAGCACTAAACCAAGCTACAACTGAAATTCGAAGAGAAGCAACGAAGAAAAATTTGCTTGTAATATAAAACAAGACAGCAAGAGTTGTTATACATATGTTCGGAGCAAACAGAAAGTTCAGGATAAGGTCGGTCCTCTAGAAGATAGTGCTGGAAATATGATATCAGAGAGATTCTTAATGGCAGAAGACCTGAATGAATATTTTAGTTCAGTGTTTACCAGGGAAGATATTAGTTCACTGCCCGTACCAGAGGCTAACTTCAAGAGGGCAGAATCGGATTATTTAGGAGAGTTGTAATTGTAAACCCGGAAATGGTAGCTAAGAAAATTAGGGCTATGAATGATAATAATTCACCAGGAGCAGATGGGTTTCCACCCAAACTACTATTGGAAATTGTAGAACAAATTAGCATACCATTTGCAACAGTTTTCAACTTGACATTAGAAAATGGAGTGGTTCCTTTAGAATGGAAAGAAGCAAACATTATACCGTTATTTAAAAAGGTTCCAGAAACAAGTATGAGAAGTACAGAGCAGTGAGTGTAACGTAAGTGATTTGCAAATTATTATAAATACTAATTAAAGATCACACGGTGGATTTTCTTATTAAACATAACTTGTTAAACCCATCTCAACATGGGTTTCTAAAAGCGAGATCAAGCTTAACACATATGTTAATAGAAGAGGGAGTTCTCCCTTTAGAATGGAAAGAAGCAAACATTATACCGTTATTTAAAAAAGGTTCCAGAAACAACTCAGAAAACTACAGACCAGTGAGTTTAGCGTCAGTGATTTGGAAATTGTTAGAAAGACTAATTAAAGATCATATGGTGGATTTTCTTGTTAAACATAACTGGTTAAACCCATCTCAACATGGGTTCCTAAAAGCTAGGTCATGCTTAACACATATGTTATGTTTTTTGGAAGACATCACTAAGTGGGTAGACGAAGGATCACCAGTAGATATCATGTACTTCGATTTTCAGAAAGCTTTCAACAAAGTGCCACATCAAAATTTACTGCTTAAACTAAAGGCCCATGGCACAGGAATTGGTTTAGTTTACTGGATAGAAGAATGGCTAATTGACAGAAGACAACGTGTAGTAGTTGGTTGTGAGGCTTCAAATTGAAAACCAGTTTTGAGTCGGGTACCACAGGGATCAGTACTGGGACCTATATTATTATTAATATATATATCAACGATTTGGACGATGATACAACAAGCTAGGTGTTGAAATTTGCGGATGATACGAAATTGTTTAGAAGGATTAAACGTGATGAAGATCTTGAGAGCAGATGATCTTGACAGGTTGATAAAATTGTCTGTAAAATGGCAAATGTTGTTAAATTTTAGGAAATATAAATGCCTCCACAAAGGACAACGGAACGAAGATGTACAATATACAATGGGAGGTTCTGTACTAAATACTACTGTAAAAGAAAATGACTTAGGTTTAACCATTAGTGGTGATATGTAGGTTTCACAGCAGTGCGGTTATTGCCACTTCAAAGGGAAATCAAATCCTTGGATTAATTAGGCGAAACATAACGTATAAGGAAAAAGAGCTAATAATACCGCTGTACAAAAAAATAGTTAACCTCATTTAAAATATTGTATTCAAGCGTGGAGCCCATATCGCAGGCAGGACATAGATATGCTAGAAAGCATATAGACGAGAGCAACTAAAATGATACCAAATGTGAGGGATCTTATTTACGAAATACGCCTAAAAGAATATCGTTTGACAACACTAGAGACAATGAGATTGAGAGGAGATCAGATAGAAATGTTTAAAATATTGAATGGTTATGAAAATATTGATAGAAATATTTTTTTTCTCA
>CM034539.1:10036281-10163781 GCA_020002185.1 Paraescarpia echinospica | reverse complement strand
CGAGTTGTACTTCCGCTAAAAGAAAACGTAAGTTCATAAATAAAGATTCCCAATTCAATAACCTTGGATCATTGTAAGTGCATCTCGACAGAAGCAACGAGGTCCACTCACCTCATTGTTTTCACTCATTTCCTAGGACCATTGCGATTTCATTTAAGAAAACGGAACGATAGTTATGTAGTGCCATTTACTTCGTGTTTTAGATATGCTATGCTTGACTAGAGGACCTTTCTCTTAGGTGAGCTTACTTAGTGGTGAGCAATTACTTACCTCTGAGTGGTTCGTTTAGTACTACATAAATACGTCGATGTCAAATACTCAATACATATATATATATATATACATATATATATATATATATATTAAAATGTGCAATTCACAGAACGACGAAACGTTTCTAATTTTTTATTTTAACAACAACAACCACAATAAAAAAACAATAACAACAGCAACCACCAAAAAACAATAACAACAACAACCACAACAACAAAAACAAAAATTTCAACAACAATAACAACAACAACCACAACAACAACAAAAACCACCACAACAACAAACACAATAACAACAACAACCACAAAAACAACAATACCAACAACAATTACAACATAAACATGCCAAGCAAACAATTATAAACCACATTACTAATGTCGAGCAGACGAAGGGTGTCACTTATAACACTAGCCCGATTACAAAAAGACTAAATAACTAGAGGCAAATAATTAATATTTTTTTTATTTTAACGACAACAACCATAACAACAAAACAACAATAACAACAACAACAACCCCCCACAAAAACAACAGTAACAACAACAACCACAAAATCAAAAACAACAATAATCACAACAACCACCACAACAACAAAAACAACAACAAAAACAACAAAAACAACAACGACAAAAACAACAATAACAACAACAAAAGCAACAATAACATCAACAATTACAACATAAACATGCCAAGCAAACAATTAAAAAACACGTTATTAGTGTCGAGCAGGGCAAGAAGAAGGGTGTCACTTATAACACTAGCCCGATTACAAAAAGACTAAATAACTAGAGACAAATAATGACAGTATGCAACATGCATGATTTCAATATACAATACATAGTTGGTCTTTATTGTCTTTTGTTTTATTATTTAACACTAACTATCACAAACTTGACTGCTTACATGGTATCCATTTCCAGATAACGTAAATAATAATATTATGTATATATGCCACTTCCGGTTATGCAGCGTGCGTGGAGTCGTGTGATGGACTGCCAGACGGTGAATACGCCGCCTCCTGCACGTATGACTGTCGCCAGTTCAAGAAGTGCGTGTTCGGCTTCTCGTTTATGCTGACGTGTCGCCCAGGACATTTCTTCGACATCGACATGAAAGATTGTGTCAAAGGTAATCTCTACTACTTTAACGCAGAACCAACATTTCATCTATGCCAGTTAGGTGCCCTCAAACACTAGTTGAAAGTGGGGATATGAAAATCTATAGAAGCGTGACATTTCACTAATCGATATGTCAAAACGTACTATTTATTCAACCATTTGCCTAAATGTTAGATATTTGAAATGATATAATACGCAATTGACCGCATCGTACTCATATTTAAAGATACGCTTTTGGGAAGAAATGTATTGCAAACTCATTGCAAATCTTTATTATTCCGATGATTTATCTCCCACTCTATCCTTCTATATTTATCCTTTTCTTTCCATCCTTTCCTCTCTGTCTGACTCTGTCTGACTCTGTCTGACTCTGTCTGTCTGTCTGTCTGTCTGTCTGTCTGTATGTCTGTCTGTCTGTCTGTCTCTGTTCCTCTCCACTCTCTCCATCCATCCCACCTCTCTCTCCGTTCCCCCCCTCTCTCTCTCTCTCTCTGTCTCCCACCTCTCTGCCCCTCCCCCTCTCTGTCTCTCCCTCTCTCCCACCTCTCTCTCTCTCTAGAGACACACACACACGCGCACACACTTACACACATGCACACACGCAAATACGCACACACGCCCTCGCACACAGACACGTACACACACGTGCGCGCGCGCACCAACACACACACACACACACTTATACATTCTTGATTTCCGGGAAGGAAAATCATACGTCTTTAAGCTGCATGACGTTACTCTGTCTACAATCACAGGATGCCCGACCGGAAGTCGCGGAATCCTTGACTGCTACGACCGCCCGGACGGCCACTGGCAGCACTGCTGTTACTGCGACTTGTATGCCACGTGCGCCAGCGGTGGCATGTTCTTCCACCGCCGCTGTGAGCCGGGTGGCCCGGTGTGGCACGATGACCATCATAAATGCCTCTGGACGTCGGAGACGTGTCCCGGAGTGCACCGCTACTATGCCTAACTGACCAGGTGAGGAAACACACGTCTTCCTTCTTCGTTGTCATCTTTATCAAGTTCTCCTCTACGTTTTCTAGTTGTTCGTTTTCTTATTCTTCTTCTTCGTTTTCTGTTCTTCTTCTTCTGTTGTTCTTCTTTTTCTTCTATCTTCATCTATAATTTTTTTCTTCTTCTAGTTTGCCTACTTCTCCATCTTGTTCTTCCGTCTTCTATGATATACGCTTCTTCGTCTTTATTCTGCATTGTCTTCTTCTACCTTGGTATATTTGCTCCTATTGGTTCTTCTCGTTTTTCTTCTTCCTCTTCTTCTATCATCTTCTCCACCGTTTTCTTCATCACCGACGTTTGCGTCTTCTTCTCTTTCGATCATCTTGCATTATGGATGTCGCACACATATATCATCGCAATTTTCTGTCCTCGACCAGTAGACGTGACGTTCTGTTTGGCGTTTTGGGGTGGAAATCCTGTTCCTCACATAATAAATTTATTTCAGAGTAATACGAAATCTTCCCTTTTCATGATGGATTCTACATAAGTGATTCATAAACTTGTTCGAAATGTCCATCAAGTGTAATGTATCAGTTGCGTTAGGTATGTTGGTGTTTTTGTAACCAACATAATTCCCATACATTACATGTGTCATTAGGTGGGAATCAAATGACTTGCAGATGTTTTTTTGTATTATGATGAACGACGTGCTTTGAAAGAGGTGTAGGCAACTACGTGTAACAAGCGACGGAAGGCATTACATCTGTTCATGTTATTAAACATAATTAATAAGCAAAATAAGAAAAAAATTAGGACACACATCTACCAACGCAATGGTAATAAACTGCACCTTTGTAAATTGCATAGAAACGTAATTGAAAGAGAAGATGACGTCATAACACACGTAATCATTCAGGGCCGATTACATGTCTTACTACGTCATCCTCTCGATGCTTTCATCACCGTTGAACTGATTCACTTCTGGCGAAGAAAGATTAGTGAAGCAGTTGATATCCGAGAGAGAGAGGCGTCCAGCTCTTAACACAGACAACGACTATAATGTTCCAGCGATTTTCTTGTGTTGTCATGTGATGAATACCAACAACGTCACATGACAACCGAGAAGTGAATAATTTCAACGTTGTTGAAGGCATTGAGAAGATGCCGAAAGCTCCGTCTGAGCAATTCAGAAAGGTAACTCACCACATTTCCAAAACGATGAACGTAACTGAATCCACAAACTACTTACATGCTGTGATGTTGAAAACAATTGAATTTTGAAAAGCAATGATCGCGTCATGACGCAATAAAATAGTTTCGCTCATAAACTACAACTACGCCCCATATAGCACAGGGCGTATTTTATGCATGTGAAATAAAGAATTAAAACAAACCCATTTGTTGCCGAATTAAAATGGCATATTTGTTCATACACGCCGGTTGCGCTACATTTACTACGATAATTGGAGAACATACGTAATATATGACGTACTGTTATCATAGTTCTGTTGTGACGTCTTACCCTCTCACCTTAACAACAGTCCCGTTTGAACAATAAGCAACATTATGCCAAAAATGCTCACAAATGCTTTTGTCACGAAAATAGTTTCGTTTGTTACTTGTTTTAAAACTGCAACAAACATATTGATACGGGTTGACACCGATACGTAAATCCACATCGTTGTCATAGTAACACTAATAATGAGATATTTAACTCTCGATAACTTTGACCAAAACACAATACTACCAAAGCTTTGACAACAACACATGTTCCGTGTGGTAACCTGCGTTTGCCTCACCTCTCGCATCCCGTAACCGTGTGTGATCGACGGTTTACCTCTGACGATACTCGCAAAATCTGTCTCCACCTCTGCCTGTCTTTAGCTGCCATTTGTGACTCGTGGAAGTAGAAACTTGTTTATTCTTTGATGTTGTTTTGCCAATTTATAGCTGGGAGATGGTTTTTCCTTCGATCGTGTGCCATGTCCAAACCATCTCAGTTTGCGTCTTCTGACTATATAAAGGATGTCTTCGTGTTGTCCGAAATTTCGACTGATTATACTTCTCACTTTCTTGTTGGTGTACATACCTCTGCAACTTTCAGTAAACTGTGTTTTGTGAGCGTCAAGCGAAATTTTATAATTTTTTTGCTGAACTATACACACACACTCACACACTCAGGCACACGCACAGGCAAACGCTCACACACACACACACACACTCGTACACTCACAGACACACACACACACACACACAAACACACACATTCACAAACACACTCACATACACATACACCCTCTCACACACGCACACAATATTATAATAATTAATTAACCGCCATGATATTAGTCGTGTTATCTCTTTCAGGTGGTCGGAACACGAGACAAAGTTGCACGAAGACATACAGAGGCATGACTAAGTCAAACTCTAAAGTAAATACATGTGAGGTGTGCTCTCTGACATTTATTTTAATACTAACAATTCATAGATATATATGTCTACTGTTTTCTCTAAAATCTTCACAAACATATATCGGTGAGAAGCATACTTTAGTATTTGACATTAACTGAAGTCTGTCTCCGCTTAATAGCTGTTGCTAACTTGGTTCAGTAAAACACATTCAGTCGAGAAACCGTGCCATGTTGTTATTCTGTATAACACCAGTGTCACACAAAATGTTAATCACGCTTTGACAAAAGCCGACAATACGATCTAGATGTTACCGTTACTACATACTCGATACTCGTGATGCAATTCAAGCTTTACGGGCATGGTTGCGCCTCGTGTAGTCTAACTCAATCAGCAGCTTGATTTTATCGCTCGAACATTTCGCTCTTGACATTGCTGGATATTGAAACTCGTGATGAGAGGTCACAAATGGTTCATCTGCTGCTGCCAGCCAGTTATATACATACAACGTAAATCCTTTTTAATAGAAACACACAAATAAAGACGCAGACCGAGACAACTGTTCTAGGGAAAATTACTGCTTCGTTGGTAAATACCGACGACAAATACGACCATACACACTATGAGAACATTTACGCTTACAGATGACGTAGGAGGTGTTTTTGACGGATAGCTGGGCAGCATTGAAGTAACGCACAAAGAGAGAGCCCCGTGTGAAATACATCAATTGCGTTAGATGTTAGAGTTGTTTTTGTGTCTTGCAGAGTTACGTACGATACTTGAAAGATCTCACCAGGGTTTGGATATGTTTTGCTTACTTTTATGAATGACTGGCATTAAACGAAGCGTTGACCATAAAATATATATAATAGTGGGCGGCACTATACGTTTTTCATGTCATTAACCATTTCAGTACTACAGCCCTGACCAGCTGTGACCACTGAATACTGCATTCCCAGTGAATTTGCAAGACAATGAACTACCTCACAAGTCAATATTTGAGCAACAAAAAGGCATTTTATGAATAGGAATTTTATACATTTTTGGAAAGTATGATAATCAGCTAGTAAAACTAGCCATATCATTTTATATTCCGTCGTCATGGTAACCAGCAATCAAAGATGGCCGCCAAAATGTCAACGTTTTTGCAGTCTCTGAACACAGTTGTAACTTGTTATTCTCCAAAATTTTGTTTCGTAAAAAAAAATTATTACATTTTTCACTGATAGTAGTCACTATAAGAAGTACAATGGTAGTTGTTTCATGTATCTAAGGGAAATATATAAAAAAACTACAGCTTGGTAGAATTTAGAATTTCATGAAATTTCTTATGGTTTTCTGACAGATCTAATTTTGCATATAAATCATAAGAACTTTTTAATAATTATTTCCCTCCGATGATAGTCACTACTAGAAGTGCAACGGTGCTTGTTTCATGTACATAAATTATATATTAAGGAAACAGCAGTTTTGTAAAGTTTCAAATTTCATGATTTTTTCAACAATTTTCCCGCGGTCTGAGTTTGCATACAAATCAGAAGGAAAATGTTTCTAAAATATTTTCCCACATAGTGGTCACTGTAAGAAGTACAATGCTATTCATTTCATGTAGCTAAATGCTAAATTAAGGAAATACAAAGTTCAACATTTCATGAATTTGTCCAAACGTTTTCTGACGGATCTGATTGTGTACAGAAATCACAAGAAAATTACTTTTTATCAGCTTGAGTCGTTTGCCATCTAGACAGAAGGTCAATACAAAATTACATGCAACAATAAATACACACATAAAAAAGTAAACACACACACACACACACACACACACACATACACACCATGCATTACAATATCATTAAATCATGAACACGACACAGCAACTGAGCAAAGATGATCAGTGTGGTTCCATCTTCATAACATTAAAACAACTGTATGAAGTTGTGACCACATGAAAGGCATTGTTGATTGGGCTGTGGATTAGAACCACAAAATGACAATACTAGTATCCCATTACACAACACTTGTTATATTGGGCAAAGCCAATAACTGCTATGATTGACAGGCCAATTAACTCGTAATACACTGTGGCACAAAATGCCAATATTAGTCCCCTATTACACAACACTTGTTATATTGGGCAAAGCCCATAACTACTATGATTGACAAACCAATTAAGTTATTATTAACAATAGGGCCTACAATTATACTTATCTGTCTTTGATTATATATAAATTAATAGATACAATAAATCATAATGTTTATTTAATGTATATTATTTTATGTATACTATATGGTGACCCAAAAATTTATAATTTTATTCTTTAATTTTAACTAAAAAAAAGAAAACTGGTATGTACATATCATATACATAAATAGTAGGCCCTATATTAAAATAATTTATAACGATACATAATTTTATAAACAAATAATAATAAGACAATAAATGAATTCAAACATAAATTATTATAAATTGTAATAATGTAACCAACACACAATATTATGTATATGCTAAATAGCTCAACAATTGTATTAGTAAGCTAAAATAATACCAAGTATACCAATAAATATACTAATATTAATATAAACATCAATCGATTACATTAAACATGGCATGAATTACTCGGGTGCAGGCATAGGTACTTGGCAGTATTAATCAAAGTCACACGCTGTCGATCACATCGCTATCCGAGTCATGAGTGCAATGTATACCGTGATGCACTGCGCGCACCGCGCGCACCGCGGGGAAGATGACAAAATGGCGATGTCTTTTGATACAGGGGTTCCATAAACGGACCTTCTGCATGTTTGTGCTATCAATTGGTAGGCCATCGCTGTAATCACGTTATCGTGGACACGATTATTCACCCTTCTGCACGTGCTTTCCGCTGAATGTGACTAACTAAATACTCACAAAATATCGTCAAACATGGGCCATTTTAAATCCATAATTACCAAAAAAAATAATCGACGGATTACCATTTTCAGATTCATTTTCCTTTGAATTTCCTCTTTCTTCATCACATTTTAATATGCATGTACTCATTAACATAATCTCGTAAATCAGTTTGATATATGGGGCCTGTCAACGTGATCCAAGATGGCCGAACGCATAAATCAAGAAAACCAAATACGACACCGAGAGAAAAAAACATTACCGCTTATAAACGCCGCCAAAAAATATTTTTTCAGCGCAGGTACACACATTGACATTATTACAACATAAGAAAATTCACAAACCAACAGAAAGAATGTATGATAATAAACTACGGCTACTAAACTGGGACGCCTGTCTCCCATGTTGTCAGAAGGGGAGGTAAATCGGTCTGACCTCCCTACAAGTTCAACTTGTATACTATGATCGCCGACATCGTTATTGTGTCAATCGTCAACATCCGACAAAGATTCTTCGCTAAAACTATCAAATAATCTAACCAAAACCTTCGGTGGAAAATCGCTAGTTATGCCGTCCGCCATTGTGGCCACCGCAGATTTTGATAATCCATCATTAGAAACAGCGAATATCTCCGTAAACTGTTATTGAGCGATGATAAACGATGACCATTGCTGAATAGATAATTTATTCGCCTTGACAACCGTACACAATAAGTGGCTCCACGTAGTGGATAATTATGAGTAAAAACAATTTGAATAGCAGACATCGTTAAAGCCAGATAACCGGCCTGTCATACTGAAGCGTCGCAGACAGTGAGGCTGGAATTCCGGCCTGTCGTACTGAAATGGTTAAACATAAAGTGTAAATTTGCACCCAAAAAAAGGCAAAGTCGTATGTCAGCGTTTTGGCCTAGCAGGGCGAGCAAATGTCAACCTCACTGACATGTATGGAAAAGCAAAGTAAGAAAGTTTCCGAGATATTAATTTTTCTGGGCCATTGTCTAAAGAACATTGCATGCATAATTAATTTGATACCTGACCAATCGCAAAACAAATAGAACGGATGTTCAATCTGAGGGAGTTACATTATAAATTAATAACTATAAATATGATCGGAACAGATCATATGTTGATATTGTGGGTGCTAGCAGCGTGAGTGTGTTTAACAAATAATCGACCGAGGGCGGGATACAGATATATAAAAATGGGTGAACTTTCGATAAGACAAAAGGCTTCCTTGTCCACCTGCCATCTAGATTTAATTATATGGGTGACAATCTTCTTAAATTAGAATGCTTGGAAATTGTACAAATGTGCACTGGAGGAACGTGATAACAAATAGTGACGTTATGAGATGCAACAGATCAATTGTTCAACTAAATCACGTTGCATGAAACATTCTGACGTCTAGGATTACATATTTAATTACACTGAACCACAGTTCCGTGTAATATTGTTACTTATTGACATGTCGGTCCCTTTTTGAAACCTTCAACCACCATACCGCGTAAGGTGCTTTGGGAAGTCCTAGGAATGGATACTGCGCGATTTTATTAAATAATTTATCTTTTTTCTGGTCAAAGGGCTAGAGCAGTGCATCGGTCCTTATTGTTCCGCGATAGCGTTGATTCCTGGACATTTCTGGTTGAACTAAGAACTCGCTGAAGATACTAGCCAATGACAGCCGTCGCCTCTAACGACATATATCTGGGTGTTGGTTTCCCTCAGACTTCAGCTCTCGGGTCTCTGCTATTACACATCTACACAAACTACGCGGCCCCAATCGACATCAAATGATTCTACCATTTAAATTTGCACCTCTAACCTATTTGCACACATTTATAAATGACATTGTAGATGACTAACGATAACAACGGAGTGTTATCGTTGCGTACTCTAACAGAACACTGCCTCAACGATATCTACATAGGGACAAACGCCACTCTCCTAAACGTAAACGGGCACAAAATAGTCGCCCTCGTTATGATGTCACTGTGGTCATGAATGGTGATGGTGACATAATTCCCATCCCCAATCCTTGTGCAAAAAGTGTGACTCAGATATTAATAATAATATAATAATGGAAAGGTAACTCACATTGCGCGTAAATCCATGGAAACCAAGCTCAGAGGTGCATCAAAACAAAAGGGTTGGTCAATGTCAGAATTATAAGCAGTATTAAAGTTGTCAACAGATGGATGGTTAGGCCAGGGAGCTATGGTGGATATACAAATTGATAAACAAACGTTTTTCAATGACTGCGAAATTGTTTAATATTTTCAACTGTTCTAATATTAAAGGGGAGCTTATTCCTAAGAGTTTGTGCAGAAACAGAAAACGCCCTAGTTCCAATGTTAGTATTGACTCTAAATACAAAAAAGTAAGTCAGAACAAGATGATCGAAGCTGGATAGGTTTGCTTTATAGGAATAAACAGTGAGTATAAATATGCTGGTTGCCTACACAAAAATGCCTTAAATGTAATGGTGGAAGATGGAGCGCAGTGGTGCAGTGGCTAGACTAGAGCTTGGACTCTCGACAGAGCGAACCGAATTCGAATCCTGTGCTGTGTCGAACATATGGGAAAGTTCGTTTACTATACGTTGCTTCAGTTCACTCAGCTGTATGAATGAGTACCTGGTTACAGACAGTGGTGGATATTTGTGAACGAAGATTCTTCGCGCATTAATTGCAGCGTGGCTGGTGCTTCCCAGATAAGTCGAGATGGTGTTCGATTGAACAGATATTCCATGGAGTAAAGTGTAAAGCGCTTTGAACAGTCCCGAGGACATATTATATTGGCACTAGGGTCGAGTGCGTAATCTTTCGCAACCAATCAAACGACGGGAATAAATGGTTAGTGTCAATCGCATTATTAATTAGAGTTAAGGTTATTAGTATGTAGTTAGGGTTAGGGTCAGTACTAGAAAATAAGTATGATTAGTTATGGTTCGGTTTAGGCTTCCAATGATGACGCAATCGACCGCCCTCTTGTATTATTTAGAATTATTAGATCATTTCTTGTAGGACTCTTGCGTCAGTCAATAGGTGGCGGCACCAGAATCGTGGTTTTCGTGCACACAGATGGTGAATAACATCGAATGCAGTTGTTCGTCCCTGTGCAATGATTGGCCTGGTATAGTTTTTTAATAACTCTCACTCCTTCCTACATTCTACAGTAGGGACACCAATGTGCATGAAATACGTTAAAGAACATTGCGATCCTAAAGAAATGACTCAAAAAGAGTTTTATATAATAATATATGTACATAATCTATATATATATATATATATATATATGTATATATATATATATAGAGAGAGAGAGAGAGAGAGAGAGAGAGAAAGAGGAAATAGAGACAGAGACATATATATATATATATATTTATATATATATATATATATATATATTGTTTTTTAGTTATGGACAAGTGCAGTGCAATTATAAATATGTAGTATAATGGTATTCCTTAAGCGGTCCAGTAGGTTTAGAGATACAGCCTTTGAAGATGAGGAGTATACAAAACAATGCGGGTTCCCGGGCGATGGCTGTGTGTAATACGTAATATGCTGTTCTAAGATATATGATTGAGTAATTTGAAAAACGGTGGGTTTTTTTCTGCTTTTATTCAATTCACTCCTTTCAAGCTGGGATCCGCCTCTGGAACCAGCTCCCTGCATAGGCACATCCACAACCCTAGACACCTTCAAGGGAAGGTTGGCCACTCTGGACGTTTAGGCACTTTGCTTTTTTTATTTGTTTTAGCCAACGCTACGGTGTAGGACTGTTGTTTTATCCAGATCTAGTGATTAATTATTTTAAGCTGCACCACACACATGGTGTTCATAATCACCAACATTAGCCACATTGTGTATAGTCTCAACAGCGCGACAATGTTCCAGAGTGTGATAATGCACTGATATGGAAGAAGAAAACGAAGAAGAAAAACAAGTATAACTTTATCATTCATGTCGGCCACTGGAGTAAAATTCAACTTTGTCTCCATATATATCTAGCCATCATTGCCCTTTGCACCACAACAGACTCGAGTCCAGCATCTTCCATTACACCATCAGTAAGCTCTACGAGTAACAGTTCGTCTCACCCGATGTAGGGTATTCAAAGAAAAACGGTCGAGTTTCGAACATAGTGTCAATTAAACGTTGAATATCTTAGAAGTCATTTTATGATGAAGACAATCGTGATCTATTATTATTATTGAGGACTAAAAACTATCAGTTTTGAACTTAAATATTGTGGTTTTCTGAAGCACGGTTTAAGTCACTCTAAAGTGTTTTAACGAAGGTTAAAAAAAGAACTGTAGTATTTCCAAGGGTGAATGTTTTGCACTCACTACACCAGTTTCTTTTTCAAGTGCTTGTTTTCACATTTAATGGTCGTTTCACCAACATTTGCCCAGCAAAAAAAAACAGCTATCCCTCGGGTTTTTCCTCCTTCCTCTAGGAATCGTGCGACCGAAAAAGAGATGGCCTCCACCAAGCCATGTGTACTTACGACTGTCGCAATTACGTGGAATGTGTGGGTGGGAAAGCATTCCGTCGTCGTTGTCGCAACGGGATGTTCTTTGACAACGAAAAGCGACGATGTGATCTGGGTAATTGTAGTTTTGACTTGCAACACTTTGTCCTGGAATCCAGCGATATCCCGGGTGATATTTCTGTGTGTGTTTGGTTGTGTCTTCGTATGCGTGAATATGTACATGCTCGAATCCCTATATTTCTGTGTAGGCACAACCTATTTAGGTTTCCCTACTGATTTACAAAGATAAGTCTTGATCGATAATTTGCTTAACATAAATATTTCTTAACTATTTATTTTGTGTAAAGCTGTAAACAAATATATAAACACTGAAGTAGCTATCATGGAACTCTTTTAGTATGCTGGTGTCTTTGTTGTTATTCAAGAGTATAAGCATGTTCTCGCATATAAATGGATATGTACAAAATGGTCACGAATAATTGTGTCCAACAAACTAAGTACAGGAACAATATATTGTTTTACTAATGGTATCTGAAACTATAAGCAAGGTATGTGAGACAACGTTACATGTTTGACTTCCGGCTACTCCCGGGTTTTCATCAACTTGTCTGTGTCCGCCTTTAGGTTGCCCGATCGGAAGCCGCGGAATCATGGACTGCTACGGCAGCGCCGACGGCCATTGGCAGCATTGCTGCTAATGCGACTTCTTCCACCGCCGCTGTGGGGTCGGGGGCACTGTCTGGGACGACGTGGAACATAAGTGTTTTGTCAAATCGTGCACTTGCCACAGTAGAAGGCACAGGTTCTACCCGACGATAACCAACATTTTGGACTTCCCGGAATGTTTTAGATAAAACCGTTCATGATAAGTTGTTGTAAAACCAACCAACACACACACACAAACACACACACACACACACACACACACACACACATAGGCGCCCACGCACGCTTGCACATACGCCCGCACGTAGGCATGCACATACTGACAAACTCATACTCACTCTCTCACTCATTCACTCACTCACTCACTCACTCACTCACTCAATCACTTACTTATTAACTCACTCACACACACACACCCCACACACATGCACGCACGCACACGCCCAAACCCACACACAAACCCACACCCACAAACACATAATAAACTAATTGTCACACTCACTCATTCACTCACTCATTCACTCACTCACACATCCACACACACACACACACACACACACACACACACACACACACACACACACACACACACACACACACACACACACATACATACACACACAAACACGTTGAACTAATTGTGATAATAAGGATTCTTTGATGTGGTGTGGTTCTTGCAGTGTTGGTGACATTTTGGAAAGAGTAAACCATCAAATATATATATATATACCGACGTACAGTATTCTTACACTGCTGTTTTTTCCTTACACTCTTGGTCTCTTGTTTTTGCAGTTCGTTCCTCGGTTCCAAATGGAAACGGTAAGGAATACCAATACGAACATCGCGAAGAAGGTTGGTCGGAAACTTGATGCATTTGATTTTTTATTCAATAACAGTGCGCTTATGACACCATTTCGCAGAATATCACTGAAGCTATCAGTGACTGTATTTCAACGGAACCTCTGTAAGACGTCAATTCAATAAAGTATCAGACAAAAATATTTGTATTATCTTTGCTCACCTACCGTTTCTGGAAAAGAAATATATGTTGTAATTATCGACATTCGTTTCAATGAGGTTGTATATAATGTACTGTTACATTGACGTCTATAACTGGCTCTTTTCGTCCGACCCAACCAGGCCAGACCAAACCATACTCTCTCCGCCTGTAGTTTATTCACTACATCGACTGACAACGACTGCGGTACAGCCTAAGCCGACGTGACATCATAGTCCCGTAAACTTGAAAACATTCCATTACGTGGGAATTAGTCGGTGTCAATCTGACGTACCAAATAGTTGGAAGGCTTTGGTGACGTTCAGGAGCTAACATAGGAATGACGGTGTGGTGCGTAGACATGAAAATAAGTTTAAATAATAATGGTCTACATCAGAATACTGCAATCAAGTAATACGTGTAGTGAAAATCACTAATTCATTTATTTAGTCAGATTAGGAGGTGTGGAGCCACAAGATGAACGGTGTTCACACCATGTTGGAAGTCATAAAGGGACGGCAGTTCATGATTTTGAGGGCGTAGTTTTCAATTGGCTATTATTATGGGATAACAAAATGAGAATGCACACAAACTTATGTCTTTGTGTCTGTATGTATTCGTTGGGATCTTTTTTCGAGTGCGGTTGCATGCAACAATAAGATGTTGTGGCAGAATAATGTTCAAGGCGTCAGACGACGAAGGCAAAGAGTCGCGACCGTCCTATCCCTACACAAAACTCACTGGGTATACGGATGGTTTCGTCAACTACCCATCGTTGTGTTCAAATCGGGAAAGTACGATCTCTACGTCGTAAAACATTTCCTGGTAGCGTACTTCAAGTAGACGAAGAAGACAAAGAAGATGTAAAAGAGGGTGTTGGTTCCTTTTTGTTATCAAACGACACCACATGTTCATGTATTTATCGACGGATCAGCTGAAATTCTTAGACATGACAAGTACCTAAAAGCATACGAATTCGAGGCCACGAAATGTCCTTTCCCATGGAATGTTTGAAGATACTCTATGGACCGCTCTTGTTGTGAAGAGACGTGGCCAGTTGTGAAGAGACGTGGCGGAAAAACAACATGAAGACGTTGCGAGGCTTTCTCGTTTGATACAACAATAGGGATGTGGTACCGTTCCTACAGGTCATCGATAAGCCGAGTTATCTCAGGATTGGGGCCGAGTTGTTTGGAGACAAGTTAGCCCTGACCGTGTTGTCTCGGGCCGAGTTGTCCGTGGGCCGAGTAGTCCTGGCCCCCACCTAACCATGTGAGTGTAAAGACCTACATACCTAGCCAGGTTGTCATTTAGCAAAGGTATATATGACCAACACATCAAGCGTGCCAACTATCAGGCGGCCATTTTGGAAGACCATCGGTACCGTCCCATTATGGCGCTGGGTGGACTGTTAACCGATACATTATGGTACACCAGACCGACATTCCAGCAGCACCATACAGAGTACTTGAGTGCGGCCGTTGCATCTGCAAGAAATGCTAGCTACCGCTCATTGCTTATATAATGCTAACGTGTATTGTGCTTAGCCTTGTGACACCGATGGCTGCAAAAACAGACAATATATATATATATATTCTCACATTTGGGCTCAAATGAGTTTAATAAGGCTTGAGCTCAGCTGACTGTTATCTGTTGTATGATACACTATTTTGTTATAATGATGACGGTGTGCGTACTTATCTAATAAATAGTTCCGGTTACACGCTCGGCGCCATGCCAGTCGGCATTCGTTATGTAATGGCTATTTCGCCTCTAATTAGTCCAGTAGACCCGACATAACATGGTGGCCCGATATGGCGAATTGAACGAACGACACAGAGAACGGAATGGCACACCGTGTAAGTAGAAGGTACTCGAGAAAGTGCGATGTACGTGGTTTTAAGAGCAAATGTTTGCTCTGATTCAGCGAGGAGTGGCGTAGAGTGGCGCCACCGAGCGGACAAGCACATGACAACAGTAGTCAGCATTGAAGTAGTAAATTAGAGGTATTTTGTGTTCGCGGATCGACAAGTAGTCGAACTTGTTGCAAGTTGCAACCAAAAACAATGGGGTATAAGTTTAATAATACGCCAAATTAGTTTGACTTTCTACCCGAGAATTGGTTACAGTGTATCAGTCGGTGGTCAAGGTACCGGACAATTTCCAAACTTGATAAAGAAGAAGACAAGAGTACAACTTGACAGTCTGTTGTACACCATGGGACCAAGGGCTGAGTCTATGTTTTCTAGTCTTGGCCTCCCTGCCGATGAAGTTGATATATATACCAGAGTAAAGGAAGCGTTTGATGACTATTTTTCACAGCGTCGATACGTAATCTACGAGAGAGCGAAATTCTTTTGCAAAGTGCAAGCGGAAGGAGAGACGGTGGAACAGTTTATTTATGCATTGGATGAATCTGCGGACAGATGTGAATTTCCATACCGATCGACACAGATTATGGATCGCATCGTTGTTGATGTAGGGGATCAAACTGTATTTCACGAAATGCAGAAGATGGACATAAATCTTCTGACTGAAGCCAAAGCTGTGTCAATGACACGACATGGAGGATGTAGAGTGGCAACTGCGAGAACTAAACGTCCATGCCCAGTTGGTAGAAGCTGTGGAGGTCCGCAGTAGGCGTAGGACAGTGATATTCACATCCCAGTCTCACACGCAGTCTGCAAACTGTCATACTCGATATGGACATGTGAAACTCACAAAATGGAGAAGTCCTGCTCTTGTTGTGATATGCAAATTGTACGGACTCGGTGGACATTTCGCAAGGTGCTGCAGATCCAAGATTCGCGGTCGAAAGTCTCAGACAGAGGCGAAAGTAAAAATTGTTGATGCTGATCAAGACAACGTATCTTTTCTTGGCGAAATCTGTGACAACATGTACAGATGGACCGAACTAGTTCAAGTGCATGGACTGAGAATATCGGTTACGTTCAAACTGGACACAGGAGCTGATGTCTCCGTGGTGCCAAGTAGACAACGTTGTGAACCGGAGTGAAGTTGGTATCTACAACCAAGAGACTAGTAGAACCAGGAGACATAACCGTACCAGTTGTTGGACAATTTGACAGTGTACTGAAAGTTGGTTCATGTGAACATCGTGAAATTGTGTATGTTGTAGACCAAACGAATGCACTATTGAGTAGAAATGCATGCGTTAAGTTAGGCTTGACCAGTTACCATGTTGGTAGAGTAAATGAGTTCAGGGATTAATTTCAAATTTTGTTTGAAGGATTAGGCAGGATGCGAGAGGAATATGAGATTAAGGTACCACGATTCTGGTGCCGCCATCTATTGACTGATACAAGAGTCCTACAAGAAATAATTCTAATTAATACAAGCGGGCGGTCGATTGCGTAATCATTGGAAGCCTAACCCTAACCATACTTATTTTCTAGTACTGACAATAACCCTAACTACATACTAATAACCTTAACTCTAAATAATAATGCGATTGACACTAGCCATTCTTTCCCGTCGTAGTATTTGTTCCGAAAGATTTCGCACTCTACCCTAGTGCCTGTATAATATATCATTGGGACTGTTCAAAGCGCTTTACACTTTACTCCATGGAAGACTTGTTCAATCGAACATCATCTCAACTTCTGTGGGAAGCATCCAGCAACACTTCAATTAATGCGCGAAGAATCTTCGTACACAAATATTCACCACTGTCTATAACCAGGTACTCATTCATACAGCTGAGTGAACTGAAGCAACGTAGAGTAAACGAACTTGCCCAAGGTTTGGCGCCGCCGCACAGGATTCGAACCCGGGTTCTCTCGGTCGAGAGTCCGAAGCTCTAGCCGCTGCGCTACTGCGCTCCAAGTGTTGCTCTCCACGTGTTATTGAATGATTAAACTTAGCAAAACCTGTTTTTTTAAACCTGCTTTGTTGAAGTTGCATTTCCTAAGAAATACGAAAGTTAATGCAATAATATTTCAACATGTTAATTTGGTCACGCTAGCACAATATTGGGACACAAAATATACGTTTGTCACTATGCTGGTTCAAATAGTGGAATAAAATGGCTTAATCTCTACTACGTTTATTCACTAAATATTACACAAGAGTACTGTAACTTTGCGAGAATTATTGGGACGGAAGAATTAGAAAACCAAAGAGGGCATCCAGCATTCAGCCACGCTACAATTAATGAGCGAAGAATATTCGTACACAAATATACACCACTGTCTATAGCCATGTACTCATTCATAGAGCTGAGTGAACTGGAGCAACGTAGAGTGAACGCAGCACAGGGTTCGAATTCGGTTCTCTGGGTCGAGAGTCCAAGCTCTAGGCACTGCACCATTGCGCTCCATCTTCCACCATTACATTCCAGGCATGTTAGTGTAGGCAACCAACTTATTTATACTCACTGTATACTCCTGTAAAATAAACGTATCCAGCTTCGATTAAAACCTGAAATAACAAACTTATAAAGTGTATATTAGTACACAGGAAACAGTCTTTGTAAAGACTACTTTGAATCTAAGCCTAACTTGAATACATCTTAAGACACGGTGTGTCACTGTGTGTTAACATATATAACTAACTATAACCTAAAAATCTGGTGTAAAGTGTACACAGAAAAGTCTTTTTAAAGACTATTTAAAAACTATTTTGAATATAAATACATTCTGATATGGCACCTTGCAAGCTGCAACCCAGGGCAAAACGACACTTAGTTTGCAACGACTGCCAGAGCTGGGTGGATTTTACGTTGTCTGGCTGTCCAAAATGATGGACAGAGACCAAAGAAAACGGATTCACTTTTCTGTGCATGGGGTGTTTGAGGGTGGAATGTCTGATGAAGGAGGTGGGTAAGTTGACGGATATAGTGAAGGAGATGGAGATGAGACTCAACATGGAAACAGGTGGAACAGAGAGGGATGATACGGAGAGAGATGAGAATATTACGACACAGTAGGAGCAGAGTTTTGACACAGAGACTGAAGAAAGGAGACTGAGAGGAGGGAAGGTGACAGGTGTGATGGAACGAGGAAATGAGAAGAAGACAGAGGGACGGAGAAAGGTGTTCGGCAGAGAAAAAGAAAACGGGTCAGTGGGGATAGATCAACAGCTGGTCAGACTGTAGAGAATGAGGAGAGACGCGACAGCGATACAGGTGGTGAAGAGTTCGATACCACAGCGGCAGTTTGTAAGACTGTGAAACAGAAGACTGAGAAGAAGACAGTGTGTTCGGCGAAAGAGAGAAAACGTGACAGGCGTGTAGGTGACAGGGGAGAAAGTGACCGTAGAGACGGAGGTAGGAGGGGGAAAAGGACGGGAGAGGAGATGACAGGAGGAAATGGGACAAGAGAAAAAGCGACATGAAAAATTGGAACGGAAGAGAATGTGACAGGAAAGAAGACGGCAAGGGAAAGACAACAACCAGGCAGATGCAAACCGGAGAAGGAGTTCCTCTGAGACAGTGATTGAGGGGGCAATGAGAAAAGAAAGGGTGTTCATGGGCGACTCTATTCTGAGAAAGACAGATAAGACACTAAGCGAGGGGGAGGACATCGTTTTTTGACTACCGGGGGCTAGTATACTTGTTAAGTAATAAATAACTACAGTAATACATTATTAGTTTAAATTAAAAATTCAAATAATAAAATAAATATGGGATATAACGTCAAAAGTAAAAAATTATGACGACTAAACATTAAAAGCGAGTTTAAAGTAGTGTGTTTAAGACAAGCTTTAAATGTGTCCATGCACTGTAACAGTCGTAGATCTTCCGGCAACGCATTCCAGCGTTTCGGTCCTGCGCACGAGAACGAGCGACTGCCGTACCGCTCAAGGTTGTGCCGCGGTACAGTTAATAGTCCACTGTCAGTTGACCGAAGTGCGCGGCGCGGCACGTATGGTGAAAGCAATGACGCGAGGTAGGCCGGCGTCTTGTTTTGAAGGGCGGTGAATACAAGCACTAGTAACATATACTGGATGCGCCACTTCACCGGCAGCCAGTGCTGGCTATTCAGTGCTGCCGTGATGCTCTGCCGATCGCCCCGCCATATACGTAATACGACTCTGGCCGTAGAGTATTGTACCATCTCAAGGCGGTGGAGTAACCAGTCGGATATTCCATACACAAATATTACACTAATAGCACTAGTTTGTTTAAGTTGGGACGGCATCATATCATTTGAATCCATTAGTTTGATAGGCGTCGGAAAGTTATTAATGTGGATGGGGGGGCTGAAGTTTATCAAAAACCATCAACTGCGCCCCACGAGACTAACCAAAAACTCCAACTGCATCCGCTTTCAGGATCTATGAAAACTTCATACTGCACCGTCCATTGCTAAAAAAAATGAAATGCTATTCCTAGCAGCAACACCCACCAAAATATTGGGAGGCTCTGGTTGCGATGAATATTCGATTTGAGTCGCGATTCCCATCGGACCCGATACCACATCTGAAAATGGGTCACCCTGCTAACTAAATAAATATGCTCCCGATACCTTACACAGATAGACGGACAGATAGACAGACATCACACACTTAATCCTCTTCGCTCTGAGTAGAGCACAGAGCCGAAACGCGCTTCTTCGACGCACTCTGTTGTTTACTGTCTGCTTTATTTCATTCCAGGTGGTTCCATACGTCTTCAGCTCCTTGGCTATGGATCTCCTACAAGTGTTTTTCGATCTTCCTGTTTTTAGTTATTTCCGTTTTCATACTCACGCACGCATGCATGCATAAGCAGTCGTATATGCACATGCACACGCACCCATACACACACGCACACGCACATGCACACAGGCACGCAGCACGCACGCCACCCTAACCAACACCACTGATTGTGCAACGATGCGGAACACGTGTGCTGAATAATTCCTTTTCACAGCCCACTATCCACATCTATGTGATCGCGTATACCAAAATGCCAAAGCAAAAAGGTAAATTGCTTCGTTGATTTCAGATTGTGCTATTTTTCCATTGAAAGCTTCAAGTGGGCATCTTCAAAATGTCCTTCACGTCAGCTGTACAAGCAGTTAGCCCAGCATGAATACTACGTCATCGGGGATCACACAACCACCGCAAACCACGCTTCAAGCAGGCACCCTTTATTCATATCATAGCAATACGTCAACTCTTTTTGAGTAAAAAAACTAATTTTTTCCATTGAAAGCATCAAGTGAAAATTCTTTGAAAAGCACAAGTCATAAGTGGTACTCTTGGGACATAATAGACTACCCCACCAACTCGGAGGGAGTACCGGATATGGCTCTGCATGATCCTGAATGAATGACGTTATTTTGTGTAATCAATTATATGTTTTGGAAGCGTGTCTTTTAGTCAGTGGAAGTATGACGTTAATAGCTGACGGTTTAAATGTGGGGGACTAGCTGGATCTTGTTATTCGATACCCGTCGATACGCTCCAACATCTCTCCGAAGAAAGGTAAGATACCACCTAAATGATCTTCTTAAAATCATGCTCAAAGGCAGATCTTGTCAATGCATGTATCAGTAGAGCAGGCTTGTTATCCGACTATTCACGACGATGCGATCATGTAAAAAAGTTATTTTAAATCGGGATAAATACATTTTGTTTAAACAAGGTTGCGGTAGAGTTATGTCACGATTATAATACTACCGTATCATTCTTTATCATACAGTAACTTTATATTAATCTTTAGACATATGTTAATACCGATGCGCAATCAAGATTATTTTATGTGAGTTTTTCGTGGCACAACCATTTGCAAATGCACAACCGTATACATATACAAAGACGACCACAGCTCCACATATCAACCAGACTCAGAATGGATGGTACTGAACTATCTCCTATGTCCTCTGTATTCTTATGCGCAGCAAAAGATTAAGGCGTCCGCCGGTTTGAGGCGAGAAATAACAGGTTCCCATAGACAAGATGTTCTGAAAACGGATCTGTATTTTTGACAAGGCCAACGATACGCTGTTGTCGTGAAACGGTACTAAATTACATAAATAAACATAAATAGTAATGACCGTTACAACGCATAATGCATATATGAGTGACCAGTGTTACTATCTAAGTCGTAGTGTCGAAACACGTCGGTCGTCAATCGCATACGATATCGTTGTTATGCGTTGTCGCGCGAGACGTTGTTTGGCAATAAATTGGCAAAACATCGCCCGCATACACAGACGTTGTGTACGTCTAGCACGCGTGTGCAACTACAAAGATGTTGGTAATTTAGGTGTTCTTGTTTCTTCTTACAGCGACGAAATTCCAACATGAATAAGCTGCTCGTCTCGTTGCTGTTGTGCGCAACAATCGTTGCGTGTTCCGCATCGTGTAAGTAAACCTTCCTAATATGGAGGGTGCGGTGGCGTAGTTTATAGAACACCCGACTCCCAATCCTAAAAAACAAGGGATTGAATCCTACTGTTACCCTTTCGAACCTTGGACAATTCCGTTCATTCCGCGTTTCCCTGGTTCACCCAGTTGAGAAAAAATGAGTACCTAACTATATAGACAGTGGTTGATATATGTTAATGATTGGTCTTCGCGCAGGAAAAGTAACGTTCCTTAATGGTTTCCATACGTGGGAGACGGTTTTCGAATGAATCCGTCAGCCTGTGAAAAAAATAAAAAGCGCGCTGAGCACTTCTAAAGACAGGATTCCGCTCTATATAAAAACGTTTTTTGTAGTTCTAACATACCACTATAATCTAATCGTTTATGATGTTTCATATTTGCATTTTGTTACAGTTATTAGTTATCAAACGATATTGCTAGCACGAACGATAGGGATGATATGTAACAATATGACTTCTATATTGACATGTTTTCTGAAAGTATTGTGATATGGTAAATTATAAAATAGTATTTATTCGGTAGAATGTTGTATATATTGGAGAACAGAATAACTTTTAAGCGGGAATCTCACTTGTAGAAATAAGTCAAAGAATACTATAACAGATTCGTATTCAGAGGACAACAATTATTGAGTTTTGGCAACTGCTCGAAAGTGTTGTGCACATTCAACGCAATCATCGTAGTAGAGCGAAATGTGACAGAGCTAAAGCATCGTACTCTCAACCGAGGGAAGCCGAATTCGAATTCTGGTTTGCGGTGTCGACCATTGGGCAAGTTCATTCACTCTACGTTGCTCCAGTTGACTCAGCTGTATGAATGAGTACCTGGCTATAGACAGTTGTGAATATTTGTGTACGAATCTTCCCTTAATTCTGCCCAGAGTAGTCGAGATGATGCTAATTTTTGAACAGATCTGGCAGGAAATGAAGTGTTAAGCTCTTTTTTGTAAGGATTGGATACGGTGCTATATAAGAATTTACCTTTACTGTTTTACTTTTTACATGCAATTACTGCTCATATTCCAAACGAGAGAACTATCCATAAGACAATATGACTGTCAGAAAGCAAGCACTGAATGAACATGTCGTATACATCGTAAAGTGTTAATTTAACGTAGAAATGAATAATTAGATGACAAATTAGCATTGGGGAATATTCTTTAAAATGTTGGTTTATTAAACAAAATTGGAAACAATGATATAGTGTACGTTTGCGAGCAAGATGAAATCCCGTACATTTTGTAGAAACCATGGAAGCATTATTTCTGCTACATGGCGTCAATGCTAACGCGGCTGCTTATTCGCATTTATTCAGCATGCATGGACTCGTGCGATCGCAGACGAGATGGCGACTACCCATGCTTATGCACGTATGATTGTCGCTACTATCTGCAATGTCGACGTGGGCGAGGTCACGTCCGCCGATGTCGCAACGGAATGTTCTTTGACAAGGACAGGAGACGTTGTGTCAATGGTAACTGCCTATGTCACTCGAAATGTGTGTGATTGTGTGATTGTGTGATTGTGTGATTGTGTGATTGTGTGTGCGTGTGATTGTGTGTGCGTGTGATTGTGTGTGCGTGTGTGCGTGTGTTTTTATGTGTGTATGTGTGTGTTTGTGTGTGTACGTGCGTGTGTGCGTGTGTGCGCGTGTGCGCGTGTGCGCGTGTGCGCGTGTGCGCGTGTGCGCGTGTGTGCGTGTGTGTATGTGTGCGTAAGCGTGTGCGCGCGGATGTCTGCCTTCCATACATGAATCATGCGTTTTCCTCACAGCAAGGAGGCATGATAACGATTGATCATGATATGTGTAACTGGCTTAGCTAATGACACAAACACATACATATAAATAATAAAGTTCTTTTCATGAAAATGTCTATGACGTTTTTTGCACCATCACAATTGATATGACACTCAATATGTAATAAACAATATGCTGCATTTAAACTTAATGGAATTGCTTACGTGTGGGTTATCTTCGGATTGAGAAATGTTGGTCATTCGAAATGTATTCCCTACACTGCGCGGAAGGAATGTGATGCTTTATTTTTTTGCATTTTCCAAACACAGGCACTGAGATGTTAACTTAGCTAAACGTTATTGCTTTACATTGTTTAGCGATGTTCATAATATTTCATGGTGTATTGATGATTCAATATATTACATATTGTTTTGCGTTCGGTGGAATTTTGAACGAATAGCTTAAAGTCGATCGTCTAATTGTAGCGCCTACGGTCTATGTTTGACATCCCATGGATTCGAAAGAACATGTCATGAATGCTTATTAGTAACGTCGTCGTTGTTTCCCCTTGCAGGATGCCCGACCGGAAGCCGCGGAATCATCGACTGCTACACTCGTCCCGACGGCCATTGGCAGCATTGCTGCTACTGCGACTTGTACGCGTCCTGCGCCAACCATGGCATGTTCTTCCACCGCCGCTGTGAGGTCGGAGGCACGGTCTGGGACGACGTGGAGCACAAATGTCTTGGCAAGTCGTGCACTTGCCGTAGAGAGCACAGGTTCTACCCGCTGGAGACCATCATGATGCCGTAAACACCGCGTGTTCTACATGAAAGTATAAAATAAAGTTCCTTGAGAAGCTGATTTGGTTCGTTCTTTCAGTAGGCGATATTACCACCATTAAACATGTGTCCATTAAGTGAACGACAGTTCTACTAAGTTCACCCATTCAAAGCTTTAGCGTCTAGTACACAAGGTGGCAGGACTAGCGCATCACAAATAAAGCAAATCGACGACGGAGATTAAAACACACATGAAATTTAACTTTTTACAACCGCACGCAATTACTTATAATATTCGTTACAGGAAATATAACGAACGGCCCCTGCGACGAAAATGATAGGCTACTCTAAATCTGAGTAACCAATTAAATTGAGTGTTAATCTATCTCATCAAAATAGAGTAACATGTTGTTAAGTTTACGAAGCATTTGAACCAAGTTTAAACATCGATGATATTGACAGATGTAACACTAAAATAACACGGACTTGCAAAACAGTAACGTTTATGTGGCACGTACAATCCCCATATCTGTACGTTTTTTTCCTATACTATCTTTCAGAAGCTGTTATGTTATGTATAGCTAATATAATGGTAAGAATATTTGTATTTCCATAATAAAACTTCGTATACACTATACATCGAAAAGAAGTAATACCAATTGACGGTAACAAAGGAACCACATGTCAGCCACTAGACTCTCTTCCGTGGCCAAGCGAGAGTCGGCTAAACGAGACAGTTGTCTCGAGTAACAATCAGTCTTGTTGACTCGAGTCGCAAGGAATCGTTTCGAGTCCGACTCAAGTCGTACATGTCAGTGACTTGCTACTCGACTCAGAATCGACTGCGAAATGACTCGGTCTCGACTCGACCCAGTGATTCGTGCCTACCTCAATAATGACTGATACATGTGTGCATGCTAAATGAGTGCTGTGCCAAAATATATCTCGATAATCAGGTTACGTGTACGGTTCTTATTCGAAACATTTTATCTGCAATAAGTAAACAAAGTCACCGTTGTACAATTGCAACAGTTTTAACTTAGTGTACTTACGTATCCTATTTGTACGACTACGATTGAGTGACTGAAATAGTGACGACATCTGATTTGAAATTCCGAGAGGTGATTCGAGTCGCAACTAGAAATTTTCAGCGGTGACTCGATACTCGACACGGACTCGATAGCAAAATCACTCGAGACTCGACTCGACTCGGGAGTTTGCGACTTGCCAACAAGTCAGGTAACAGTATCATTACACAAATGAATATGGCATAGTTCGAGTAAGAGTCATTCGGTAGGAGTCGCCACCAACAAAAGCAATTGAATACATGGGTTTAACCATAACCCTAACAGTTATTATGTGATTGCAGCTAAGTTCACCGGCAGTAAACTGATTCTTGAAATATATGAAAACTCAGAATGCGACATTGTGTGTGAAAGGACAGAATACTGATAATTATACATTTTTTTGTGTTGTACTGATACGCAAATTTGAAGCATTGAAAAGTGTCACTATTGCAATTAATGAAAATTAATTGCATTGTCATTTTATAGGAAAGACCGGGGATAATGATATGGGCTGTGATGATATAGTGTTCATAGTACCAGGTATGAACATTCTAAAGATCTTTACATCTAACCCATATGGTAACGTTCCTCAGCACGTTGGTAGGGGAAATAAAGATATGAACATATGGAAGAATGATCACTGAAATTACTGGCAAAAATGCCCAGCCACAGTTCGCGCTAAATACATACGCGTTAATGCAAATTATGTGAAACGTCTTCTACTGATCGACGGAATAAATCGCAGAAAATACCCGCCGTGTTAAGAACTATTGATTTAATATGTATAATATTTGGTATGAACCGTAAGTTCGTTAAGAACCCCAAGTCCGTTAAGAACCCTTAGCCAACGGGGGATTTTGAAAACAATGAAAGCATTGCATTTCAACCGAAGAGTCGTCAGAAGTGAAGATTGCGGTTCTCATTCCTTGTCGGTGGCGGCGGAACTGAGAAATGCGATCTTCACTACTGTCGTAGATTATTCCCTGAAGGCGTCCGATATGCAAACTGTCTACGAGGGAAACGTTAACATATTCCGCACACTCACATATGTATGTATACATACACACATTCGCTAGCTCAATTATAGTTAAACGTTAATACATCTCCTGGTACTAGGACTACATTTTTTTAACAACTTGACAACAATCAACAGAGGTTTACATCTTCACTAATTAACTATTCATTTCAGCGGCATCTCTTGATCATCGTATATTAGTTTTTCCAAATGTATTGTTTCGTGAGTAGCATATATCTGTAGCTAACCCATACATTTGAAATACACCAGGAAACTCGATATATTGGAGTAACTTCCCTTTCGTCATTGAGATATGTTGGCTTGTTTAGTAATAACTGTAGTGTTCTCTGGTTACAGGTGCTTGTCATAAGATCACGCAACGCAGCTAAAAAAAACAGTCATTTCCGGCTGGCTCGTCGTAGCTCGAGTTCTAATCTTACTACGAAAACGGAGCCGTTAATTAACCAAGTTAATCCGTTCTGAGGGTGGTTGTATGTTGGTAGTGGTTGATAGTCGACCTAGAGGTGGATGAGAGACGTTAACATTCAATTACACGTCTCAACGAAGCAAATAAGAGACCACAATGCATCTGTCACTCGCATTATTGCCAGAGTAAATGCATTGGGGTTTCTTCTAGTATTTAAACTTTCATTATCAGTGTGTGTCAATGTTTGATCTTCAAAGACTAGTGTTGTCAATAATGTGGTATATCCTTAATATTCTAGTGTTAACATGTACATTATTTTGTTATGTGTAATGCATATCTGCTTGAGAATAGGTGATTTAATTTTTTAACCACGTGATGTGATGTTCAAAAGTGTTTTATATGCAGCCTATCTACTACCTCGGGGATGGAAGCCACATGCTACGACGTTCATCCCAGTGCTGTTTATCATTTACCTTGAGAAACCTGCGGGCACAGCTGATAAAAGGTACTGCAAAAAAGTTATAAGCTCCTAAAGATGCCCGTCCAAACCCACAACGATCTAGCTTTGTAACACTTTCCGTTTAGATATTTTGCCCTTTTTTCGAGCGATAACATCGGTTTGGTTACGCAAAAATTAACACGTTCGTATCACAAACATATCAAAAAGTAAGGTCAGCAGTATATGGATGTTTACAATCTTCTTAAATAGGAAGACTTAGCATATGAGACTGAGGTTCTAGCAAGCAGATGTGTTGTTGCGTGCCCTAGGTTTGTGTAACATCCAATTAAGATGTTTCGGCAATGTTTTTTGAATCCGGGTCCACCTCGATTTCGTTGTTATAACTACATTTTGCCTAAATTTAATACCTCAGTGCATTCTTTCAGTCATTTCACATCATCTCCGGCATGTAATATTCAACATATTTGTGTCTAGTAGCACTTTGAGGCCCAAATTGCGAACCGCCTCACTGTATTACGGTAAACAAAACGCATTAAACGTGTAAACTACATGGGACTATTTTTTATATGTTTTGGGTAATCAATTACATTATGAATTGTAATTACTTAATATTAATTGGGATAGTTGTTTTATGATGTTGTTATTTTAACACATATGGTTTGTGATGCGGACAACTGAGCAGAGATGAGTAGCCAGTCAGGAAAACGGGTGATTGATGGAGTTGTGTCACTGCAACAGTCAACGGGGCATCAATATGAATCGGCAAGAATGCTTCCCTTTCTCACAGCAGCTGGACACTATTAATACGGTCAGCAGTCTCTGCCGCTGTATTTATCTGAGATGAAGAATATGCCTGATACTGCCCCAGATGTACAGAATGCCATGATGAATGGAGTATTTGTTGGACGGAGATGTGACGGACATCACAATGGCGTCTTACCTGACATGCTCCGAGAGCAAACCTACAATGCAGATGCCAAGGAAGAGAGTGGCTCAGACGGCATCACCATAAACATTGCTGCTCGGACCAAGTGGGTTTACACAAAGTCTGTCACTGCCGCTGTGTCGGCACAACTCAATTCGATGCTGCACCTGAACTCCGCCAATCCACAGTATGAATGTGGTCAAACGCGTGTGGCAAGGGATGCAAACATGGTCCTTAATGTTGTGGCAGCCGTAGAAATTAACCCGTTCCCGGCAACATACACCGGTCTTATCAATGTAATATCAACCTGACAACGCGCATGCAAGAAGTGGAGGGTCACCTGACCAATGTGAAAGAACTTGGTATCCAGGCATTGTCTGATTCGATATCAGGTGATCAGAAGAAGACAACCAGAGATAGACTGAAGACATTTCACACACAGAACGTGAAGCCCAAGAAATAAAAAGACCAGCCTGCCACTCTAGGTAAAAGCGACGAAGTTGTTGCCCTCCTGCGGATGACCCAGATAATTGCTAGTGGATCATATTTTCACACAATATACAGTGTCCGGAATGAACATCACTGGCAAACATGAATTCAGCAAGATTCCCCAGTCACAGTTCAATGGAGAAGGAACTATGAGGTATGCAGGTTCAAAGGCTAGCCTTGTTAAGATTCTGAAAGAAGAAACCAAGATGGTCAGTCATAACTCCTGGTCTACTAAAGGAGATACGGAAGGCGGCAGTTGTGGTGGATGCCATGTATGATGTTCGCCGTTGGTCATTAACCAAACGACGAACCACTTGGAACCATTGCAACACACTACAAGAGGAATCTTACTCAAAATTTACCTGCTGGTACAAGTATCATACACTTCCGCTGTGACGGATACAATGCCCAAAGCCTAAAATAATCCGTGCAGCAAGACAGATATGCCCGGTCTCGACCAGCAAGGCTGTTTGAGGTAAGTGAGCAGTACAGAGCTCCTGACCCACAGGAGTTCTTCTCTGTGTCGAAATTTCTATGTGAGACGTGGAGTAAGGAAGAGCAGCTAGCACCAACGATGGGCTTGACGCGACTGTACCTGGGTGGCGGTTTCAAGGAAGAAACCAAGAGCGTATTGGTTACGCTGTGTTCAGTTACACATGTGCCTGACCTGGAATAAACTAAACAAGAGGCAGACACCAGAGTAATTATTCACACCATATACAGTGTCCGGAATGAAGGTGTCGACCGAGTGATTACTCACGCCAATGACACAGACATCATTGTCATGTGCGTCTATTATGCTTGCACGCTGTTGAAAGATCTGCCAGAACTGTGGGTTCAAACTGCACTAGATAGCTATCTACTGGTCCATGAGATGTGTGCTGCTCTTGGACCCGCGCAGTGACATGCACTTCCCTTCCTGCACAGCCTTAGTGGGCGAGACACAACCAGCTATCCATACTTCACTGGTAAGAAGGTGTGGATGAACCGCAGCAAGGCAGATGACATATCTGCATTTGAGAACTTTGCTGAACAAGATGACGCATATATAACAGCAGACGTGATCAACCAGGCAAGGGACATTACGATCGCTGCGTACACCAACAAAGACGATGCGTTCGAAGGATCGGATCTTGGATAGCTTCGAGTTCCTGAACAACAAATTGAAATAATTTTCACCAACATATGATGCATTTCTTCTGCATTTGAAATGTGCAGCTTTGGCGACTATGATAGACAAGAATGCTCATGTCAGCAGGCCCGTCTTACCTCTATATGAAGAATATGGGTGGGTCCTAGAAATCGGGAAGATTGTTCCAGTGGCATCCACACAACCTGCCTGCCCACTACAGATGACAAAGACCAAAGGATGCAACAGAAACTGGTCATGCTCTAAGAAAAACATTGCCTGTTTCATTAGTTGTCGCTGCCATGGATCGATCAAAACGTGCAGCCGTGCGATGTATGCTGTTTGACAGCAACGAAAGCAGCGTATCAGAGAGTGGCAATTAACAGAAACTGGCAGCATTTCTAATGCTGAACTGTTGACCTTCCAGCAAGTAGGCTTGTGCACAACCTACCTTCAAACATGTGGACATATATATATAATGTTTAGATAATAGGGGAAGGAAATCGCCTACATTTTGGCTTAAACTCATGGATTCTAATACCTTTCATTCCTTTGTAAAGTAGATTCATGGGATAAACCAATTTAGTACAAATGGGACATATGGGAGTCATTTTAACAACCTGTGTGAATTACATTCGAAAAATACCAAAAATAACATGAAAAGCAATGCATTTTGAACCACTATTTCCTATCTGGCCAAGTCGATTTAATTTTCATTTGGCACAATTTAGCTGCATTGGTAACACTGACTTAACTGGTACATATACATTTTGTAAGAACGTCACCATACTTTCAGAGGAAGTGTAAATAACACATTTGATGATGACCACCAAAATCACCTTTTTGCGTATAGGGGCATGTTGTTTAAGTGCTGTTTACATGTTTCCAGTAACTTTTTTTCAAGGTTATCCATCTACGTTACGATCCTAGATATATGTAGATATCATTTTTGGGGGCAAACCTTTTACACCATTCCACGTCTACTTTCACCAAAAAACTGCACTTGGCCCCATGGTTATCATTAATACACCAATGAACATATGTATGGAATAACCTCACTCGGTCTGTGGTTGAGATTGCATTTGTGCAGTCCTTTGATAGGAAATTAGATTATCAGACGTGGGAAAATCATCCAATTAAGTTAGCCCAATTAAATTATACTATACAGTAAGATTATTACATGTAAGACGAGAACATAGCATTGTCCTTTTTCCAAAGTTTAAGACCCTGGGTGATCAGTTTTGTACACCTTAACAGAAAAGTTGGTGGTCAGTCGGACCTTCAACTTTTAAAAGTTGGTGGCCCCGCACAAACGTTGGTGGTCCAATTATTAACATAACTACACGAGTAATACACATTTGTAACTATAACGCGTGGCAATTATTATTATGTTCTAGTTCAGGCCAAGTATGTCATGTATGTTTATTTACGATATTTAGAATAATGAACCTGCGAATAGAAAATGACAACATAGGCATCAATTTATTGTTGACAGAAATATATCAATGTAGAAAACAAACACCACAACACGAATGTCTGCATGGGTCATAAAAATTATAAGAAAAATATCGTTATAAAAATATCGCGTCTTAGCGCACTTTTGAAGCCCAAAGAGCGACCCAATTTGCAACAACATACGCTACTATATATCGCTCACTGCGGTAACACGCAGGCGCTGCGACGCAGACTGACATAAACCGGGTCGTTCTTTGGGCCTAAAAAATGTGCTAAGACGCAATATTATGGTAATATAAATATGCATGGATGATGTTGAATGATATAACTAAACCACTGAGGTATCAAATTTGGACAAACGTGTAGCTATAATGACGAAATCGAAGTTAGCCCGGATTCTAGACAAGTGTTCCATTATTTTGTTTTAAAATATATGACGGTCTAGGGCTTCCGGGTCGGCAGTGATTTCGAACACTGCGTGTGATGGGGGCATTTATAATGTATGTACTATTTGTGAACCTTGGTGATGGAGGCATGATGTATAAACATGCTTTTAACATTTATTCATTTATCGTTTGTAATGTACTCCCATTGTAATATTTAGCAAACATACATGAATTAAAATAGTGCACATAGTATACATGTATGGATGGATGGATATTATTTTGTATAGATATGAACGGAGGATTGCACTTTGTTCGACAAGAGTTGAATGTTGAAGATGGGCGATAATATGGTGTCGGCGGCAACAAACGCTGTTCACGATACTCAACTAAAGCTTATAAACAATGTCAACGACAGGCAACGGGTAGGCATGGCACACGGGTTAGGATTAGACTGTTTTCAGTGTCCAGTCATCAATGTAAGATGCCATTTAAATAACTCTATTCAGGCCATTGTTATGTTTGTTGTCCACGCGGCCGTTGCCTGTTCGGGCACAGACTGGACCAAACCGGAGCGCTATTTGGGCCTCAAAATGCGCTAAGCCTAAGACGCAATATTTTATAGCGTAAATATGCTTAGGATGATGTGGAATGATTTAATTATCGCATCAACGTGTCAAATTAAGGCAAAACTATAGTTAATAACGGCAAATCGAAGTGCGTCTGTATTCTGCACAAGTGCACCTCAATTTTACAAGATTTCTCAGACACCTTATTATAGTATGGGTCTTTTGTGCACACACAGAAAACAAGTTTGTGATGCAGTAATGGTATTGAAAGACTTTTCACATTTTTCAGCAACAATCTGTTGATACATTGACTGGCAGTGACTCCAGCATCTCATTAGTTAAATTTTTTATGCATTATGAGGGTTGTTGTATATTTGTCATGCCACGTATCATTTTTCAGCATTAGACTTTTCATCATTTGTTTATATTTTCACAAATAATTGACTTTACATTTTAATATTGCGTGATGATAATACATCAGTACACATTGTACTAATTAGGTTACAAACAACACTTGAGTAAAGTTAGTTGTTATAGATACGCCTGTAGTATAATATTCAGTCCTCACGATTGCTCAAAGCGCTTTACAATTTACTCCCTGGTAAACCTACTAAATCGAACACCACATCGATTTATGTGGGAAGCATTTAGCCATAGTGAAATTAATATGCGAAGACTGTTTGTACAAATATAACTACTGTCTATAGCCAGGTACTCTTCATAGAGCTGAGTAAACTGGAGCAACGTAGCACGTAGTGATTGTACATGTAATTTTCAGTCATATGGCGGTGACCATGTCTAGTCTCTATTGCGAGTTGTAAATATACCAAGCATTGTGTAAACTACAATTCGAATTTGATATCATATTGATGTTTTTAACAAAGAATCATAATATAATTATTTGTATTTGATGCACTCATATGACATTTGTTCAACTAAACATCTTCCTAAGTTTTTATCTCATTAGTTTACATTTTATTAGCATGTGGTATTAAAAATTGTTGTTAAATACACATAATTGTTTAGCCAGTACTTTTTATGAGTTGTAAACATACAAGGCATGTACAAATTACAACTAGCATTTGATATCACACATCCTGGTTTTTTTTTTTTTGTAAAAAAGAATCGTAAATGAACTAACTGTTTGTTTTTATATCTACCTGACATTTTTCAATATTTTCCTAAAAAATTGTTTCTATTGTGGCGTTGCATGTTATGTGCATGTGATATGTATATGATATTACAATTATTTCTGGAGGAGAATGCACAACACTTGGTGAAGACATAACAACAAATTTGTTCGTGGGTTGGGCTAGCTGACATCTACGACCCAACGGAGGATTTGTAAAACTATAGTTTCTTAAAGCGCACCCCACCAGGCGTATGGCCGTTTCTACAAACAAATCAACTTACGAGTTATGCATGTTAGGCAAACCGTTCTTAACTGATCAGCGAACGATTTACCTAAGTATAGAAACCAAGATTATCGTAGCGAATAACCGTTCAAAGTTACGCAAACGTTCGTGTGCGGCTCCTGACAGATACAGCGAATTGCAAATATCTTGTTGTGGTATACGATCTGATTGTTTACAAAGTTAAACAAATAGACATTCACAAGCACAAAAAAATAATTTGCCGTTGTATAACGGAAATAACACAGAGTGTTTGGACGTTTCTAGAATGTTAGTTGCCATTGTGTTCCCTGCGACTCGTCCATGTGGCTCTAGCGACTGTCATTCTGAGCTAACATCTTACGGAATCAACGTACCATGTATTATGCCCTTCCAAACAAGAAACAGTGTCGTGTTATATAAAGACAGTGTTTTATACCAACAAACAGGGGGCCTGGTTATTTCAGAAAACATGTTTTGCTATTATTTTTTTGCGATTTCTTTCAGTGGAACAATCGATTCTACACTCGCAGGTTCAAGATGGCTGCCACGCTACATTTAAAGGTTGTGCGACAATTGAGAAACGATAGATGGTAGCATCTCTCTAACGTTTGATATAAAATCTCCTGGTTTCAGCAAACTTCCCGTTTACAAAATCTCCATTTCCCGACGACTTATCTTTGTTGAGCGATGAACTTTGACACTTTAATTTGAATGTGCCGTGCTGATTTGTTTGTTTACATTTCTAGTGGTCAATAAATAATCGTGTTATTGGTGCAACACCTTTTTTCATTTAATAAAATCCTCTTCTCCACGACGCGTAGTTATCGGTATCGCGCACAAATCTTAACCCTTGCCAGTTAAGATATGCTTGGAGTGGCACCCAGACGCTTTATGTAACAGCGTAAGTATCATCATTACCCATGTATGTGGGGAAATCGGATTGTTCTATTCGGATCTGCTTATTCCCTTTTATTTAGTAAATGTTCCGTTTATTACGGGTAAAATCGATTTAATTCTTGAATTTGCTCCAGCCACGATAGTTCTATATTATCATGTGACGTTATATCTTTTCGTCCAAAGACGAACTGCTAAGAAGAACTGCGTACATAAATGAAAGAGTCCATTCCAGTAGTGTTGCGATTGTGTAGTAAAATAGCGAACGGCGAGGAAAAGCAATCCCAAACCCTAGTTTATGTGTACGTCACGCCGTCGCATTGAACTATATTTTCAATTTAACGTGAATTGTTACACCTCTACGTATGGTAACGACTCGGTGATGCTTCACTCTTCAGGTTGTGGCCGCGGCGATATTGATCATCCTCGTCAATTGGTGTGTTAAGCATCACGGCATGGTATCTGCGCCAAAATACCCGCCGTCGTAGATTAACTGGAAATTTCGGAAGTGCATCAGGAAGTGTCAGGACCACTTCAACCAGTGTCGCGCGATGTGTATATCATCCGGCGAGTGCCCGGCAGCCGTAGAACGTTGCAAAGACCTCTGCGATGAGATAGAGACGCAATGCAAGAGTGACTGCTACGTCACCATTATGTAGTAGTCACGGGATGTAACAAGAGCAACTCACATTTATGTAGAAGTCACGGATTCCAACAAGAATGATAGCCAAAGCAAATACTCCAGAGCGCAAGAAGACATGGAAACAACTGACGGTTCAACACTGTGACACGCCTTTAATCGATCACCCAATTCAATCAACCAGTTAGTTGCAAATGTGTACACAATGTTCCATAATCAGCTGCTAATTGGTTCTGCTCGTATATCGTCCTCTGCGATACGAATACTTTCGCATATCCAATATGCACTGCTCCTTTGTCAAAGCTCGTTTGTGCCACGCAGTTCATTTACTGACTCGTCAATATTTCCATACCTATGATGTGTGTGTGGTGTTATTGCGGTTATACCCGAAACAATGGCTGTCTTGGTCAAATGTAACCTGCCAACTACTTAATTTGTACTTAAGAAATCACAATATAAGTTCACCAGGATTTTCGTGACGTTTCTATTTCTTCACGTTCGTGTCCTATATTAAAATAATAGTAATTATAATAATATAATAACATTTGCACACATAACAATTGCACAGCCGTAACTGTTATTTCAGTAATTAACCTGTTAATATCATCATGACACTATATGTATACTTCTAGAAAAGATACCTTTGCAATCGTGGAATATCGTATATAAAAATCTCCATTTATATATTATCTTAATACATTAATTTGAGGGACGGTAACTGAATCTCCTCCCAGGTACCGAGGTACAATAGCCTCGTTTTGTTTTCATTCGCATCCTTAACAAATTGGCCTCTGATCAACCATTAGCGATGCGTTTAAACACATAAAGACAGTTACTTACAGTGACTAACGTGTTTGTCAGTGCATATATTGAATGGTCAGCCAGTCTCCAGAAGGCATCACCGTGTTCGATTTGTCGGGAAATTGTTATGTATCAGCTTCAATCAAAGCCGTATTTGGCAACAGTGGTGATACTTGCATGGTGGATGGGTGTAAGCGAATATGAATACATTATATACATTTACAGGAACATGTGTGTATGAAATGCAGTGCAAAACAAGAATATTCGGGTTAGGTTGATCACTTCGGACACTGCTAACGAAACAGTCTGAAACAAACCGGGTATGTCAAGTCAACGATCTAAACAAAGATGTCAGAATGAGCTTTGTGATAGAAACATAGTTAATAATGACGGAGTAATGTCTGACTTAGGAAGCTTTTGGGGGATTCAGAGGAAACTAATCATGTATATTTTGCTTTATCTCTGCGGTATATATACCCACAAAGCTAGTTATGGTTCACGAAAGGTAAGCATTATTTTCCATAATAATAAATGGCATGTATTCGTATTCGTGCCATCCCTTCACTGTGGAACCGATGTATGAACTGCAAAATATATCACCAATGAAATAATTTGGTACGTCGGTTACGTGTGTCATGTACAGTTGTATATGGTAATTTATAGATTACAGATACTACTTCCCAAAGAGTACATGCACCATGAGCCACGGTTGGTTGAAACGGACAGAATAGCATGGCTAACGATATTATTGTGGTAACTACCATATGTGTCACCATGTGTACTTATCATACACTTCATTTATTGAACATGAATATCTTCCATTACATGATATCGATATTATGATTGCTAGGGTAGAGGAATATAAAGTTCAATAAACGTAACACTAATGTCTAAATATACATGTCAGGGTTAAACTGACATACAAGTCAATGACTTCTTATTTACCCCCTTCAAACATTGTACATTGTACATTCTCATTTTGGCTTTTCCAGAATGACAACTACTCCCTTTGAGGTACACGATACAAATCTAACCACCATCTATGGCACAATGTACAGATGAAAATTTTTCGGAAGACAAAATACTATTACATTTTGGTGGATCAGTTGCTAATAACCTACAACACATTCTCGGTAATTTAAATGACAATAATGAAAACATAGCTATGCTGACACATTCGCCATACATAGACACTTGAAACCAAATGAAACCCTCGCTTCTACAAAAGATAGTTTTACTATCTTCCGTTTAAATACTCAATGCATTTATTCAAAGTTTAATTACCTTTCCCCAATCATACTGGACTTATGCAACAAAGGCATAGGTTTTAGCGCAATATGCTTGCAGGAAATATGGTTCTCGGAGGATTCAGACTTGTCTCAATATTATCTATCACCAAATTATAATATTATCCATCAAGGCAAAACATGTACAGGTCACGGAGGCCTAATTATATATTTACATGAACGTTACCAATATAACATAAGGAATTTATACGAGGCATCTGATATTTTGGAGGGGCAGTTTATTGAAATTTATGGAGCGAATCTTAAAAAACACACTACAATAGGTAATATTTATAGACCACCAAAACTAAATAACACAGACGTAGTAATATCCACTTTTATTGGGGAATTGCACCTCTCTTGTCAAAATTAGGTACGGAATGCTCCGAAACAATAATAGTTGGAGATTTCAACTTTGATTTTCTGAAAGTGAATGATAGACAACAAATTGGGGATTATTTTGATCTATTTGGTATGAATTGTTTTTATCCGAAGATCACTCTACCGACCCGTTTTTCTGTAAATATCTGTATACTCATTGATCAGATATATTGTAAGATTTCAAATCTCACTAGAGTTTTATACAGCAGATATACCTATGAATAATATATATCAGATCATCTACCATATTTCATAAGCTTTAACAAATTACATTCTAAACAAAAGTGCTCCCAAATATGTGAAAATTAGGACAAATAATGAAAAGTCTAATTTAAATTACGTTGAAGCCTTAAGTCAATTATGCATTACGAGGAAACTAAATCAAGATCCCTCTGTTGACCCAAATAATAATTATGAAATACTTGAAGACATACTTGATCAACTATACGAAACTCACTTTCCAAATAAAACAGTCCGTTACGACAAGTATAAACAACAGCTGGAATTATTAAGTCTATTAAATCTAAAGATAAACTTTTTCGGACACTAAAACAGGCTCCACAAAATGAAACTTCTTATAATGCCATGTCGGTCAATCTTCGTGTATATAAAATATTCTAAATAAAACCATCAGAAATGCCAAAAAGATCTACTGTGGAAACCTATTTGACCAATTCAAATCAAATACTACGAAGACGTGGGACACTATTAAACAGCTTATAAATAAAAACTGTACACAATTTAAATTTCCAAGTCATTTCCATATAAATAGATTACGGGTTACCGCCAAAAACAGATTGCAAACGAGTTCAACGAGTTCTTTATAAATAATGGTACTAAACTGGCACAGACAATTTCCTATACAAACCCACACAAAAAATTTCTTAGTTATTGACAAAACAAATCTCTCACAACGTTAAATTTCAAACCAATAACTGAAGATATCGTAATAAAAATAATCAAGGAATTTGACTCAAAAAGAAGTGCAGGCCATAATTCGATTTCATCAATTTTACTAAAAAGAATCAACTTAGAAATTGCAAAGCCTTTGTCCCTTATCATTAACCAATCTCTTAGCACGGGTATATATCCACAAAGACTAAAAATTGCTAAAGTTATTCCTTTGCATAAAAAAGATGATAGCACCTTGCTTAACAATTACAGACACATTTCATTACTCCCCTCAATTTCCAAAGTCTTTGAAAAAAATTGTATACGATCAAATATTTGACTATCTAACTATAAACGAATTATTATACAAAAGTCAATACGGATTTAGGAAATTACATTCAACGGAAATGGCTACGCTCGTACTAACTGACACTATTCTTCAAAACTTAGATAACACAAAAACTCCAATTGTCATTTTTTTATTTGTTAAAAGCTTTTGATACTATAGACTACAATATTTTATTTTAAAAACTTGAACATTTCGGCATAAATGGTATTCCCCTCACTTAATTAATGAGCTGCCTCTCCAAAAGACGCCTGTTTGTCAAATTCGATGACGTTATATCTGACACATTATTTGTTTCAACTGGCGTCCCACAGGGGTCAACATTATGACCCCTACTGTTTACTCTCTACATAAATGACATCCATCTTGCCACCAACAAATTCAAAGCCATACTTTACGCTAATGATACCACCCTCGTCGGACCACTATGTTCTTTCAATTGCAACTCTAACACACTCAGTTATAATGTTGTCAGTGATAATATCAACGATGAACTAAAACATATCAGTGAATGGTTACAAGTAAACAAACTTACTCTAAATACAAGTAAAACTAAATATATGTTATTTCATTTTCCACAGCGTTTATTACAAATATATGGTCAACTAATAGAGTGTGTACACACATTCAACTTTCTAGGCACAACAAACGTTAGACTGGACTCCACACATTGACAAAATATCTAATAAAATATCACGAACTCTGGGAAATATGAATAAACTAAAACATTTTCCACCTGGATAGACATTAAAGACTGTTTAATTCATTAATTTTACCACATCTCAACTACAGCATTTTTTATTGTGGGGTTTTAATACAAATAAACATTCTGAATTGCAGAAAAGGGCAATCCGAATAATTTCCCGCAGTAAATATAACTCACACACCGAACCTATTATGAAATCCCTAAATCTACTAAAACTGGAAGACATCGTTACTTGTCAACGTTTAATTTTCTTTCATAAATTTGTACATAGACGCGTTCCTATATTTTCCAATCGCTATTTTTACAAAATGCTACTTATCATGATTATCCTATAAGACAAAGTCATCATATTATTATCCCATTCAGTCATACTTCGAGAGCCAGAAAATGCATTGATACCACCTACCAGTTTTACTTTAAAATATGCCACCCTGCATTTTAGACAAAATGTACACACATAGTTTCTGCAGCTTCTCTAAATACACTAGAAAGTACTTACTGACATTTTACTAAGACACTTGCACGAACAAAAACTGCTACATATGCAGTTAGCCTACCAACATACATCATGTACTATTTTTTAACTATAAAGCAGCTTGTAGCTTTAACATAATATATGGTTGTAAACCCAAATGGCAGTAGGAGAAATGTTTTAGTTAAAATTACCAGTGGGTAGCTCTCATGGTCAGCGGCACATTTGAAAGCATTAGTGAGAGTCTCCCGACAGTTTTTTTAAGGAAAATGTTCTGTTTTGTACTTATTTGTATTGCATCTGTCGAATAGAGATGTTCCTTCCTTCCTTCCTTCCTTCATTTGTATTATAGTTAAACTTGTTTGTTTTGTATATTGGCTGAGCTTAACTTCAGTGTTTCGCCAGGTTACAAACCAGAGGGTGCTGAGACTAGTCACCACATCTGGCGTGCTAGGGTGGTGTTCCACATTGGTAAGAATAACAATACCGATATAATGCAAGAGAGGCGGTAACAGTATGTTGGGTATTGTTGCTGCGTGGCAACCAGCGCAAAATACTCCCGCTTTAAAACACTACAGTACACTTTCGAAACGTGGTTAAAATAAAACACTCCGTTGTGTGTTCAATCACCGTGGTGTTTTCAATCTTCGTTCAATACACTACCTTCTCCAAGTTGAAAATTTCTCGTTTTAATTGGCCTCTATCATTAAAATCGTGATCATCTTAATATTAAAATAACTTTTTAAAGAAATCAAGTATACATATATATATATATATATATGTATATATATATATATATATATATATACATACTTGTGGGGCGCAGTGGCCGACAAGTGCGCCCCACAAGTGGCCGAGTGATTAGAGACTCTCGACTGGAGGTACCGGAGTTCAAATCCCGTCGCCGGCTGAGCAGTGGTTCGATACTTGTTCAGCTGCCGTGTCGAAACTTGGGCAATTTCGTTCACCCTACGTCTCCCCCTTCCATCCCGCACCGGCAAGCGTGGAAGGGTAGGCCAACAACACCAGCATACAAAGTACAACGAAGCCAAGGCCCCCAGTTCCCAGCAGCATCGAAAGAGTCTATGACCACCGAGGCGGTTCGGGTCAACTGGGGCTACGTGCACGGGGTGCAAAGAATCTCTAGGTCAAGAAAAGCCGCCGAGAGAAGGTAAGTAGACTGAATATAGCAACATATAACGTAAGAACACTACTAAGAGATGAACAGATACAAGAACTGGAGAAAGAACTTAGGGAAACCAAGTTGGTATGGCATGTGATCGGGATCGGAGAAGTCAGAAGAAGAGAGGAATGCTTCACTACCTTACAAAGCGGCCATCTACTATACTATTCCACAGCGAATAACGGCCAAGCTGGAGTAGGCTTTCTCATAAACAAGAAATAGAAAGACAATATAGTGAGGGTTAACAGCATCAGCCTCAGAGTAGCAGAATTTGTTCTACGCATAACAAAGCTCTACAAACTGAAGATAGTACAAGTATATGCACCAACAACATCATACTCAGAAGAAGACACAAACAACTTCTACAACGACATGGATGATACCTTAGAAAAGCCAACTCACTACACGATAGTGATGGTAGACTTTTAAGCGCAAGTAGGAAAACGAACAAACATTTCGGAAACGGCAACAGGCAAATTTGGCCTAGGTGTGAAAAACGAAAGAGGCGACACCTTGGTAGAATGGGCAACGTCAAGAAAGTACAAAATAATGAATACCATGTTCCAGAAGAAAGTAGGGAGGAGATGGACATGGAAAACCCCAAATGGAGAAACGAAGAACGAAATTGACTACATCCTGACAAACTAGCCAGACATGGTCACTGGCATTACTGTCATCAACCAAGTCAACATTGGAAGTGACGACAGAATTGAAATGAGCAACAACAAACTGGACGAAAATGCTGAAAGGAAGAAGTTGGTAAACAAGAGACCACCGAGTGTAGATAACAAACAAATCGGAAGAAAAAAAATCGAATTCCAATTCGAACTGCGAAATCGATTCGAGACACTACAGGAACTAGACGACACGACACCATGAGCGAAACATCCCTGAGATGATCCAACTAAGTGCAACAAGTGTAGCCAAAGCAATCAACAACCGACACGAGCACTAATAAAGAAACGACGAGAAATGGTGGATAACGGCGACCGTAAACAAACAAACAGAGTACGCAGAAATATGCAAGACCATCAAAAAGTAAGCTAAGGAGGACATCAGATAGTACAAACAAAAGATCATACGAGAAACGATTATGTCATCAAAGAGCCTGAAGAAAGCAAGAAGAACGCAGGCACTAGGCCGAGACAGACTGATGACACTTCTAGACAAGCAGTGTAGGGAAATACAAGACCAAGATGTGATCATGGAACGAATAGCTGAATTCTACACCGAGCTATATGACAGTGAACGGAGTACCATAATTCACACCGACCCGAAAGAGGTACCAGAGATAACACCACGGGAAATGGAAGCTGCGCTAAGAGATATGAAGAATGGGAAGACATCAGACAACGGCGATGTAAACATTGAAACATTAAAAGCAGGAGAAGATATCATCTCGAAGACACTGGCTAAGCTATATACTAAATGCTTACCAGAAAGACGAATACCCACCGCTTGGAAGAACGCAAAGATGATGGTAATCTTCAAGAAGGGAAATAAGAAAGAATTAAGGAACTACAGAACGATATGTCTGTTATCAAACATCTACAAATTACTCACAAAGATACTAACGAATAGACAAGAGAAGACACTGGACGAAAACCAGCCACGAGAGCAAGCAGGATTCAGAAGCAGGTACTCAACGACAGACCACATACACGTCGTAAACCAACTGAAAGAGAAATGCCGATAATATAATATAATATCCTGCTCTGCATCGCTTTCGTCGACTACAAGAAGGCTTTCGACTCGGTGCAAACTCAAACAATACTGACCTCCCTTCAAGAACAGGAGATAGGAGATGTGTACATCGATCTCCTGAAAGACATCTATACCAACAGCTCGGTGACAATCCACCTACACAAAAAGAGCAACGCGATCAACATCAAGAGAGGAGTACGAGAGGGTGACACCATATCGCCCAAGCTGTTCACGGCAACACTCGATAGCATATTCCGAAGACTGACCTGGGAAACCAGAGGCTTGGTGATAGACGGAGAATATGTCAATCATCTTCGCTTCGCCGACGACATACTCATATGCGCTACTACACAGCAAGAACTACAAAACATGCTGCAGGAGCTAGCTGATGAAAGTGAAAAACAAGGTCTCAAGATGAACATCTCGAAGATAAAAGTGATGCTAGAAAATGACACACCAATATATATGTCAACACTACGCAGATAGAGATCATTGAAAGCTACGTCAATCTGGTACAGCGATACAGTATAAGAGACAAAACCAAGACAAGGATATTCAAAGAAGGATCACTGCAGGCTGGACAGCATTCGCCAAACACCGCGACATCTTCAATGTGATGAGACGGCACCGATGGTTGTACAAAATGGCCGCCTTATAGTTGGCACACTTGATATGTTGGTCACATATACCTTTGCTAAATGACAACATGGCTGCATGGGTGTATAGGTCTTTACACACACATGGACGCCAGGACTACTCGGCCCACAGACAACTCGGCCCGAGTAATAGGGTGTCCCAAGCATGGTGTTAATCACAACGCTGTGGCTGCCTGGTCGTCGCTACCACAAGTCTTACATAGGATTATGATAATGACGTGATCGTGGTACCAGACAACCAATAAAAAATACACAATGCTTCGTGACACCACATGAATAAACCAAAAACATAACGACTATTCTCAGTAATATTCATGAGAATAATGAGGCTTAATTCCTTGCTTGCACTTTAATAAAATAACAACGGTAAACAAGGTAGTTATTGTGCAATAGTTTCATGAGTCACGGTGTCTACAAGTAGTTGTCGCGCACATCGCACAACAGTTTTCTGAGAGTGTTTTGATAGTTTTTGTAGCCACATCCAAAGCCCAAAAAACCTTCTTTCAATGGTACACGCCCCACTAGTTCAGCATTCCCGGTTGCCAACAATACGGCTCTCAAATACTTTGATGCGTTGAACTTTGCGAGTAACAAATGGCGAATCCAGTGAACCCTGACATCGTTACAACCACATTTCGTCTCCCCAATGTGTCTGCTTTTCCGTTTTACCAAGCGCGCGTGTTTTGCTGCTTTGAAGCAATCTCCGCATTCGACGTCGCATGGTACAATGCCTTCGCTTGGTACAATGCCTTCCTTGCATGATACAATGCCTTCCTCGACCGAATTGAAAACCCAACCGAATGCTTCGACCCGGCATGGGAAAAAAGTTTGATAACGGAGAGTCGGCCCCAGAAAATTCAATGCGTTTCTGTTTCACAGCGACCTCGGTTCCAATGCCTAGAGGCTTGACGGTTCGACTGGTCGGCTGACAGACGGATCATCGCTGCGGTCTTATAAAGGAATATGAAAAATCACGTGATAACGGTACCGATTGACCAATCAGAACAGAACACGTTAGCGCCTACGTCATTATCTCATTAACATAATTAATATTGGAAAGCCTTCAAAAACATATAAACAGATTCTGAACAACTTTTTATTTTATCTATTTCATAGTTCTAAATTTACACACCAAGGGGGTAGAATATACGGTATTGAAAATACACCATCGCGTATGCGTAATAACCTATTTATTGGCGTCTTTGATCTATTTTATAGTAGAAAAAAGAAGAGACACGAATGTAAACAGTACCGTTTCACCGTTTTCTCGCACCACTTATCCGCCAGAGTCGCTGCTTAACCTTTGACCTTGACGTTTGACATTTTGACTTTCCGCCGGAAGTGACGTCATTCCGTCGGCGATGTATCAGGTGATAACAGGAAACTATTCAATAATTTGGACGCTGCTATACCAAGCAAGGGCGATGATATAACAAGCGAAATACTGGAATTATATCTGACACAGACAACATTTGACAAAGGAACTTACAAATGGAGGAGTAATTAAGTTTTGATAAAACACACAGGACACGGGAATTGTTATGTACAAAAGAAAAACCTAATAATACCGCTATATCAGACATTAGTCAGGACTGATTAAGAATATTGTATTCAAGCGCGTAGATGCCATATCGTACTTACTTACTTACGTTATCCACTTAATGTGGTGACATTATGAATTGTTTCTACATTTTTCCGTCTGATTTTATGTGGCAGCCAGACACGTCCCACTATTGCCGGTGTTCATCTGAATGGTGTGTCTCACGGTCATGCTAGGTCGACTCCTTCTCTGGGGGCCCTCGTGTTTCCGCACTCGGGTAGCAATTTGACCATGGCCATATCGTAAGTAGGACATAGATATGGTAGAATGAATACCAAAGAGAACGATTAAAATTAGAACTGGGACTTTAGTTATAAAATACTCTTACAAGAATGTAGTTAAAAACACTATACACCAGGATTCTAAAGGGAGACTAGGTATAACTGTTTTAAGATATTGAATGCTTATGAAAAGATATATAGAATTAACAGGATGTTTCTCAGTTAAGAAAGATAGAAAGAATATAGGACAGGGCCGTAGCATTAGTGAAGAATATTATATGTTATATATCAACAAGTAATTATTAACACAGAGGACTTTGGTTTTCGACTCTCAATCCAGAGAACCCCGGTTCGAATCCTGTGCTGCCGTGTTGAAACATGGGCAAGTTCTTTCACTCTACCTTCTTCCAGTTCACTCAGCAATAGGACTGAGTACCTGGCTAAAGACATTTGTGGATATTTGTGTACGAAAAAACATCGCGCATTAATTGTAGCATTAACATGTCTGCCAGGGAGAAAAGTGTACATACAGCGCTTTGCGCATTCTTAAGAACTGGATACTGCTCTCGGTATGCCAAAAGAATCATTGTCAACGTGCATCTGGAATTAATACTACGGATGACAACCTTTTAAAATATTTAAATGAATAGAACATACCTTTCTCGGTTGTTGATATTTTACATAGTTATATGTCAATAATCTTGATTAGTGGTCTGTATTTTTCAGAAGCAAGCCTTCACTGAACAGAGATGTTGGTCAGGAGTTCCACCAGGCCTGTTCCGGTTTGTGTTACATGATATAGGTCATGTAAAAAGGTCATGTGACATACCCATCTCTCAAGTGTCTGCCGATGAAATATACAGACCACAAAAACAAGTTTGTTAAATCTTGTTAATCGCATCCAGGCAAAGGTAGTTGGGAGGTGTCGACGTAATCATGATCGTTGTGAATCCCTCTCGTGAGCATGCAGGAATGCACGACCCAACTGTTTTCATACTGTTTTGTGAGATGTATACACGTGTTAGTACGAAGTATCATTAATGATTGTGGTCGTAAAAGTTGTTAAATGACGTCAAGTCAATATAATATTACAAAAGTATGGCACCGAACAAAAAGAAGGTTTTATTTCCTATTAATGATAACTATGGCCTACGTAATGATAGGTTACGATATGACATTTTAATATATATATATATATATATATATATATATAAAATTACTGAGCGACTTGTCTACCGAGCAGTGAGATGTACTTCGTACAACATACACGCTTTTATGAACTCTGGTAGGCGTTAATGTTCTAATTCGCTTCTAATCAATTTAGATTTCTGGGTCCTTTTAGAGAGAGGGAGTCCAGAGCTTTTATTTACGTAAATGAAGTCAACAAGTTTGATCCCGATGAGTGAAGCTACCGTCTCCCGACATACTAATGCATTGCCGCCGGTTTGGGGAAGCGGGTTGTCACCTATTGTGACCATTTTAATTGGGAAAGAAGTAGTTTTATTTATAGGAAAGAGGCCAAGGTTAAACAAAACAGTTCCAAAAGTTCCCCTGGTGTTCCCTGCGCACGCAGTAAGGCATGGCAGCAGTTATAGGTAGTGACTTCCCCACAACAGCATCCCACACAGAGTGAGAAACAAAAAGGCCGGGATACATCGGTACGTTTTGTGAGATTCTTGCCAAACTTTCCTACCTCGAATGATATAGAGTATTCTACATTTCTTTACTGGACTAATATGAGGAAATGCACGTGTTCGTATACAAATAGCACAAAGCGGTAGACAACAATGCGACATAATTTTCATCACCTTCCAATATCTTTTCGTATTACGATATTACGAATGCGTTGATGCTTCGCACATTAAACAATTTTTTTTCTTCAAAACCACAATCGTATTGTGTGGGCGCACTACGGAGGGCTGCACATGAACATAATACAGGTCGCATGTATGACGTCACATAAACAGGTGGAGATTTAAGGACGTTGATAGCTAATAAATAATACGATTACTGAACTTTGCAAAACTTACTTATGAGCAACACCTTTAAGAATGTGGCCTACTAGCACTAGATACAAAGAAATTATGAGTAAATCACGATCAAATCAAATCAAAATCAAATCGTGATATTTATAATGCGTCGTTCCAACAATCGTTGCTCACGACGCCGTACAGAATGTTCGAGAAAACATATAGTTCTTAAAGTTTGATTTATAATTAGTATTTGTCATTGCTGTAGCAGTCAGCTTTTGTGGTAGCAAGTTCCATAGTGTTGGGGCTACCATGCAAATAGATATGTCACCCCAACGAGGCGCTGCACGTCGTACACATAAATGATTATGTTCACTGGAGCGCAGCAATCGAGTTGGCTGGCGTCGTTTCGCACATTTTGTGATATATTGTGGTGCACAGCCAGTCAGTGCTCGATGCGTGAGTAGAAGAATCTTATACTCTAACTGCTATCGGCAGCAAGTGCTGCTTCATCAATAGAGGTGGGAAATGACAGAACTTATCGGCGCCGTCGACAAGGCGGGGGCCGCCCAGTTCTGTACTCTCTGCAGCCGTTCTAGTTGTTTCACAGGCAGTCGGTGGAATAGCGCATTGCCAACGTCAAGTCTGCTGGTGACAAACGCATGGATGACTTGTTCTGTCGCTGCAAGTGTTAGATAACGTCTTATTCTTGCAATATTGCGAAGATGGAAAATTGAAGACCTACAGACAACAGTCACGAACGTCTCCAACTTCATCTCGGCATCGAATTGTAGACTTAGATTCCGTACATTTTGAGATAAGGTGACCAAACAGTCACCAATGCGTAGTGTGTGCTGCTCAATTTGTTTAGCTGTTACGCAGAGCCGAAGACGATGACGTTTGGCTTTGTGTCATTCAACTTTAAAAAATGTGTCATGATCCACGTCATGATCTCCGCAACACATTCTTCAATATGCACGACAGCCGCAGCAATGTCCTCTTGGTGGGGGTTCACTGGAATGTAGATTTGAGTATCATTCGCGTAGAAATGACACATCAAATTGTACTTGCGTATAATCTTAGTAACTGGTGCTACATAGATGTAGTATAGCTGAGGACCCTGCACGGAGCCTTGTGGTGCCCCGTATGCCAGAGGACGAACAGGTGATGTAGCACCATGAATGTGGACGGACTGGACTCTGTCTCTCAGGTATGACTTAAACTACTCTAGTGCATCTTGGACCACTCCGATATCATGTGAGAATCTATGCAACTTCACTTCATGGTCAACGATGTCAAACGCTGCCGATAGATCAAGGAGAACCATGATGACAACATTCTGATTGTCCATTACGTGCAGGGTGTCATTCTGCTCACAGACAAGGGCCATCTCACCGCTGTGATTCGGCTTCTACGCTGACTGATAGGGCTCACAGAGATTTCGCTCTGACGTATGAGCTGACAATCTCGAGGCAACGACACGTTCTAATGTCGTCGATAGATAGGGTAAATTTGACATGGGTCTGTAGTTATTCAAGATGGTTTTGTCTAGACTCGTTTTCTTGAATACTGGCCTGGTGTGCGCTTCCTTCAAGTGAGAAGTCATTACCCCCGTTCTCAGAGACAGGTAGGTTAACAACAGGTACAACACCATGCACACAATCTCTATGAAGCCTTGTCGGAATGGGATAAAATCCACAAGATTTCACCGGCGGTGACTTTAACAACATTCCAATTTCAGCTTCAGTGGCTGGCTCAAATGCAGTCAGCAGACACGTCTTCGGTGCATCCTCAGCAGAGGTATTTATATTGATGACATTCTGATTCAGTTGAGACCGAATTTTCGAGATCCTTTCCGAGAAAAAATCCGAGAACAATCATTGCCAGTGTGTCAGACGAGTCACACGGCGGTAGTGGTGTGTCTTTATCAGTGTTTAGGAACTTGGCAAAATATTTAACAGCCGTTTCTGGTCACAAGATTCATCAGCTATTTGATTCGTATGGTATTCAAGTTTTGCACGGTGCACAGACAAAGTGACAAGCTGGCGCTGGAGGCAGTACGCAAGCCTGTCAGACTCCAGTTCAGATCTTCTCCATGTTCTTTCCAGCTGTCGCCTAAGACATTTGTGATCGTATGCCATCATTATACAATGGCGTGTGTGGTCGTACAGTCACCGTGCGCGTCTTTAACTGTGCTTGCTTGTCAATGATAACCACAATGGTTTCATTGTACATGTCAACAGTATAGTTCATGTCATCAGACAAATGATTTGACAGTAGGAACGATCGGATTTTGTCACATGTCGTTGTGGTATTGATTTGTCGATAATTTCGATTCGTCGTCGTTACCCGGATGTTTGGTGGTTTCACGAGTTGCAGTGTATTGTCGAGTGGTCTGACATGTGTGGAATGTCAGTTCGCATAGTGTTCAGAAACGTATCAGATGAAAGCGTTATAAGCAGGTCGACTGTATGTCCCGAAACATGCGTCGGGACTTCTACGTGCTGTGTAAGATCTGCCGCATTTGGGATGTTTTGAAAGCGCTTAGTATCATTGTCTGATGTATTGTCCATGTGGACGTTAAAATCACCTGCGATCTGCATATTTGACGTATACATCGACATGGTGTCCAAAAATCACCAAACTCTAGGAGAAATTCCGCAGTTGTAAAGCCATTCTTGGTGTTTGGCGGAGGGCAATAGACGACAAGAAGACCAACAGATTCAGTGTCATTGCTGAGATGTAGACACATCGATTAGAATATCTTATATTTCGGAATCTCGAGTTGTCACGTTGTGACGCCAGACGATTTGACTTCTAGGCGACTGCAACACCATCACCAATGCCGTACGTTCTTTGGAAATGTCGTAGTTGGTAACCAGCAGGTGTGATGCAACCAGTAGAGACGGAATCATCAGCACTCAAACATGTCTCTGTGATGGCGAGTATGTCTAGGTCATTGTCCTCAATGAGGTAACATATCATGGTGGCTTTCCCCGCTTGCTTCCTGACGCACAACGATCTGACATTCAACAAGCAGAAAAACACTTGGCGTACAGATGGCATGTCACAAACAATGTCAAGTCTAATCAAATTCGATGTGTTGGCTTCACGTCTCATAATAACCGATGGCAGGGAGCGAGGAGTAAACAGAAGCATCCAGGAAAAATTGAACGTCCAATTCGCAGTAGATCCATTCTATTGTACGTGATCATGCTCTGGCAGTGCGGTGTTCTTGTTGCCGTACCGCCTGGTCAACTAGCTGCAGTGTTGTGAAACAGGTGCAGTTCACTATACAGGTACACAATGTATACAAATTAATCAAATGCTAAAATGTCATTAAGTACTTGTTAAAACAACGCAGTCCACCTTCGACCCGAGACATTAAAAAAAAAACCTCTAAACTTGCACTGCTGTACCACGGTTAAAAACAGGTAAAAAAGTAAGATATCCACGGGCTTGTTTTTGGTGCAGCCACATAGAGGCGCGACACAACACGTTGTTGCTATTTAATGGAAATACTGATATCTTGTGTTAAGGTTCCTATCGTGTGATAATTAAAATCTTGACATAAGTAAGTTTTCATGATTTAGGGAATAGAAAAGAGTAACTAATCGACACGTTAGTGGATGAACTGAGTAGATAATAGGACATGATGATTATCACGAAGAGAGCTGAGTGAATGGAAGAAATGCTTTATTGTTTGTGTAATGCTGCCAGTGTTTCTATATTCTTATTTATTTATGTAATATATATATATATACATACATACATACACACATATATATATATATATACACACACACACACAGACAGACAGACACACACACACACACACACACACACACACAAACACACACAATATCAGTCATTTGACTTCTCAACTCAGTGTGCATGACTGCAATCGATAAAAAAAAAAAATGTGCAAAGCACACTGATTCAGCTTCAACTCATGCATGTCTTCAACTATAATGTGTATATTTGTACTTGTGCGTTCGTAAACATGTTTCATTTCCAACAGGAACACGTGTTTGGAATGAAAACGGTTGTCAAAGAAATAACAGACAAAACAATGTGCAATGTTTACTTCTATGATTTAGTATCACAACTGTAGCTGCACAAAATCGTGTTATCGAGGATTAAGGTTTTATTAGTAGTCTGCATTTGCAATGTACCATATAATATAGATTAAATATAAAAAACTGCTCATGGAAAATAACAAGATAAAACTAAGTAGTAGGCGTACATTTTTATATAATTAGTACAGTTAAGAATAAAATGTGCCTAAAAGACAACTAAACACGTTAAACTCAATAAGTTAAATAAATACATTAATTAAATAAGTTAATCGAAATGTCAATTCTACTATATAACAACATCAAACGAAATCAATATATTGAAATGTAATTTCATAATGTTAGTTGTGGTTTAGTTCATTAATACAAAATACACTCAATTATACACTAGTTAACACGTGTATTAGATTGCATTGGCATATATAGCCATTGGTGTGTCTAAATTAGTTTTACACGAATGGGAGTGTAAATTAATTAGTGTGCAGATGTGCTATTTTTACATCTATCCACGTCTAACCGGAAAGTTTCATGCCTAACGGCACAACAATCTGCGCAGTATGAGTTGTAGCGCTGGAAGATGGGAACGGTCAATCCACGGTATTTTAAATATATAATATATATATTTAGAATGCATACTTATATTACATAGATTCTATGCTAGGATGAAAATGAAACATTGCGGGTGCTTAGGTGTAAGTCAAACAATATATACAATACGCTTATATTAAAAAACTAATGACGTTATAAACGTATCTATTTAACTACCACTATTAAATACACAATATATTCATTACCCAATATATATATATATATATATATATAGAGAGAGAGAGAGAGAGAGAGAGAGAGAGAGAGAAAGATATGGAGAAAAAAGTATGCATTGTGTGTAGGTTTGATTTGTGTAAATGGTGGTAGGTTTGATTTATGTATTTGGGCATTTTTTTTTAAATTGCAAAATTATTGTCTTTGTAATTTGATATGCGCTAGACACTGAACACATAACCATACAGCCATGTTTTAAACACGAGAGGTCCCGGGTTCAAATCCCGGACGAGCCCCCAGTTGTCACAAAATCGAGTGTAAGTATTAAAACATTAATACATTGGCGGTACCCGATTTGACATGGCAAGTTATAGGTTCAGGTGCACTAGGATTCGGAGTGAATGAATAGCAAAACGTAACACCAGATATGTATGTACGAGAAGCCAACTGGCGTTCCCATTTAATACAACAACATAAACATATTCGGTTCAGTGAAAGTTGGCCAACCATTACTCTGCTATGTCATTATAACACCATACATTGAGTTCGAAAAGTACGCATCCAAATACGGATTTATATGGGAGACAATTTAAACAGCTGGTCACTTACATGAAGACAGTAAGTTGTAAAGTCAATGAGCTGTAACCAATGTCTCGTGATGTGCGAATGTCAGCGTTCGGCCGCGTTCGGCGAGATGTCAGGACGAAAGTCGCTCGGCGTTAAGCGAACGAATTCACGTAGACGAAAGCAGGCGACTCGGGCGATAAAGTAGACGGTAGATTTGCCTTGTCGATTCCACGCGAAACACCAGGCAACAACACAGTTACGATGTCACGACGTCGACGATGTCGAGAAGATCTGTCACGGAGTCAGAGTTACGTCAGATGAGCTACAGGCCGGCGAAATGGCTATGCCTCGTTGACAGTCGCCAGCAGACGAAACGGTGGTGGCTTCACATTGGAAGATCACGTTAAAACGGAGTTGCAGACGATTGTCGCCCAGTCTTCTTCAACGCGTGAGAAGTGCAGCGACTCATATCTAATCAGTACTATTCAAATCGTAGAAGTATTTACTTCAGGCGTTGGGCGGACAAACATTTCGGCCCAATTCCTGGAGACGAGAGTGCACCACTTTCTTCTGCTCAAATGTTCGTCTGGCCTCGAATGGCCGTTCTGCCCTTATATAGCTTGATGGCCGGAAATTAGTCTGACCAATTACGACACTTAACAAATTAAAATCGCTCCTGAAACCGGCTCCCGAAACCTTTCACACCTCGAACCAATCCATTCAAGTCGCTGAGTTTAAAATAGATTTTGCCAGCTAAATGTTTGGCTATATAAATGCTCATGTAATCTTTAACTTACGTGAATTACTTACATAATAAATATCACTGGATTCCCTGTATCGAGCCGGATACCATAATGTTCATCGTACATTCCAACTCTCACGAATTAATCCATAATTTTAATAAAACACGCACTATATTCATAAGCTAGGTTTGACCCCAGTGTGTTTCACATCTACATTTCTGTAAACAACTATTATAAGTTCATAATATAATCTTCTTATAACCACAACATAAGTAGTTTGCAAGGTCACCATATTACCAGTCACGTTAAATAATTTCTATTAATACCAAATTTGGTATACCTAACCGTAAAATTTGTGGTGAATGCTATAAATGAAATTAATTACATCTGACTCGTCGGCAATTAAAACGTTACACGCCTTAATCGCCAGAGGGCACCAGCGCATACTTCAGCGACAATACATACCGGAGATGGCAGCACCATCCCGTCAACAATACTTTGTAAACAAAACCACTGTTCTAAAACCTGATTAAATTATATACAAACACTTTGTGACAATACCCCGGCCTTTAAAACATTAATCTGCGCCAATCTGCGTCAAATATCTGATCTGTTTCGTCACATTTAATTAGCTTATTATACGCCCCACCTATTCTTTCGAGTGTGAGCACTTCTCAAATTAGAGATCATCAAATACAAAAATTACACTTAGTGAGACAAGGCAGTGTCAACTGACTAATAGGCCTTCCTTGCATAAGTAATACCAATCAAACAGGAATTATGCTCGTATACAAGAGTACCTACTCTGCTTACGGATTTAACCAATCTATGCCGTACCCTACTTTCACAAACAAAACATTGTTAATGAAGTAACGTTTCTAGTTAATCATTCAACGCTAACTCCGTCAGTCCGCTAAAATACCTGTCTATATATCCTTTACATACTGCCGGCTAAGAAAATCTGCTCCTACATTCTCCTATCCAGGAATAACTTCTATCCGAAACCTGTAAGGTTGAAGTTTTAAAGTCCATCGAATTAACCTGGGATTTGATAATCGGCTAATGGTTGATGGTCGGTTTGAAGTACAAACGATCGACTGTACAACTCTGTGAAATTCTCGAGAGCCTCCTGCTTCAGTGTTTCTTCCTGGTGTACCAACTCTGTGACTTGCTCCTTTATACTCAGTTTCTGTGAGTTCAGTGTTGCAGCCTTGCACCTGGATTGTGCGACACGGCGGTCGAGATCTTCCTTGTCCTGTGTCAATGACATGACAGACTCGCCGATTTTTCTTGCGTTTCCTGTAGTTGGCAGTCACCAGCTGAATACGACTCTCTTCTAGTTCCTGAAACTGCTGTTTCAGCTGTTTGAAGTTTGTGCTCACTTTCGCTTTCTCTTCCTTCAGTCTGTCGTAGACGGTTTGAGGAACACTTTCCTCCTCCTCTGCCTTCAGTCGGCCATTCTCCTTTGAGAGCTGGGAGAACCGAACCTGCAGATGACCGTTGTCTAGCTATACTGTCTCCAGACTCTTTGTCACATCTTCCACGGACTTCAACAGTCTCTCTTTCTCGTAAGATTCGTTTTCTCTATGTAGCACCAGGCTACGTTGACTGATATGGTTGAACGGTCTAGCATGACAGGGATCTTCTTATGTTTAGTTAATTGATCTGGATTAACTAGATCTCTCATAACTACAATCCCACTACATCCTGTGTCTCTTAGAACCTCAACTGGTTTCTCATTCAGGCTGCCACGCATCAATTGTAAGTTAGAGTAGGTGTGACTACCCACACATCCTACAACTGAGAACTTACACCCACACTTCATAGTTGCTTCATCGCTACAAAGGTGATCAACCTTCTCGACTGCAATATAACAATTGCCGGCCTCGTGCCGGCTACTCGGCTTTCCTGGGGGAACTGGCGGGGTTTACCCGTGGGACAATTTACAGCCCTATGACCTGGCTGCGAGCACAAGAAACATCTCATAGGCTCACGAGGGGGTGTGGCGCTAAGTCTCTTATATTCGGAGTACTTATCGGGGCGAAATAATGACTTTCCCTCTTCCTTTCCTAGGATGGGAGTTGTCGCGTGTATCATTCTTTTTAGGGATTTCCTTAAGTCCTGCGGCCATATGTGACGCAGCATATATGTCCGCTAGTTCCTTCACTGCCTCCATGCTCGAGGGTGAACGCTCCCTAATAAATACGGATAACTCACGAGGACACGAATGCAAAAATTGCTCCCGCAAAATTAGGTCCCTCAATTCTCCATAGGACTCGTGGATTCCTGCTAATCCGATCCACTGGCTCAGGTTATGGTCTAATTTACCAAGATAGTGGGCTGCAGTCTTATTTACCCCTGTTGACTCCTAAAAAATATTCGCCGGTAATCTTCGGCGGTTAGCTGACATTTTGCTAAGAGGGCCTGCTTAAGTTTAACATAATCTTGCATGTCATCTCTAGGAAGACGAGAATACACATCTAACGCGCGACCCGTTAGAAGACTGCTCAGTCCTTATGCGTAGTTCTCTCTCTTCCACCCTGCGTTCTCAGCATAGCGCTCAAAACGAGTCAAATAAGCATCGATATTATCGTCTGCTTCCTTAACTCGGGGAGTTTTGGCATCTTCATTCCTAGTCGAGAATTATATAGGGTTCGAATAGACGCATCCAATCCCTCTGCCTTAACCTTCTCGGCTTCCAGGTGTAATGTTGTCATATCCTTTTCATGCAACATTTCTTCTAGCTTTATCTTACTATCCATCTCCTCCTTGGCGCGCTCTCTCCTCTCGCTCTATAGCGGTTTTCTCCTTAGCCTGCTGTTGCTCAAGCTCTTCCTTAGCACACTGGCGCTCACGCTCAAGTGCTCTCTCCTCACGCTCTATCTTGGCTTTCTCCTTAGCCTACTGTTGCTCTTGTTCATGGCGAACAAAATCTAGGAGCTCAGTTCCTTCTAATTTCAACTTCTCGCATATCTCCATAAGCTGTTGAAATTCCATAGGGTATTCCTACTACTAGCTATCTACGTAATATCTATGGAAACATTCTAGAGGGACCTATCTATCCACCTCTAATGATCGAGTCAAACTCTGACAACAAATAACTAGGGTCACTCTGGATCTCCTAGATATGCAACTAATTTACTACGCGGGCTGCATGAAAATACTCACTGCATAAGGCCGACGGGGGACCTTCTCTAACCACGCATAAACTGGGTCAACACGGGACCGAATACTAGGATCTAACAAGACTTTACAGATGATAACTAATAGCTGCAATAACGATCGGCATCGTATTCAGTCTATCTTACTGTCAATCGTCATTACTCGTGAACCCCCTTACTTCATTTAACCCATTAAGTTATGGTTCGTACCCTGGGTAAATAACTTTTCGATAAAGTAACTGATAGTTAACGGCATTTAGTTCCCTTCTTTAAAATATGAAGTTCGAGGAGGACCTAGTTTCTTAGTTTGGCACTGCCTTGCCTCTAAACTAATATCTCAAACATGTTATACGGTAACAGGGAAACGTAATGCTCTTGTTCAACGAATCCTGTGCACCAAAAGTTACCGCCCAACTCAAAATCTCGGCGTGAGCCCCCAGTTGTCAAAAAATCGAGTGTAAGTATTAACAAATTAATAAATTGGCGGTACCCGATTTGACATGGCAAGTTACAGGTTGAGGTGTACTAGGATTCGGAGTGAACGAATAACAAAACGTATCACCAGATATGTATATATGAGAAGCCAACTGGTGTTCCCATTTAATACAACAACATAAACATATTCGGTTCAGTGAAAGTTGGCCAACCGTTAATCTGCTATGTCATTATAAAACCATACAATGAGCTCGACAAATATGCATCCAAATACGGATTTACATGGGAGACAATTTAAATAGCTGGTCACTTACATGAAGACGGGTACACACCGTTGTAAAGTCAATGAGCTGTAACCAATGTCTCGTGATGTGCGAATGTCAGCGTTCGGCCGCGTTCGGCGAGATGTTAGGACGAAAGTCGCTCGGGGTTAAGCAAACGAGTTCACGTAGACGAAAGCAGGCGACTCGGGCGATAAAGTAGACGGTAGATTTGCCTTGTCGATTCCACGCGAAACACTAGGCAACAACACGGTAACGATGTCACGACGTCGACGATATCGAGAAGGTCTGTCACGGAGTCAGAGTTACGTCAGATGAGCTATAGCCTGGCGGAATGGCTGTGCCTAGTTGACAGTCGCTAGCAGGCGAAACGGTGGTGGCTTCACATTCGAAGATCACGTCAAAACGGAGTTGCAGACGATTGTCGCTCAGTCTTCTTCAACACGTGAGAAGTGCAGCGACTCACATCTAATCAGTACTGTTGAAATCGTAGAAGTATTTACCCCAGGCGTTGGGCGGACACATTTCGGGCCAATTCCTGGAGACGAGAGTGCAACACTTTCTTCTGCTCAAATGTTCGTCTGGCCTCGAATGGCCGTTCTGCCCTTATGTAGCTTGATGGTCGGAAGTTAGTCTGACAAATTACGACACATAATACAAATTCGCTCCAGAAACCGGCTCCCGAAAGCTTTCACACTTCGAACCAATCCATTAAAGTCGCTGAGTTTAAAATAGATTTTGCCAGCTAAACGTTTGGCTATATAAATGCTCATTTAATCTTTAACTTACGTGAATTACTTACGTAGTTAATATCACTGGATTCCCTGTATCGAGCCGGATACCATAATGTTCATCGTACATTCCAACTCTCACGAATTAATCCATAATTTTAATAAAACACGCACTCTATTCATAAGCTAGTGTTTTTCACACCTACATTTCTGTAAACAACTTTTATGATTGGTTTATAATATAATCTTCTTATATCCACAAGATAAGTAGTTTGCAAGGTCACCATATTACCAGTCACTTTAAATAATTTCTACTGATACAAAATTGTGTATGCCTAACCGTAAGATTAGTGGTGACCGCAACAAATAAAATTAATTAAACCTGACTCGTCGGCAGTTAAAACGTTACACGCCTTAATCGCCAGAGGGCACCAGCTCAAACCTCAACGACAATACATCCCAGAATTGGCAGCACCACCCCGTCAACAATACTTTGTAAACAAAACCACTGTTCTAAAGCCTGATTAAATTCTATATAAACCACTTTGTGACAGTCAAGTGCAGTGTAATTGTAGATATGTAGTATACTCATGCGTTTTTGACTGTTCAGTCGGTTTTGAGGTACAGCCTTTGAAGATGAATATACAGAAAAATGCCGGTTCCCAGACGGTGGCTGTATATCATACGTAATATGCTGTTCTAAGATATATCATAGATTACATTGAATAAAGGCGATTTCATTCAATTCACTCCTTCTTCCTATCAGGGATCCGGCTCTAGAACCAGCTGCCTGAGTGAATAAACACATCCACAACCCTTCAAGGGAATTTTGGCCACTCCGGACGTTTATTGACTTTTCACTTTTTATCTTTTTAGCCAACGTTACGGTGTAGCACTGTTGTTTTATCTAGAACTAGTTTTTACTTATTTTAAGCTACACTTCCTTGTTATTAAAAAGCATCAAAATCATCCTTATTGTGTATAGTCTGAACAATGCGACAATGTTCCAGAGTGTGATTATGCACTTATATGGAAAAAGAAGAACAACAAGAGTAGCTTCCTCATTCATGTCGGACACTGGAGTAAAATTCAACTGTGTCTCTATATATGTCTACCCATCACTGCCTTTTACACCACAACAGACTCGAGTCCAGCATCTTCACATACACCATCAGTAAGCACTACGATTAGTAGTTCGTCTCACCCGATGTAGGTACTTAAACCAACGTTCGTATTTCGACGCGAGTGTCGGTTAAAAGTTGAATATCTTAGAAGTTATTTTATGATGAAGACAATCGTGATCTATTATTATTATTGGGGACTAAAGACTATCAGTTTTGAACAAAATTGTAGTGTTCTGAAGCACGGTTGAAATCACTCTAACGTGTTTTATGGAAGGTTAAACAAAGAACTGTAGTATTTTCAAGGGTGAATGTTTTGCACTCACTACTCCAGTTTATTTTTCATGCGCTTGTTAACACATATAATGGTCATTTCACCTGCATGTGCCCAGCAAATCTTTGCCATCCCTCGGGTTTTTCCTCAGTAACTTTATCCGCATTCAGTAACTCCGTCTTAGTCAAGTGTTGTTTCCAATTAATCATAAACGCGGCTCGCAGTATTCCTTCGTGACGCCAGCGTAAGTTTTTGCGTGGGACAACTGGTAAAGGCGGCTCTCTGGTAATTTCATCACACATTCCACAAAGATGACATTTTTGGAAACTAGGATACTAAGAAATCAATATCAAATGTCACATCCACCGATCCTGTTTCGTAAAGTAGAAGAAAAACGTTATCAAACTATGCATTGCCTAAAAACAATAGTGTAATCAAATACGATTGCATGCGGTTTTTGTTGCAATGTCATTGGACAAGGAAGGTGTGACGTTAATAGCTGATGGTATAAACGCGACGGATCTGGCGAACATTTTCCATCAACGTCGATCGTCTGAAACTCCCGTTGGAAAAGTAAGGTACATTTTAGATAATCTTTACTAAATCATGTTCGTAGAAGCTCGTATATGCAATATTCCATGTCTGCGAACAAGTATTGCTCGAATTTCGCTAATCAAACCCCTTGAGCAGGATCACGTTGCAAATTAATTTCTTCCATATGTGATATTTTATTTGTCTTGGGAAAGCAGACGGTGTAGAAAGCGTTATGATGTTGGCTGTTCTATCTGCGATGCCAAAATACAAAGCGGCGGCACAAACATGTATATGTTGGGTTTAACCAGTACATGAAGATAACACAATAGTAAGTAATCTTTCGCAGGAATTGTAGCGTAGATGGATGGTTTTCAGAGAAGTCGAGTTGGTTTTCAAATAAATAGGACTTCCATCAGGTGAAATCCCTTCTACCTGGTGGCTACGGTAGTATTCAGGGACAATGTGTAGCTTTTTGACGTTAGCAATTTGTTTTGGTATATTAGATCAAAAACGCTGTTTTGGCAGCCTTTTAAAGTTTTAAATGGCTGCCACAATCAGAATGCTGGACTACGTCATGTAGAATAGTTATTTAAGTGTCCATACCCCACATATTTGGGACATGATATCTGACTATTACACACTTACCTTGCTACATTTACAACAGTTCTTTACAGTTCTTACACAGCGCAGTATCTCGTCCTTAGGACTGTTCAAAGCACGTTACACTTTACTCCCTGCCAGTCCTAATCAATTGAACACAAACTTCTATGGAAATAATTCAGCTACGCTGCTATTGTTGCGCAAAGACTATTCGTATGCAAATATACACCGTTGACTGTAGCCAGATACGCATTCATATAACTGAGGGAACTGGAGCACACTTGAGTAAACGAACTTGCCCAATGTTCGACACTGCAGCACATGGTTCGAGAGCGGGTTCTCTCGATTGAGAGTCCGATGCTCTAGCATTGCGCCACTGCACTCCACTTGATCTCATAAACCTCCTTCTAGATCACATAACAAACTGACTGTTGTGGCTAGTCCCACATATTTGTAAACAAGGAATTTCACTGTGACAAAATGTAGATTGCTCCATCTTAGATTTCAAGATGGCCGATAGGACTCCCTACCTTTTACGTATATTTGCTTCATGATTTTAGTTGCCATTATAAATTCAAGATGGCTGCCAAGATAACGGGTCGGAAAATGCCACAGATGGATTTTTGTACAGGACTAATTTGTGTACATGAAAAATACGTGCTATCTAATATGGCAAAAACATTGCTAAATTACATAGTAGCCCAGACAATAGGGAAAATAATATAAGATACCACACAGGGAAATGGAGAAAACCTATCGTTGACAAACAGAGCCAATCGATCATTGCGACAATACGCCGAACTATAATAAGAACATAGTTAGCTCATTGCCATTATCAGCATTGCTTCAAGCATAACATTCCCAGCGTTTTGGAACCAACTAGGCATAAGTAATGGTGAAATGATGATGTGTACACAAGTTCTTTGTTACTATTTCAGCGACAAGGACCCACCATGAGGCTACTGATCGTTTTGGCTGTGTTCGCCGTCATCTTGGCGTGCTGTTTTTTCTTCTGGCCCCCCAAAGTGAACCCCCTAGGCGACGTGATCCCCCTAGGCGACGTGACCCCCCCCCCCTAGGCGTCGTCCTCTTACAACTAGACGTCCTGATCCACCTAAGCGTATGAATCACTTTCTTCTCTTTAAATCATCATTTTTTATTATAAGTATATAAACATCTGATTATCAAAGGACACTAATGTGTTGATAGAAATCGAGACATTTTTGGCAATCTATATCCTATCTCGATGCATTCATGGTAACAAAGAACCATCACCAAATATTTAATAATAATAATGAAACCGTACAAGAACATACAAATAGTTAACGTTATTAAATATTTAGAAAGGAATTAAACACCAATCAGCATTTTCATATTACTGCCATAATACAATTCACTCTAATAATGTTGTTAGCACTATGAACACGTTTCAACACCATACATTATTATTATTATTGTTGTTGTTATTATTAAGTGTATGTCTCATTTAGCGACAACATACCGACCTATGGTAAACATTGTTACATCATTGCCATTATAAGCTTTGCATCAAGCATAACATTCCCAGCGTTTTTGAACCAATTGTGCACATGTAATGGTGAACTGATGATGTGCCCACAATTTCTTTGTTACTATTTCAGCGACAAGGACCCACATTGAGGCTATTGGTCGGTTTGGCTTTGTTCGGTGTCATCTTGGCGTGCTGTTTTGCTAATCCGCATATGCGTTTGTATCACTTTCTTCTCGTTACACCATAGTTTCTTCTATTTGTACTAAAAAATCTGACCATCAAACGACACTAATGTGTTGACTGAAATCTACACTTTTTGACAACATATATCCTCTCTCGATACAGTCATGCTAACAATGATTCATCGAGAAATCGCACAAGAACATACACATAGTTAACGTTATTAAACGTATTTAATAATAATAATAATGAAACCATAAAAGAACACACATAATGTTAACATTATTAAATATTTAGAGAGGAATTAGTCATCAGTCAGCATTTTCATATTACTGTCATACTTTGAAATATAACGCCATCAGTCATTAAAGTAGCATAAACATATCGAATTATATGTTCTATTCGTGCGTTCAGGATGCAAGGAATCGTGCGAGCGAAAGCGAGATGGCCTCTATCAAGCTATGTGTACTTTCGACTGTCGCAATTTCGTGGAATGTGTCAGTGGGAAAGCATTCCGTCGTCGTTGTCGCAACGGGGTGTTCTTTGACAACGAAAAGCGACGATGTGATCTAGGTAATTGTAGTTTTGACATGCAACACTTTGTCCTGCAATCCAGCAATATCCCAGGTAATATTTTGTGTGTGTTTGGGTGTGTATTTGTGTGTGCGTGCCCACATGCCTACACTCCTGTTTAGCACAACATATTTATGTTTCCCTACTTATTTACAAAAATAAGTCTTGATCGGTACAACTTGGTGATCATAAATACATTTTAACTAATCGTTTGGTGTAAATTTGTAAAAATATATGAACACTGAAGTATTTATCATGGAACTATTCTAGTATCCTGGTTTTTCTGTTGTTATTCAGGAGTATAATCATGTTCCCGCAACCATGACACTTGTATGTGAATGGTCATCTACACAATGGTCACAGTAATATGTTAGGTTGAAATCGTGGTATGGAATCCGTTGTCCGTTGGTGCAAGGTGCAAACAGTAGATCTGGTTTCCAATGTCAAAATTAGGAATGTAGTTCCGGATTGCTCCAGTTCCACCTGTTGCACAAACGCAAAACGCATTCCATACCTCGATTTGTTAACCCTATGTTAAAATATAGAGACTAGATCCCATGTTAAAAGATAGATATTTCTGCGAATTTATGTCCGGAAGATTTTTTTCTCACAAATGTTATGTATCGAGGGTTTCTTTTAAGTAATTCCAATCTTTTAACATGAACAATTTCATTGTAGCATTTACATGTGAGTTCACTCCAGGGCTACAATAACAAAAAACAACAGGCACGAATTTAAGCAGTACTGTTTCACCACTTTATCAACCCTACTGTCTACTTCCATTTACCATACAAGTTCACTTCAAGGTCCAATGTCGATGATGTGCCGCCTATCGGTACTTTTGTCTCGTAGGCCGAGGCTTAGCCTAAGGATTCAACCATTGTTTGATTGATGACAACGTGTCTAAAATGTGGTTTTATAATAAGGTGTAATTTATAATAAAAACATTATAAATACAACGCATGCCTATTTATCTGATGTAATGTGTACGACACGTAGAATACATATAGAAAGATATCATAGCAGAACCTAAATCCTCGTTTTTTTTAAATAAATGCGTATTGATTGATTTGAATGGTGTAAATAGTTGTTTATTATAAACTATATTAGGTAGTATGTTCTCTCAAAAACTCTGTACGCTTCGCTAGTTTAGCCAACATTGACTTTGGATATCGAATTGTGCTAATTTGGTAACGAACATGCATGGTGTGCCAGTGTATTTGAAATCGGACGACAATAAATGCGCATTGATTGATTTGAATGGTGTAAATAGATGTTTATTATAAACTATATTAGGTAGTCTGTTCCCTCAAATACTCTGTACGCTTCGCTAGTTTAGCGAACATTGAGACATTGACTGCGGTTTTTTCACATTAGTCGCATTCAGTTGATTTATTCAGTACAGTTTTATTATTCACATGTATACATTTCATTTTTTATTGAACATTGATATGATGGTAGCAAATTCTCTTATGAAAGACTTGTGGCTCTGAAAAGTGCCGTTTTTTTCTTCTGGTCTTGCTTGGCAAAGGCGATCACCACGCTGCTACCCCAATGCAGCGGTAGCATCTCACAATTTCGTCCTGGTTTAATATCTAGAACAGTAAACATTACATTAGCTATACATTATTACAGTCAATTTTTAGTAATTAAAAAATGGTCACATCTTAATAAATAATTCATTTTTTTAATTCACTGGTCTGACTACTAACTGGTGGTCTGAGTACTAACTCAGGTCTGACTATATTTGCTCCCGATGTGATGACACTAACCACTGGTGTAGCTACAATAACTACAGGTGCAGCTACACTAACAACAGGTGCAGCTACACTAACCACTGGTGCAGCTACACTAACCGCTGGTGCAGCAACACTAACCATTGGTGCAGCTACACTAACCACTGGTGCATCTACACTAACCACTGGTGCAGCTACACTAACCACTGGTGTAGCTACACTGACTGCTGGTTTAACTGAACTGACCCCTGACTGAACTATGCTAATTCCTGGTTTAAATGAAGCTTTTTTTGGTATAAACCTTGCTATTGCTAACCTTTTAAGTTTGTAGGCCAAAATGTGAGAATTTTCTGAAGCTACCTCACTTATTGTCAAACCACGTTTCTTATGCAGAGATCTTTTCCTTCCACCCCATCTTTCTCTAGCATTATGTGGAATTTTGACCTGAGGTTGGTAGGGGCCAGCCGTGTTAAACACAGGGAATTTCAACTCATAAGCATTACTTTTTATAGACATGGGTCCTCCCTTCCTCCTGAAACCTGCATTATGGGGGTGTCTTAAAGGGAGTCTACCTGGGAAAGATGTTGGGGCTGCTGGTTTCTCTGGATCATGAAGAAGTTTAAGTAACTCACCCTTTTAGCTTGTTGTACCTCTAATTTAGTTGCCTGGTGAGAAATTTGCAATAATGACTGGATACAAATGAAAACATTACCGCGACCTTGTAGATTATTTCTAGCGGGGAATAGTCTAGACAAACCGGAAGGTATTTTAGGGACAGAAGCAAAATACAGTTCTAACAACTTTAAACGGTCAAGGCAATTATGGGTTACACAAATATGACTGTCCTTTGTGAACAAAACTTAAGCATGTACATATGTTAAGAAACTTGTTGACAACGTAAACGCCATCATCTGGTGCCGGAACAGGAAGGTATTGAGCAACAACATCATGGAATGTCTTAGCAGCAGTAACATTTAACTGTGTAAGTAATTTGCACTAGCTGTGTTTATTGAATAATCATGATCATTACCCGATTGTTTTTGATCTTCTGAAGTTACAAATGCCCACCCATGTTGTTCCCAATTTTGAATCATTCTGACTTTTCCTGCCTGAACCGCAGACGGATGAACATGTATGTAATGGATACTTATTAGCACAGAGATTTTAGCAAATATGTAAACCATTATTGATATTACCACCAGGCTGATGACAAATGTTATATAGTGGAACTTTTTTACCTAACGATTGCGCTATATTTTTAAATATGGTCTTAACTGTTTCTGGTATTCCCCACCCAAGTGTGTTTGCATAAGTTACAATATCAAAGTCTATTGAATATATTGCCAGTGAAAAGTGATTAGAATACACAACACCTTTACTTCCATCTGGATTAGTTACTTGCAAATTGCTCCACCACTGCATCCAACAGGAACGAGCAAAATCAGATGTCCTTCCTGAATATTAGCATATTTTTTACGAATTTGTGCATACAAATTTGCCTCCAGTTGTATGTTTGATGCATACCGCACCCATGACTTAGTATGATGAAATTCTGTATTAAGCATTATACTAATTTGATACAAAAGAGCCAGCGTTCACCAAAAAGGAATGTCAGATTTTCAATGTTGTACCGGCTACCTGCTATAGAGACTGTCTCATTTACAGCATGGTCCAGAACTATCTGTACATATGTTTGTAAATGATCTTGATCAAGCTGTGAAACAGCATCTATTGTCAAGTAATGTTGTTGCCCTGCCCAGTCAATTACCTTCCTAACATCATCTTGAATTTCCTTCCCAGCATGACATTTTTTGAACAGTTTAATTGTTTCCAATGAATGAGAACCATAGTCGAGCACAATTTCTGCTCCACGATTAACCTGAACATTATGTAAAATTTCATCTATCTGCAGCGATATTTTTATCGGATCATAAGAAGTAACCTGAACATTATTTCCACAATTAATATCAACTTTATTAGACCTGACTACTGTTGGAAATATGGACATAAAGGATTCCTTCCTAGTTAATACAGATCCAGATTTACCTTTACCTACACCTGGAGTACCTGGTCCTGCACCTGCCGAGCTACCTAAACTACCTACACCTGGAGTACCTGGACCTCCACCTGTCGAGCTACCTAAACTACCTACATCTGGAGTACCTGGACCTCCACCTGTCGAGCTACCTAAACTACCTACACCTGGAGTACCTGGTCCTGCACCTGTCGAGCTACCTAAACTACCTACATCTGGAGTACCTGGACCTCCACCTGTCGAGCTACCTAAACTACCTACACCTGGAGTACTTGGACCTCCACCTGTCGAGCTACCTAAACTACCTACACCTGGAGTACCTGGACCTCCACCTGTCGAGCTACCTAAACTACCTACACCTGGAGTACCTGGACCTCCACCTGTCGAGCTACCTAAACTACCTACACCTGGAGTACCTGGACCTCCACCTGTCGAGCTACCCACACTACCTAAAACCTGCAGTACCTCCACTTTCTAAACAACTTACGCTGAGAGGATTTTCACCTCCTCATACCACTGTAGCGTCCACCATGTCAGCCAAGTGATCATCGCCTGTCGGGTCAGCTCCTCTACATAGGCTGCGATGCGACGTCAGGAAGTGGTCCAGTAACACATCTTCCGACGAACAGACTCTGGTAAAGAACGGGCAATGCACAGCAGCACTGCGCGGCACTGCTTTCCGACGTGGCTCCTGGTGCTGGGGTCTTGTCTGACATTCACGGCTGGTCGAGTGGTGCTGAAATGTAACAATGTACAAGATAAGATATAAAAGTGTATTTTAAAAAACAACTCATCCTAGTGGTCAACCATGTGAAACTAATCATAACGTTTCGCGGCTGGCTGTACAAGATAACATATCATACAATCTGGAATGTTTCTTTGCAGCACCAACTAAAAAACGCATCGTACTTACTGTGCAACATGAATGCAAAAGTATCGGAGGCAGGGTGATGGATGAGCCGGCAACACTGATGATGACGTGGTCTTCCAGCTCGTCAACATATAGAGTAGGTCCAGCTGGGTTGTCTGAACCGGGCAGCTAGTACCTCCCGTACATGCGGACGGGAGCTGGATCCTGCCTGTAGACGGGGGTAGTGGTGTCCTGGAGGTATTGGCTCGCGCCTTGGCCTCCATACGCTGACAATGGTCTGCACGTGTGCGGGACAACTCTGCAGCTACCATGTCCGACTCCCTGCAATTACAGTCACACACACAACTTATGCATTTGTTTAAAAATATATATAATTCCCATTATGCACCAGTTTCATGCACACATGGCTGAAACATAAAATACCACATGGTAATAACAGTTTTCAACATCAAAAACTTCTAAAATTACACGCAATACACAATACATAACTGGTACAAATATATTAAACACAATATTGGTAACATCATGGAAATATATCTTTAGAAAGCAATCTCAATCATTTTTTTCAGTTATATATTAGTATCGTAAGCAAACAGTATAAATATTACAAATATCATTTATATACAATAAAAGGAGGCCCAGTATTGAGCCTTGGGTACTCCACATGTCATTTTTAGTTTAGTTATACTTTCCACTCTAGAAACAAACGTACTGTTATTTGTACTTACATGAGCTGGCCTCGTCTGTCACCTGACAGCAACTGCAGAACGCGGCTGGCTGCAGTCGTGTACAACAAGGTGTTGCCCTCAAGGGACGGATGGATGCCGTCCACGCTGAAGTGTCTGGGTTGGGAGAGGGTGCAATCCCAATCCCAGAAACACACGCCAAGGATCTGTGCAGTCATCTGGTGCAGCCGCAGGTTCCACAAGAGGCCAGTCTCATACAGGTCGTCATTGTGCAAAGAAAAAAATGAGTATCTATATTTTACTGATACTCAAACAATTTAAATATGTAATACCTGTGTGAATACGGAAGCTTACTATTTCAACAAAGGTTGCAGTATCACTACATTTCACTGCCATTCACATTTATTAATAGTAATTGAGCACAATTATGTTATTCGTAACATGGTCAACAAATGTTTCTCTCTATTGCAGTATCATTGCCATTCAAATTCATTAATAGTAATTGAGCACAATTATAGTATTCAGAACTTGTTCAACAGTTTGGTGTACATTGTTGCTATACTAAAAGGTTGTATAACATTACTATATTACTGGTACTCACTCATCATAGCAGGGGAGTACAGCAGAGACGACAAGAGGCACTCCTGGGTACATAACTTGTGTTTCTCGGATCAGTCGTCGGTGCTGCTCCAGTCCTTGGTGCAGACGGCGAAGGTCGGCACATATACTCTGCAGATGGTTGGTACCAACATGCAAAATTACGGCATCGACGTTCAACGCATCTGTCTCAGCAAGCACTGAAATTATATGCTTTGTCAATAGTACATTTTGCCAATCAAAAACAGATGGTGGACATAGCTTGCACCATGAATTGTGAAATTACTATATCAATTTACATTCACTGTATTGCTTCTATATTATATTTTATAGTTTGGACACAAGCAGCAGGTTATATGAGAAACAGTCCAACATGAATTAAATATGTCAATAATGTCATACAAATCACTGAAATTTATCTACAACTACAAAGCCGCCTTGCCAGGAAGCCGAAGAGGTTTTACAGAAAAAGACGTAGATCTGACCACCGATGCCACCGCCTACGGTCAGGAATAACCTAAGTAAACCTAAGTAAGTAAATGTTTTTTGACTGTACATGCAGATCTAAGCTGAAGAAAATCTTACCCTGGCGAATGTCGTTGACATGACCACCACGTCTGCAACGCAGATCAAAGTCCACATTGCTGACACTCTGGGGCAGGTACTTGAAGATGGAGTCGGAGAACACTGCCACCAAGTAGGACATGTTGCAGATCTGCAATCCAATAACCACAGTAGTTCACAATCGAGTAGTCCAAGCAAAAGCTATCAAAGTATCAAAAGCGAGCAGGCCAACGAGCAGCGAGCAAAACAAGTCTGTCATCCAAATGAATAAGCAGAATTGTGACACACCATTACAAACGATGATTATTTATACAGATGGAACCAGAGATTAAGGCCACACCTACTTCATGGAACCACCAATGCATGGTCTTGTAGCACAATCAAAACACACTCACTGTTGTGTGTTACAAAAGCCTTGGAAAGGACCATGCAGTTGGCTGAAATGAAATCGTACACGAAGGAGCCTAATTAGTCTACAGAGGTATTAGCCTAGCCGTAGGGCAGGGCTAGGTTGTGACAGACATATGCATAATATCCACTTACAGGTGTGTCTGATCCATGCTGTATTCAAAGGTGATAGCACTCAATCCACTTGGTCGTAACCTCGGTTGGGAATGTAAAATCAAACATAAACAAACAAACACACAAACAACAACAACATAAACTGTCAGTGTTTACACTGTGCTTCCCTTGATCCATGCTGTACACAAATACGATACTGGCCTTGGGTGTGAACCTAAAATCACAGGAAAACAAACAACAAGATTACTGCCTGTGTGTTTGACTGCTGATTATAACCATGCTACTCAGATCACGCCTACGTTGTGGAATTGTGCAATGCAAGACAGCCTACCACCAACTGTCATTACTGCAACATCTCTGTCAATTTTAATCCACTGGAATTCACTCCAATGCCCACACTTCGAAAAACATTACGATTTATTTACTATTCACTGCCATTAGATGTAACATGTGGCGAAACGGTGTATTGATAGTGTGTATAGTGAGAGAGTGCATATAAAACAACTGCCACTATAACCGTGACCAACTAATATAAATCTTTTTTGTATTTCTTAACTGCGCGTACAGTTCGTTTAAAAATGAGGACGGACACATGAATGAAAACGCGCTAATCATTACCGCTTCTCTTCCAGTCCCGCCTGCGCGCTCATGTTCAAATTACTTCCGCATCCCCTTCCGTTATGTATTGCGCGCGCAGACGTTACCGCCGATTCGCCAACTTTCAGTGCCTTGCGAACTTATACATGAGATATAGGCGACTTCCGGCGCTACCCGAAGGACACCAATGTAACTATTTAGAGTAACGCCATCTACCGCGGACGCCGGATGTCTATTCGTCGACACATTTCCTGGAATGCTAGAAATGTATTAGCAATTACAGTCACATGACTTCAGGTGTGACGGTACTACCGGCGTAGCGCACTAGTATATAATGGGAATACTGTGTTACGTGGTGGCGCCATCTAATGGGTCAAACTTCACTAGTCGGAATTTATAATAACTTGTGACAACAATCGAGACATACGAAAACAGACGAGACAACGTAAGAGACAACGTACGAGACAGTAGATGATACATCGTATGAGATGCCGTGTGAGACTACGGAAGGGACAACTTACATGATAACAGAAGATACAATGGACGATTTAACATATGAGACAACGGCCGACATAGCAATCGGATGTGACAACACACGAGACAACGGACGAGACATCGCTTGAGACTATAGACGGAACAACGTACATGACTACGGACGAAACAACATACGAGACAACGGATGAGACAGCCCTACTTCCATTTACCATAAAAGATTACAACCTTGCTGTCATAGTATAACGTTTTATTATTAAAACGGTTAGTGTGGTATCCCATCATTAAAGTAATAGGTTGACCTATTGACATAAAAAGAAACGTCATATAGTGAGTTTACATATCAGTTTAGGGTGAACCAGTTCATATAAGTAACACGTTTGTTAATTTAACGTATTGACTTTGCTTCTTTGAATGTTGTTTAGAGCAGATGGACAATGTAAAAGTGAGCAAACAGAACACGTAGTCATGGGAAATGATCAAATAGGACAATTACACAACGTAACATTTTTATAAACAGAACGCGTGAAAGTCGTAAATTATTGCCAGCTTAGTACGTTACCGAGGTAACTTTGTAAAAAAAATTACCTGGACCAACACGCTGGATAACATTTTTCACAGTAACGATAGACATGTAGAAATCAGGAAATTCAGGAAAATACATAGGAAAATTCACGAAAATTCAGGGAATTAGACAGGTAAATTAAGGAAATTCAGGAATTAGACAGATAAAAGTCAGGAAATTCAGGAAAGTGTCGCGCCATCTAGTAGAGTCAGCACTATTAGGAACCGGCCAAATTTTAAACGATTAAAATGACTATTACCTTTCAAATTACTATGGCCAAAACAGCTAAGGATAATCACGTGACATATCTTCATTCCAAGAGACAGCAACCTGTTCGTTGGTAATGTAACAAAAATGTACGCATATCGGAGAGATAGGCGACATCCGACGCCACCCAGCGGACCCTAATGTAACTAGTTACGTCGGATCTCTATTCGTCGACACACTTACAGGAATCGAAGCACAGGCTGAAGACCACACGTCAATATATCTAGCGTTTGCCATTGTACCGTGCATAATTAAAAATTAAACTCTGGTCAATGCTTTACGCAATTGCTTTACGCAAGTAAGGTATGTGCAACTGTCATATGTAAAAACAATATAGCATTGATTCATGTTAAACAGGCGACCAAGTGAGATAAGTGCAAGAGTCATATGTGTGGCAGGTTCAAATCCTGTCGGTCTTCAATATAGAAAAAATAAAGGTTGTGCATATAGACTTGTGTAAAGCTGTGATGTAACCGGAATTAGGGTGATGGGAAGGTCGTAGACCTGTCACATAAATTTAAGTCTTTAACACATTTTGCGTCAACATTTACTGAATGAGAGTATATACACGCGCACAAGTTCGGAATACCCAATAACCGATTTGCAAACAGTTTCTCCTAATTAGCACGCGTTCTTATTTAGTGACGTCATAGAATAAAACCGTATTTACAGGCGTGCAAGTTCCAAATGCCTGCTAATCAAATTACTACCAGTTGGACCGAACTACAAAGCGTACTTATTTAATAATGTCATTAAACAAAACTATATACAGGCGACAAGTTCCAAATGCCTGCTAATCGAATTATTACCAGTTGGACCGAATTACCCCGCGTACTTATAAAATGACGTTATTTTCACCGTAGTCCCGCCATTTTCACCAATTTCCCGCCATTTTACATCAAGCAATAAAAACTGTATGAAAGCATGTGATGTAAAAATAACTATCGTACCTACGCAGAGTGGCGACAGTTTAACTGATTTAGCAGAGAAGTTCCTTATAACCATTATAAGCTATACGTAGGTCTTATAGATATATAGTGTCATTCAGCGTGTGTAATGACGCATTACATTACATGATTGGCCTATTTCATAACGTCTATGTCCAATTTTTGATTGTTCATCATATAAAAAGCAAGAATATTTATGCAATACCGTACGGAAATAATACCAAGGGTCTAATTCCAAAATGGTCTCCTGTTCGAAAAAAACGAAGCTTTAGGTGCTGCTGTAGCATCGTCCTATATGTATTCTATATTTCTTATGCATTACTTCAGTTAAATACTAAAGCGTTGAATTTATCACGCTTTTATTTTAAATTACGTCTTATTATAACACCACATTTTATACATGTAGTCATCAATCTAACAAAGGCTCAGCCCTTAGGGTATAAGCCTCGGCATACGGGCCAAAAGTACAGATAGGCGGCACCACCTTCTACCTGGGACCTTGAAGTGAACCTGTACGGTAAATGGAAGTAGGAAGTAGTTTTGATAAAGTCTTGAAAGAGTATTACATACATTCGTGCCTCTTATGCTTTGTTATTGTTGACATGGAGTTAAAAAATGTGTAAACGCTATAATGAAATTGTCCATGTAAAAAGATAGGAATTACTGAAAAGATACCCCTCATACCTAAAACTACTGAGATAAAGACCCCGCCGGACCTAATTTCGCTGAAATTCCTATATTTGACATGGGATTTAGACCCTATACTTTAACATGGGGTTGAAATCGTAGTATGGAATACGTTATGCGTCGGTGCAACCGGTGGAACTAGTTCAATCCGGAATTACTTTCCTATTTTTAACATTAGAAACCGGAACTATTTTAGCACCTTGCACCGACAGATATCGGATTCCATACCACGATTTCAACCTAACATACTACTGATCACGAACAAATGTGCCCAACAAACAAAGTACAGGAAAATATATATTGTTTTACTTACGGTATATGGAACTATAAACATGTTATGTGAGACAACATTAAAAGACGGACTTCCGGCTACTCCCGGGTTTTCATAAAAATGGATGTGTGCGCCATTAGGTTGCCCGACCGGAAGCCGCGGTATCATCGACTGCTACAGCCGCCCCGACGGTCTTTGGCAGCACTGCTGCTACTGCGACTTGTACGCGTCCTGCTATGAGGTCGCGGGCACTATCTGGGACGACGTGGAGCTTAAGTATCTTGGCAAATCGCGCAATTGCCGTAGTAGAGAGCACAGGTTCTACCTGATGGAAACCATAATGCAGCCAAATTTCGGATGATTTAACCGATTTTATAGGTAAAACCGTTCATGATAAGATATTGTAAAACCCATACACACACACTCACATAACCACACACACACACACATACCCACACACGCACACACAAAACACACATGCGCGCACACGCACGCATGCACATACGCAAACACACAAACACTCACATACACACACACAAACCCACACAATCACACACACACAAACGCACATCAACACACAAACACACGCATACTTGCACACACTCACATCTACACACAAACATACACATACGCGCACACGCATGCTTGCACATACGCACGTACGTTGACACGCACATACTGGCAAATTCACACTGACACTCACACATATTCACTCACTCTCACACACCATCCACATACACACGCATGCAAGCACGCAGACACACACATACACACACCCACGCACACTAGATTAATTGTCACACTCACTCACTCTCTCTCACATACACGCGCGCGCGCACACACACACACACACACACACACTTACATTCACGTTGAACTAATTGTGACGAGGAATCTTTGATGTGGTGTGGTTCTTGCAGTTTTGGTGACATCTTGGAAACTATAAAACACCAATTTACCGACGTACTGTATTCTTACCCTGACAGTCTTTTCTTTCTTGCAGTTCATTCCTCGGTTCCAAACGGAAACGTTCAGGAATACCAATATGAATATTGCCAAGAACGTTGCTCGGAAACTTGATCCATTTGCTTTAAATTCAATATTTGAAGCAAAATTTCACTGAGCTACCAGAGACTGTATTTCAACGGAACCTTTGTAAGACATCAATTGAATAAAGAATCAGACAAAAGAATTTGTATTATCTTTGTTCACCTGCCATTTCTAGAACACAATATATGTTGTAATTTTCGACATTAGCTTCAATTTGGTTGGATATAATGTACTGTTAGATTAACGTCTATACAATATTTTTTTGTCCGACACGACCACATCAGACCAAACCAGACTCTCTCCAAATATAGTTCATTCACTATATCGACTTACACCGACTGCGCTACAACGTAAGCCACCGTGACATCACATTCAGGTAAACTTGATAACTTTCGATTACGTCAGAACTAGTCGTTGTCAGTCTGATGTACCATATAGTTGGAAGGCTTTGGTGACCTTCAGTAGCTCACATAGGAATGACGGTGTGGTGCGTGGAGATGAAAATAAGTTAAAATAATAATTGTCTACATCATAATAATACAATCAAGTAATACGTGTAGTCAAAAATAACTAATTCATTTATATAGCTAGATTAGGTGGGGTGGAGCCGCAAGATGAATGGTGTTCACACCTTGTTGGAAATGACAAAGTGACTGGAGTTCATGATTAGTTATGAGAACGTAGGTTTTAATTGGTTATTATTATGCGATAACATGAGTATGCATATGTATTTATGTCATTGTGTTTCTATGTATTTGTTGGGATCTTTTTGAGTGCGGTTACATGCTACAATAAGATATTGTGGCAGAATAATATTCAAGGCGCGTCCGAATGTTATGACGATCATCAGAGGGAGTACGTGAGCTATCAGCTCACAGGACGTCCATGGACCGGTTCCTAATCGCGCTGCATGCATACAAAATGTACATTAAAAGGACAGTGGGTCTCTTCAAAGTTGAGAGGGCCAGGGGATTTTTTCGTGGTTCTGTGCTGCAAGATCTATTATTGTTCCGGAACCACCAACAAGAACTTACGATGCGATTGAATGAACATCTCAACATCGCAGACAAGCAGGCCTTCATGAACGTGCTAACCAACCGCCGGAGCGGAAGCGGAAAGAACCTCTGGTTACAGGTGATTCACTCGTCCGTGATCACCTACATGTAGGAACGTGCACCCTGACCTACTTCTACGCCAAACGCGAGGTCCACGATGACGGAGTGAACACGGGTCCCGTGGACGGGTAGAAGACGACGTCACCCGATCATCCTTCGATCCACCCGTTTATCGAATAACGGACGATCTCGGCGAGATGTTGGACGGAACCTTCTACGAACCGAAGTTGCAGAAGGTCTCGGTGCCAGCCAACAAACTGTGACGCGTGGAATTGTTACTGCGTCGACGAAATGTAGGCAGGCGTACGTAGGTGTTGGTGAAATGGCACGGCTACCCCTCCAAATTTAACAGCTGGATCGACACACACTAACAGGCACTGATGAAAACATCAACCTGACCAATAAACCGTTCAACCCGCCCGTACCACCAGTATGCGCTAGCTATTTCCGGTCACGTGACCTGAACAGTGTAAGCACCGGAAACTGAGTCAGCAATTCTTACCATGCCGCCCCAATTGATGTTCCATATAGACCTACACACTACTACCCGTGTCGGGGATAGTTCGGAAAACTAATATAGTATTCCTGCCTTAAACATGCATATGTAATTAATGCTACTAATCTTGACTCATCAGTCTTGCCTTACAGTACGCTTACTTCAATAACGGATTACTTACATTAAATCAATCAATCAAAATTTTGAAAGACAGAAATCATTAATCAACTGCTGATCATCTTACGTGTGAAAGCAAATTTTCAAATAACTAATGATTTATAATAACTACACCTGTTGCTGATCATAAAACAGCTGTGCTCACGTAATGGAATGGCGTGTCTGTAGTTGGTACACTCAGACGTAATTTAATATGAGGTCAAATAAACACATTGTTGTTTGTTCTTCAAACACATATGGAGGAGCTATGATAGACCGAGTGGCATTCCTCTTTCGTACTTCAGAACATTTTCTCATTTACCATTTCTCGTCATTCCCTTAAAATCATAGATATTTAGAATACCATGGATTAACCACTCCCCTACTTCCAGCGCTACAACTCGTACTGGGTATATTTTTGTATACATTTCCTGGTAGACATGGATAGACGTATACAATAGCACATCCGCATAATAATTAATTTGTGAGCCGTGTCAATTGAAAAATAGTGATAAATTATTTCACAGTTTTCGCGCAACGTTTAGAATAAGAAACAAAATGGGCTCACGATGAATAGAACATTCGGATATTGACTACAAAACTGTCTTATTAGTCGGGCTGTCACGACACGGTCGATACCGAGTTTCGAAGCCAACTGACAAGTTGAAGTGTCAGTGATGCCGTCTAAAACAGGCGTGTGCAGCCAACGTCAACGTGTGTGTGTGTGTGTGTGTGTGTGTGTGTGCACGCGAGTGCGTGTGGGTGAGTGCGTGCATCCGTGCGTGTGTGTGTGTGTGTGTGTGTGTGTTTGCGTGAATGCTTGCGTGTGTGTGTGTGCGTGCCCTTATATAGCATGTGCATGTGTTGGTGTACACGTGTGCGAGTGTTCGAGTGTGTGTGCGAATAGATTATTATTGTTTTTACAGCCTGTCGTCTTTTACTCACCGATCAAATCTTCTTTGCTATTTATCCTCTCATTATATAAAAATTAGAACTTACGGGAAAATCGTTAAAATGTTCCAAATTAAAAACATATCAGAAACGTAACCACATGATTTCAGTCAACAGCAGACGGCGATTGATTTCGAGATGATGTACGTGACCTAGATAGCACTGGTTTATGTTTACGGAAGCGACCGTCTATCCATCTTCCCTTCTCAGTTGACGGCCATATAGTATAGTACTTGAAAATATTAAATTGCCTAAATTAATCAACCCACAATAGATCCAGGCATACATATGCTAATATATATATATATATATATATATATATATATAAATATATATATATATATATATATTAGCATATGTATAAATATATATATATATATATATAATTATATATTAGCATATGTATGCCTGGATCTTTTATGGGTTGACTAATTTAGGCAATTTAACATTTTCAAGTACTATACTATATGGCCGTCAACTGAGAAGGGAAGATGGATAGACGGTCGCTTCCGTAAACATAAACCAGTGCTATCTAGGTCACGTACATCATCTCGAAATCAGTCGCCGTCTGCGGTTGACTGAAATCATATATATATATATATATGTATATATAAATGTTATTGTTATTAAACTTCAACACGTAATGTCCCAAACAACCCGACCGAATAATTCGTGAACAAGCAATGTAAAATTCATACGATATCGTTGAGCTGTGATGTCTACCATTTATATATATATATATATATATATATACATTTGTTGCAACTGTACCACGTGAAATATTTGTAACAGGTTATATTTGAGCATATTGGTAAACCGCCTATCTCATCAACTGTCCACTCGGTGTTGTGTTAATTTCATGTCCGTTGCGAGCGGCTGATTGGATCATGATTACTCTGTTTCATTATTTTTATTATCGAATAAAAATAATTATTATAGTGCGGATGAACGTATACACAAAACAAAGGCTGCAACATGACACTTTCCATAATTTGTACTAATAATAATCGCTCACTTGAAAAACGTAAAAACGCGGCTCTTGCATGTCTTCTGGGGCAAAATTTAAATTGTAAGCGCGATACGGATCGTTTGCACGAGCGACTGTTGATCCGATTTGTTGGACTATAATATAGTGTCGCGCGATAGAGCGGTGCAAGAGTCGGTCGTACAGGGTGAATGATGAGTAAACGGAGTGAAACAAAATACCACACGTCGAAACGACAGTAAAAAGAGTTTCGGTTGATTTGTTTGAGAGGACTTCACGGCTACCCTACCTCACCGTGGTATAATAGATGTACTTACTCTCGTCGGCGGAATAACACAGCAGGATGACGGCGAGCAACGCCACGGTGAAGCACAGTTGCTTGCACATGGTTGCAGCCTGTCACTGTCCACAGAAAAAAACACATCGACTAGCATTAATGTTAAAAGGAGGCTGTGTGTTCCTAGGTTTTGATTTATTACTTAATATAATGTTATTAAGACGATAATAAATATATATTGAAGGAATACAGCGCGACAAATTGTGCTTAGTAAGCCCGTAACAATATGAAATATATACCCCGGAGCATGTTCAAATTGTAAAGAAAACATCTAGTTTCAAAACAATTTTATTGGCAATAATGCAGATGCCTACTGGGTTAACCGCAACCCCTTTGATGTTCAACACTTTCCTATTTATCCACATTTAGTACGGCAGATTTCCTGTTATAAGTTACTGTGGTGGCTAATTCAGGGTAGAGGAACATATTGCATTCCTTTATTAATGTCTATACGTGCAATACGTTACGTAATTAATGATCTTACTGGTAATAAACTTCAGACGTACAATGTTGAACACCGTGTAGGTATTTCTTGTTCATCACCACAGGTAAATATAATTAAAATATAAATTATAGTCGCAGTAAACACGATCCTAGCTCGTGCACGATCGTTTGCGTTCATTGATCTTTCAAAATGACGATATTTAATTGGTCGAAGGTGTTTGTGGGGTCCCACGTTGAGCCAGCACTCAAAGTTAATAATTCTTTGTTTATGACTGCTTGCGATACAATGCGTTTTGACGACAACAATTAAAACGTAAATTACCGTCCACTGAGAGATTCCCAAATGATTTCTCTACCTACGCTAATGAAGCTATCAATTGCTAATATATATTCATCAGTATGTATATATTTACACACACACACACACACACACACACACACACACACACACACACACACACACACACACACACACACACACACACACACACACACACACACACATACACACACACACACACACACACACATATATATATATATGTGTGTAAATATATATATACTGATGAATATATATATATATATATATACATACATATATATATATATATATACATATACTGACGATGATAGAGAGCCATACATGCATACAACGTAAAACAAAACGCTTTTTTTGAGTCATTTCTTTAGGATCGCAATGTTTTAAACGTATTTCATGCACATTGGTGTCCCTACTGTAGAATGTAGGAAGGAGTGAGAGTTATTAGAAAACTATAACAGGCCAGTCATAGCACAGGGAGGTCATAGTCTTAAATCCAGCGCTGCATTCGATGTTATTCACCATCTATGGGCACGAAAACCACTATTCAGGTGCCGCCACCTATTGACTGACGCAAGAGTCCTACAAGAAATGGTCTAATAATTCTAATTAATACAAGAGGCCGGTCGATTGCGTCATCATTGGAAGCCTAACCTGAACCATAACTAACTATAAATATTTTCTAGTACTAACCCTAACTCTAACTACACACTAACAACCTTACCTCTAATTAATAATGCGATTGACACTAGCCATTTATTCCCGAAATTTGATTGGTTCCGAAAGATTACGCACTCGACCCTTGTGCAAGTTTAATATATCCTCGGAACTTTTCAAAGCGCTTTACACTTTACTCCATGGAAGACCTGTTCAATCGAACACCATCTCGATTTTTGTGGTAAGCATCTAGCCACGCTGCAATTAATGCGCGAAGAATCTTCGAACACAAATTCTCGCCACTGTCTGTAACCTGGTACTCATTCATACAGCTGATTGAACTGAAGCAACGATGCCCAAGGTTCAACACCGCCGCACAGGATTCGAACCCGGATTCTTTCGGTCGAGAGTCCGAAGCTCAAGCCGCAGCGCTACGGTGCACAACGTGTTGCTCTCCACGTGTTGTTAATTGATTAAACACAGCAAAAACTGTTTGTTCTAACCCTGTTGTTGTTCATGTTGTTGCAAATATTTCCTAAGAAATACGAAATACGAAAATTAATGCAATATTAAGATATTTCACCATATTAATGTGGTCTTGCGAACACAACAGTAGGACACAAAATATACATTTTGACTGTGCTGGATCAAATAGTGCAATAAACTGGTTTAATCTCCACTACGATTATGCACTAAATATTACACAAGAGTACTGTAACTTTGCGAGAATAATTGAGACGGGAGAATTAGAAAGAGAGCATCCATGATTCAGCCACGCTACAATTAATGCGCGAAGAATATTCGTACACAAATGTCCAACACTTCTTATAGTGAGGTACTCATGCATACAGTGAACTGGAGCAACGTAGAGAGAACGAACTTGACCAAGGTTCGACACCGCCGCACAGGATTCGAATTCGGTTCTCTCGGTCGAGAGTCCAAGCTCTAGCCACTGCACCACAGCGCTCCACCTTCCCCGATTACACACCAGGCATTTTTGTGTAGGCAACCAGCATAATTATACTCACTGTTTACTCCTGTAAAGCAAACCTATCCAGCTTCGATTATCTTGTTTAACTTACGTTTTTGTTCCTAGAGTAAATACTAACATTGGAACTAGGGCGTTTTCTGTTTCTCCACAAACTGTTTGGAATAAGCTCCCCTTTAATGTTAAAACAGTTGAAAATATTAAACAATTTCGCTGTCATTAAACACATACCTTTATCAATTTGTTAATCCACAATAGCTCCCTGGCCTAACCATTCGTCTGCTGACAACTTTAATATTGCTTACAATTTTAATATTAACAAAACCTTTTGTCTTGATGCACCTCTGAGCTTGGCTTCTAAGGATTTAGGCGCAATAGGAGTTACCTTATTATTATCTATATTTACTCTTGTCGTAGACCCGCATTTATCTTTCGATAATCTGCCGCAGAATGGGAACCGCTAGAGAAATTTACGTGTAGTCTTCGGCATCAGCTTCGATTCTGGAAGTTTGTCAACGAATAGAGATCCGACATACATGGTTGATGGCGTTACTCTAACTAGTTACATCGGTGTCCGTTGGGTGGCGCCGGATGTCGCCTATCTCGCATGGCTGCGCAGAGTTTTTATATTAACGGAAGTCATGCATCCGGAAGTTAATTGTTTGAAAGTTGTCCGCTTTCTAATAGTGCTTATTCTACTAGATGGCGCCACACTTCGTGTAGGAAATTCCCTAAACCGCGTGAATGGCGTGGGCACATATAATGCTTGTAAATACGGAAGTTTAAATACTGGAAGTATTTCACTGGAAATATGGCCACTTTATGTACATGTGTGTTCCGTTACATGGCGTTGTACCTCATACTTAAAATTTCAGTAAGTTGTACAAGTGCCATATCCATCAACTTGTATTTTTTTGGAAATGATGCCTCAAATAGACGATTACCTCTTTGTGTGAAGTCATGTCACGTGATTTTCCTTAAATATTATGGGCATATTAGTTTTTTCAAATCTACTTAGTCAAATCGAACAAAGCCCTGACTGATAGATTAACAAAAGAATTGTTGTCACTGAAATGAGAACAGTGAGGAGTGCTTTGACGATGATGACAATTTAAAATAAAAACAAACACACAAAAACATAATGTCAGCACAATTTTATTTTATTTTTTGATTCATATATTTCTCAAAATAATCGACAAAATATTCCCGACATGATGTATCTTGCACACTGTTCATGTGGATTGTATGTCGTACTGGAACTTGTTTTACGCAAATAGGTAATCATAATATTGGGTTTCCTGCATACGCTTGTCGGAAAGATCGTTGTACCGGCTCAACACCTGTTTATACAAGACAACCTTTTTGGGGGGACCGACCAGGACCTTTTTCTTGTATGCTCCATGGTCATCCGATATGGAGACAGGAACGCCGAGCCTGTTGCTGGGGCCAGAGTCGAAATTGTCATTGTGGGCGCCGGACAAGTGGATTCGGTGACGTGGTGCTTATCGATAGTCCGCAGCGACTGAAGGCAATGTGTTTCCAGTTGTCCCGATATGTGAAATACCTCTTGCAATGTGAGCACTGGAAAGGTGCTAAGGAGGGTGATGGTGGCACGAAATTACGCGTTAGTGTAAGGAAGTTGTACAAGTCTACCGTATTGGTCAGCTAATTTTTTTAATGAAATTACCTCGGTAATGTACTAAACTGGCAAGAACTTACGATTTTCACGCGTTCATACGCTAACATTCTAAGATGTTACCTGCGTCGTGCACTACACTGGTACGAATTTACGACTCTCACGCATTAATGAAAGAATGTTTTACCAGTCTATAGTGTTGAAACGATAAAAACCCACAAAGAAATTCCATCAGAGAGGTGAATATAGGCTAGCAATATCTACATATGTTAATGTGTGTTGACTGAATTACAGTATCTCTCCAAACTCTTCAATTTGAGCGTTTCAGCGCTGTAGATTTGTAATATTTTCTGAGAATTTACGACGTTCACGCATTCATACGCTAAAAATCCACTACACTGGCACGAATGTTATACTAGGATAACAAACACACAAGATAACTTTTGTACGTTTTATTTGGCACAAAAAGCAGAAAGATTAGTTACAGGTCACACTTCATTATTACCAGCACCGGAAACAGAGACTTGCAACCAAGCCTTTGATACTACACACATGTTCGAATGTCATTTCGGATAGTTTAAAACCTGCCTCTAGTAAAACAGTCAACCAGTCTTTAATCACCACGGATAAACTAATGTACTCAATGGCCTCATGAAAAGAACAAGACAGAGTTATTTACAGATCACCCTCCATTACTGCCAGCACCGCCACTGTTCCGAAACGGAGTCTTGCAACCAAGTCTTGATATTACACCACTGATTGGACGTCAGGTCGGATAGCTTCACACCTGCGTCTAAGAAAACACTGAAACAGTCTTTCATAAAATCAGTTGAACTAATGACCTCAAAGTGCATGTAAATTAGAATGCCATAGGGGAAGAGGCAGTCGTGGTGGAGTTGACTAAGATAGTCTGTATCACAACCGGGGTATTGTCGTCTGGAGAGCTAGACGCTATGTGACGTGCAAGCATGTTCTTAATTTTGGTCACAGGAATGTCAATGGTAAAGATCAGACCACCGGAAGGAGAGGAAGTAAACATATTGGAGGTGTCGATACATGTTCTGACATAGTCAGAAGCGGAAGTCATGACATCGAAAGTTGGTGTTGATGGTGGTTTGTTATCATTAATCATCTCTGTCGTCACAGCGACCATTTGTTGCCTATTTTGTGGTTGCGGGCCTTCAATGTAGTTTTGTAAGAATATTTCAATAATATTGAGAATATTAAAGACTATATAGTAACAATATACCGTTAATAGAGTACGGTGGCATAACGACAGGTAGGAATAGGTGATGAGAAGTTACGTGACAAGAAGTAAGGTGACAAGATGTATGGAGATAAAGATAAATTATGGAAAATAATTATCCGTGGACGCGACCGTATAGGAAGTAAAGACGTTTCCGGATGTTGACATGAAGGACAACGATGGGGGCGGTCATGTTGGAAGTAAACACGTGACAGCATATTGTGTACTAGGATGTTGACACGTAATAGACAGGCCCGACTATATAGGAAGTAATGACACGTAACGACGTCGTTTTAGTGGAAGTAAAGACACGGTGGACGCCCTTTTAGCGGAAGACATGGGGACGCCATTTTAGGTGAAAGTATATAGCAAAACAGTGTAAGGTATGACTCCTCACCAGCGTCCATTTCCGGTCCCCACAACAGCCGCAGGTCATGTGCTGCTTTCAGTTGTTTTACGTGTAAAATACACCTTACACTTCGGGCAGGTGAACGGAGCCAGGGAGGGCGGTGGTGGTCTCCTTGGCAGTAGGGGCGCCTCACCGGCAGCGATCGTTTGAACCATAATATACATGCCCGAGACCACGTAACCGTGTCGTTAGCATTGCAAATGACCCCTATCATCGACAATCATACGCTTCTTGCAGCACCTACATCCGATGTAGAATGGTGTATGCTGGCTTACTTTGTCGATAAGGAGACCTCTGATTTTGCTAACGGCTTCGGCTCTTACCCTTGCTTTCAGAGTCGCCACGCCCACGACCTCTGGTTTCGATGGCGGAGAAGGGCGGTTGGTCACCTGAATGCTCGGTCGGCCCGTCGGCTCGTCCTCGTCGCTCGAGTCTGCTGCATTACGGGGGCGGTAATAGGGTGTCTTCAACATGATGTTAGCCTGGTGTCGTCGTGATACGATTGACGATGAGCCTGCGGAACGCCGCGCTTATATAGGAATATGAAGGTCACGTGAGCGTACCGGAAAGTCACGTGGACTTGCCGAATAAGCACAGACTGCACAGTAGAAACTACAGGCGCGGACTGCAGAGTAGAAACTACATGCGCGGACTGCACCTTGACCTAGAACATTAAGGTTGACCGTGACCGTGAGATTTATATTTGACCTTTACCTTGATATTCACCTTGACCATTGACCTTTGTGCACAGGAAGTGTCATCATTGCTTTTGCTGCGATCGGATCCAGCATCGAACGAGACCTACTTACTATAATATTTACACAGAAAACTTTCACATACATAGATAGTAATGAATGATAGTCGGTGACGGTCTGACGTGGTTTGGTCTGGTCTGGTCTGGTCTGGTCGGGCGAAAAGTGCCAGTGTATTCAGGCCTTTGTGTTTCTCACTTTTATGGGTTACTGGCGCGGGGAAATCACTATCTATAATTACTCTGAGATCTAAATTTATTACAAGCGAATTACCACATTATTGCCTACTAGAGTGCATTTATTCGTGTATGTTGTACGAAGTACATCTCACTGCTCTATAGACAAGCCGCTCAGTAGTTTTAGTATATATTCAAATGTCAATATTAAATTGTAATATTAAATGGATTTGTTGTAGTTCAACAATTTGTACAACCACACTTATTAATGTTATTTTGTACTAATATATAATACGTTTAGTTATATACATCTGGCAAAACAGAATGAAAACAGTAGGGTCTTGTATTCCTGAAAGCACAGGAGAGGGATTCCAACGATTATGATCTCGTCGATACCTCCCGACAATCGTTGCCTGAATGTCAATAGCAAGGTGTTACAAACTTGTTTTTGTGGTTTGTATATATCAACCGCATCCCACGGCCTTCATCAACAGACTAAAGTTAAGGGTGTGTCACATGACCTAGGTCAAGACCCGGAGCAGGCCTCGTGGGAGCTCCTCACCGACATATCTGTTCAGTGAATGCTTCTTGAAGTGAAATATACATACCACAAAACAAGATTCTTGAGAGTTAAATAGGTACACAACCAACAACCGATAAATGTTATTTTCTATCGATTAATATATATAACAAGTTTGTCCCCCGTAGGATTAGTTCCACATGCACGTCAGCAAAGAATCCTTATACATATCGAGTGTCTATTTTTATTTATGTGTATCCTTATAATTTATAAATTATAAAACATGTTTTATTAACAACCCAGCTGAGTTGGATTCACATTATGCAGTCGATAAAAGAATACAATTAATACAGTGAAACGTTACACATTTGTAACACAATCGTCTTTTTTGACATTTAATGTTTATTGCCTGTTATATAATCCACATGGTATTAAAGAGTTACGATATCTGTTCGTCCGGGTTGTTGGCAATGAGTACAATTTCATCATCGTCATCATCATTGTGCAGCCGCAGTGTCCCGTGGTTCAACGAAGGCCTCAGCATGTCATTTCCAAATCTGCCTCTCTTACGCTATCCTCTGCCAGATGGTGCCCTTCCAATAATCATCTAGCTCGTTTCTCCACCGTCTCGCCTTTCGTAAAGTCTCCAGGTTGTGATACGCGATGTCCGTCGATTATCTAATAGTCTGAGTATGTGCCCAGCCCATGTCCACCTCTAATTTGTTGTATCACGTCTATGTCCTTTGTCTTCTGTCTTACCCAGATGTTTGTTTTTCTCCTGAAATGTGATTGTTAACATACTTCTCTCCACCTTTGTTTTTGCGGCTGCTAACCTGTTCTTTGCCTGGATGGTGAGTGTCCATGTTTCCACGCCGTATGCCATCGCTGGAAATACAGTACGCATGAGTTGTCTCTTCAAGCAGGTTCCAAAGTTACCCTTGAAGATATCGCGGTGTTTGGCGAATGCTGTCCAGCCGGCGGTGATTCTTCTTTGAATCTTCTTGTCTTGTTTTTTCCCTGATACTGTATCGCTGTATCTAACTGCGTGGTGCTGATATGTATATATGTATTGCTGTGTCATTTTCTGGCATCACTTTTGTCTTCGAAATGTTCATCTTACGAACATGTTTTTACTTTTATTAACTACTCCTGCAGCATTTTGTGTAGTTCTTGCGATGTAGTAGCGCATACGAATATGTCGTCGGTGAAGCGAAGATGATTGAGATATTATCCGTCTATCCATAAGACTCTGATTTCCCTGGTCAGTATTCCGAATATGCTTTCGAGTGTTGCCGTAAACAGCTTGGATGATACGTCGTACTCCTCTCTTTCAGTTGAAGTGACTGCTCTTTTTGGGTAGGTGGACAGTCATCGAGCAGTTGGTATAGATGTCTTTCAAGAGTTCGATGTACACGTCTTCTATCCCCTCTTCTTGAAGCGAGGTCTGTATTGCTTGTGTTTACACCGAGTCAAAACCTTCTAGTAGTCGACGAAAGCGATGCAGAACGGAATATTATATTCTAGGCAGTTCTCTTTCAATTTGTTTACGACGTGTATGTGGGCTGGCGTTGAGTATCTGTTTGTGAATCCTGATTGCTCTCGTGGTGTGTTTTCGTCGAGTTTCATCTCTAGCCTATTCGTTAGTATCTTTGTGACTAATTTGTACATGTTTGATAACAGACATATCGGTCTGTAGTACTGTAAATCTTTCTTATTTCCCTTCTTGAAGATTATCACGATCTTTGCGTTCTCCAAGTGGTGGGTATTCATCTTTCTGATAAGCATTTAGCATGCAGCTTAGCCATGAACTTTTTCCCATGCCGTTTCGAAGTAATCGGTCTGGTATTCAATTCGGTCGCACAGTACTATCAATACATGAAGGCATTGTACCAGGGCGACGCCGAATGCGCAGAGCGCATCAAAGCAGCAAAACACGCGCGCATCACAAAACGGAAATGCAAAGTTGGGGAAACGAGATGTGGTTAGAATGATGTCCGGGTTCACTGGATGCGTCATTTGTTACTCGCAAATTTCAATGCATCAAAGGATTTTACAGTCGTATTTTGGCAACCGGAAATGCTGAACTAGTGCAGTGTGTGCCATCGAAAGAAGGCTTTTGGGGATTTGGACGTGGCAACAAAAACGGTCAAAACACTAATAGAAAACTGTTGTGCGATGTGCGCGACAACTACTTGTAGACACCGTGACTCCTGAAACAATTCGCAATAACTACCTTGTTTACCGTTGTTATTTTAAAGTACAAGCAAGGAATATATGCGTAATTAGTCTCATGAATATTACTTAGAAAAGTTATTATTTCTTTGGTTTATCCACGTAACGTCACAAAGCATTGTGAAATTTTGTTTGGTTGTCTGGGACCACGATAACGTCATTATCATAATCCTATATAAGGCTAGTGGTAGCGGCGACCAGGTCGTCAGTCGTACAACGACAGCGTTGTGACTTACACCATCCTTGGGACTCCCTACTACTAGTACTCTCCTGCAACGTTCAGCGACAGCGACGTAGACGAATCGACTAGCCGACCACCGTCGCCGTCTATCAGCCAATCACCGTCGCCTTCTGTCAGCCGATCACCTTCGCCGTCTGTCAGCCGACTATTCGCACCGCCTGTCAGCCCAACACTCGCACCATATCGGCGCCCATCACTCGCACCGTCTACTCACAACGTACCGCTACCGTAAATCGTCGACGTCGCGACACAATTCCAGAGAGTCACCGATCCGGTTATTGTGAAAGGCCTCGTTATTGACAAAATACGACAAAATGCTTCATTCTATATTGGTTGTCTTTTCTACAAGAAGCACATGTGGGTCGACGTCCTTGGAGACACGAATACGTGAACTGTGATGCGTATTTGTATGCGAATGTGGTGCGATCTAGCAGGAAACATATATCCACGAAGTAGCCATCTTTTCGGCAACACACTTCCTTATTTAGAAACACCGCCTGTGACCATTCCATTCACGTGGTTTAGGGAATTTCCTACACGAAATGTCGTGCCATCTAGTAGAATCCACACTAATAGGGAGCGGCCACCTTCCAAACTAGTCAATATCGGTTGCACGACTCCGTTAATTATAACACTGTGCGCTTATATGTGTGTTAGGCGACTTACGGCGCCTCCCAACGGATACCGATTTAACTACTTAGAGTAATGACATCTACCGTCTATTCGAATCTCTATTCGTTGACACACTTCCGGGAACCGAAGCAGATGTCGTAGACAACACGTCAGTATCTCTAGCAGTAGCCATTCTGCGGTGCATTATTGCAAAATGAACGCCGGTAAACGACGAATAACCAATTTCACAGGCGCATCATCTTGTGTTGGATACCCTTCTGTCTATGGAGTTGTGGTCGTCGGCACCGTGGTGGCGCCGGAACGAGGCGTCCTGCGAGTTATTGGCCTACCAAGAAGCGCCACCTAGTGACATTACATGTCAGTTTGGGGCGACCAGTTCGTATAGGTAACTTTCAAAAAAGGCCATTATCGAAAAATGACGATGTCCAAAACAGCTAAAGAAAATCACGTGACATACCTTCATTCTAAGAGGTAGCGACCTGTACTGGTTCACTTCCAATGGTGCAGCCATGAGACTCGTATCAGATATCGATTCATTTAATAGAAAGCATATGTATACAAACAAGCCATCTTTCCAGCGACACACTTCCGTATTTACAAATAGCGGGAGCGCCCAGAGGTGATATTTACTTCTCGACATTTTGGTTTGTATTATTATCGTAAAGGTCTCTATGGGTAAATTTTATATACCCTGATATAAGGCTCCTACATCTAGCAACATTGTGCATTGGTACAGATTCAATTGCCCTTCTTAAGTCGATGTAGTGGTCCTCTACGCTATCTATTTCAGCAGAGTTGGTCGGACAATACGTGACGATAACAGATGTAGCAGGATTGCCGCTGAAGTTGGCAATCGTAATTCGTTTACTGTGTGTTGTTATGTTCTCTAGGGCTCCCATGCCCCTTGTGTTGAGCAGACTGCCTACTCCTCCCTCTGCTGTGTGTTATAATGTTCTCTAGGGCTCCCAGGCCCCTTGTTTTGAGCAGACTGCCTACTCCTCCCTCTGCTGTGTGTTGTAATGTTCTCTAGGGCTCCCGTGTCCCTTGTGTTGAGCAGACTGCCTACTCCTCCCTCTGCTGTGTGTTGTAATGTTCTATAGGGCTCCCAGGACCCTTGTGTTGAGCAGACTGCCTACTCCTCCCTCTGCTGTGTGTTGTAATGTTCTCTAGGGCTCCCGTGCCCCTTGTGTTGAGCAGACTGCCTACTCCTCCCTCTGCTGTGTGTTGTAATGTTCTCTAGGGCTCCATGCCCCTTGTGTTGAGCAGACTGCCTACTCCTCCCTCTGCTGTGTGTTGTAATGTTCTCTAGGGCTCCCAGTGCCCCTTGTGTTGAGCAGACTGCCTACTCCTCCCTCTGCTGTGTGTTGTAATGTTCTCTAGGGCTCCCGTGCCCCTTGTGTTGAGCAGACTGCCTACTCCTCCCTCTGCTGTGTGTTGTAATGTTCTCTAGGGCTCCCGTGCCCCTTGTGTTGAGCAGACTGCCTACTCCTCCCTCTGCTGTGTGTTGTAATGTTCTCTAGGGCTCCCATGCCCCTTGTGTTGAGCAGACTGCCTACTCCTCCCTCTGCTGTGTGTTGTAATGTTCTCTAGGGCTCCCGTGCCCCTTGTGTTGAGCAGACTGCCTACTCCTCCCTCTGCTGTGTGTTGTAATGTTCTCTAGGGCTCCCATGCCACTTGTGTTGAGCAGACTGCCTACTCCTCCCTCTGCTGTGTGCTGTAATGTTCTCTAGGGCTCCCGTGCCCCTTGTGTTGAGCAGACTGCCTACTCCTCCCTCTGCTGTGTGTTGTAATGTTCTCTAGTGCTCCCGTGCCCCTTGTGTTGAACAGACTGCCTACTCCTCCCTATGCTGTGTGTTGTAATGTTCTCTAGGGCTCCCTTGTGCCCTTGTGTTGAGCAGACTGCCTACTCCTCCCTCTGCTGTGTGTTGTAATGTTCTCTAGGGCTCCCATGCCCCTTGTGTTGAGCAGACAGCCTACTCCTCCCTCTGCAGTGTGTTGTAATATTCTCTAGGGCTCCCGTGCCCCTTGTGTTGAGCAGACTGCCTACTCCTCCTTCTGCTGTGTGTTGTAATGTTCTCTAGATCTCCCTTGCCCCTTGTGTTGAGTAGACTGCCTACTCCTCCCTCTACTGTGTGTTGTAATGTTCTCTAGGGCTCCCGTGCCCCTTGTGTTGAGTAGACTGCCTACTCCTCCATCTGCTGTGTGTTGTAATGTTCTCTACGGCTCCCGCGCCCCTTGTGTTGAGTAGACTGCCTACTCCTCCCTCTGCTGTGTGTTGTAATGTTCTCTAGGGCTCCCGTGTCCCTTGTTTTGAGCAGACTGGCTACTCCTCCCTCTGCTGTATGTTGTAATGTTCTCTAGGGCTCCCGTGCCCCTTGTGTTGAGTAGAATGCCTACTCCTCCCTCTGCTGTGTGTTGTAATGTTCTCTAGGGCTCCCATGTCCCTTGTGTTGAGCAGACTGCCTACTCCTCCCTCTGCTGTGTGTTGTAATGTTCTCTAGGGCTCCCATGTCCCTTGTGTTGAGCAGACTGCCTACTCCTCCCTCTGCTGTGTGTTGTAATGTTCTCTAGGGCTCCCATGTCCCTTGTGTTGAGTAGACTGCCTACTCCTCCCTCTGCTGTGTGTTGTAATGTTCTCTAGGGCTCCCATGTCCCTTGTGTTGAGCAGACTGCCTACTCCTCCCTCTGCTGTGTGTTGTAATGTTCTCTATGGCTCCCATGTCCCTTGCGTTGAGCAGACTGCCTACTCCTCCCTCTGCTGTGTGTTGTAATGTTCTCTCGGGCTCCCACGCCCCTTGTGTTGAGTAGACTGCCTACTCCTCCCTCTGCTGTGTGTTGTAATGTTCTCTAGGGCTCCCAGGCCCCTTGTGTTGAACAGACTGCCTACTCCTCCCTCTGCTGTGTGTTGTAATGTTCTCTAGGGCTCCCACGCCCCTTGTGTTGAGTAGACTGCCTACTCCTCCCTCTGCTGTGTGTTGTAATGTTGTCTAGGGCTCCCATGCCCATTGTGTTAAGCAGAATGTCTAATCCTCCCTCTGCTGTATGTTGTAATGTTCTCTAGGGCTCCCATGCCCCTTGTGTTAAGCAGAATGTATAATCCTCCCTCTGCTGCTCCAGTAGTCGTATTTATCCTAGCTGTGGTAGTAATCAAAGTTTTACCTTGGATCTGCCCGTATCGTACTGGTTCGTCATGTACTATACGGTGCTCTTGAATAGCAATTACTTCAATTCCCTGTATGTTCATGTTCTTCACTCGTTCTTCTCTCAGCCTGGGTGATCGTATGGTTCTAACATTCAAGGTTGACATTTTATGTTTGTTTTGCATTTTACTAGTTTCTCCCCTTTACATACTGTCACAAAATCGAGTGTAAGTATTAATAAATTAATAATTTGGCGGTACCCGATTTGACATAGCAAGTTATAGATTCAGGTGCACTAGGATTCAGAGTGAACGAGAGACATAACGTGACATCAGATATGTATGTACGAGAAGCCAACTGGCATTCCCATTTAATACATCAACAATAAACAAAAGCGGTTCAGTGATAGTTGACCAACCGTTACTCTGCTATGACATTATATTTATAACATCATACATTGTACTCAACGAGTATGCATCCAAATACGAAATAACATGGGAGACAATTTGTACAGCTGGTCACTTACATGAAGACGGGTATACACCGTTTTAGCCCAATTCCTGGAGACGAGAGTGCAACACTTTCTTCTGCTGAAATGTTCGTCTGGCCACGAATGGCCGTCCGGCCCTTATATAACTTGACGACCGGAAGTTAGTCTGACCAATTACAACACTTAATACACATTAAAGTCGCTTCAAAAACTGGCTCCCGAAACCATTCACACTTCGAAGCAATCCATTCAACTCCCTGAGTTTAAAATAGATTTTGCGAGCTAAACGTATGGCTATATAAGTGCTCATTCAATCTTTAACTTACGTGAATTACTTACATAATTAATATCACTGGATTCCCTGTATCGATCCGGATACCACAATATTCATCGTACATTCCAACTCTCATGAATTAATCCATAATTTTAATAAAACACGCACTCTATTCATAAGCTACGCGTGACCCTAGTGTTTTTTCACACCTACATTTCTGTAAACAACTTTTATAAGTTCATAATATAATCTTTTTATAACCACAACATAAGTAGTTTGATAGGTCACCATATAACCAGTCATGTTAAATAATTTCTACAGGTACCAAATTTGGTATACCTAACCGTAGAATTAGTGGTGTACGCTACAAATGAAATTAATTAAATCTGACTCGTCGGCAGTTAAAACGTTACACGCCTTAATCGCCAGAGGGCACCAGCATATACCTCCGCGACAATACATACCAGAGATGGCAGCACCATCCCATCAACCATACTTTGATACAAAACCACTGTTCTAAAGCCTGATTAAATTCTATACAAACCACTTTGTGACACATACACTGTTGAGAAACTAACGACGTCCTTGTGGCTTTAGTCGTAAATCGTAATGTGACCCTCTTCGAGAATCAGTAGTCGTACAAGAAGACAAGTCAGCAGGGACTTTAATCCTGGTGTCGTATGTTGTGGCCATAATATGTTTCTTTAGCTCTAGCTGGTGTGGGCGCCACTCCTGTCACCACGGTGTTACTTCGGAGTATCCTTCTACTAGACCACTCGCCTACCAGGGCTTATGAGATAGTCTACCCATTGCTATTTGTCCATAGCTGGAAGCTGTATTAGTGAGCGTCGGGACGTGTCCACACACAGGTGGGCCCAGCACACGGCACGTAAGGGCTCCAGCCTGCTGCCTGATCCCCATCACATTAGTCTTGGGCCGCAATGTATCCAGTATCACCGGCAGTAAACTGATTCTTGTAATATATGAAAACTCAAATAAAATGAATAGTTAACCACCAGGGCTAGTCTAGTTTTTTAAAACCCAATGACAAAGAAGGTGTCACTGTGAAAGGACACAATACTGATAATTTTACACTTTTTCGAGTTGTACTGATAGGCGGATTTGAGCATTGAAAAGTGTCACTAATGCAATTAATGAGAATCAATTGCATTATCATTTCTTAGGAAAGACCGGGGGTAACGGTATGGGCTGTGATGACATAGTGTTTACAGTGCCAGGTATGAACATTGTAATGATCTTGTCAGATAAAGATATGAACATAAGGAAGAATGACCATTGAAATTACTAGCAAAAATGCCCATCCACGGTTCGCGCAAAATACATACGCGTTAATACAAATTATGTAAAACGTCTTCAACTGATCGACGGTCCCCGCGGAATCAATAGCAGAAACTACGCGTCATGCTATGAAGTATTGATTTACGTATGTCTAATAGTCGATACGAACCCTAAGTCAGTTAACAAACCTAAGTCTGTTAAGACCCCGTGGCCAACAGGGAATTTCAAAAACAATAAAAGCATTGCGTTTCATCCTAACAGTCGTAAGTAGTGAAGATTCCGGTTCTCATTTTTTGTCGGTGGCGACGGAACTGGGAACAGTGATCTTCACTGCTGTCTAGATTAATCCCTGAACATTTGGCGCCTGAGGCGCACACTGTCTATGAGGGAAAAGTTATTATACCCCGCACACACATAAGTATGCATACATACACACAATCGCTAGCTCAATTAGAGTTAGATGTTAATAAGTATCCTTCTACTAGGATTACACTTTTTAAAAGAACTTGACAACAATCAACAGAGGATTAACATCTTCTCTAATTAACTATTCATTTCCAAGAGTATTGTTTCGTGAGTAGCGTCAACATTTAGCTAACCCAGACATTTGAAATACACCAGGGAAATCGATATATTAGAGTAACTTCCGTTTTGTCATTGAGATACGTTGGCTTGTTTAGTAACCACTGTAGTGTTCTGTGGTTACAGTACTTGTCATAAAAGCACGCATCAAATAACCAGTCATTTCCGGCTGACTCATCGTAGCTTGATTTATGATCGTACCATGAAGACGGAGCCGTTAATGAATCAAGTTAGCCCGTTCTGATGATGGTTGTATGTTGCTAATGGTTAATAGTCGACCTAGATGGATGAGAGACGATAGCACTCAACTCCACCTGTAAACGAGGCACAGAAAGGATCACAATGGGTAAATGCATTGGGGTTTCTTGTAGTGTTTTAAACTTTTGTTATCAGTGTGTGTCAATTTTTGATCTTGAAAGACAAGTGTTGTCAATAATGTATCACAGTATACCCTGAATAGATTAGTGTTAACACGTACATGAGTTTATTATGTGTAATGTATGTCTGCTTGAGAATAGGTGATTTAATTTGTTTAACATGTGATATGATGTTTAAATGAATTTTTGATGCAGCCTATCTACTACCTCGGAGATGAAAGTGACATACTGCGACTTTTAATTCCAGCTATGATCTAATAGCCATTTTATTATGCAAGCAATATATTTATGCAGCAAAACGACAACACAAAATTAGCCTGCAAGTTGATGAAAATGGTCAACTAGACATATATTTTCGCAATCATAACTATAAAAAATGTGTGTAAAACGTATATGTTGTCATATCCTGAACTATTCTTTTAACATCTGTTTTGTTATATATACTGTGACATTTAACCCCAGTGTTATTTCAGACGTGGTGATTCTCGTTCCCCATATTAGGACATTGAACGTCATGCTGTTGCTAGTTGTAACACGCAATATGACCAGCTAAGAATAAGTTAATTTCTGTTAACTTTTACAGCAACGATTATTGTCTTACTACTTTCTTATCCTCTTCGTGCCGTGTGGCACATAAGGCTCGCACAAGATCTCGCCAGACCCCTCTGTCTTGGGCTTTCCTTACTGCTGTGCTCCAGGTCAGCCCAGCAGTCTTTAGTTCTTCTTCAAATGCTCGTCGCCAAGTTGTTTTCGGTCTGCCTCTTTTCCTATTTCCTTCTGGCGTCCAGGTCAATGCTGTCTCTGCTGGAATGTAGTTGCTCATCCTGTAGACATGGCCGAGCCACGTCCACCTCCTCTTTTTCAGGGTGAAGCAGATCTGTTGTGATTTGTTGCTTGGTGGAGTCTTGTGTTGGAAATGGTCTCGGGCCAGTATACTTTTATTATCTTCCTTAGGCAGGTGTTGTGGAAGCTGGAGAGTCTATTGGTGTCTTGTTGTCATGCTCCAGCACTCTGAGCCGTACAGGAGCACAGAGGCGACTTTGCTCTTGTAGATTATTAGTTTTGTTTTTCTGCAGTATACTGAGGATTTCCATAGCCGTTGTAGATTTGCAAATGTTGACCTGGCTTTTCCCAATCTTGTTTTGATGTCTTCTTCTGCACCTCCTTGGAGACAGATGATGCTGCCCAGGTAGGTGAACTTGTTCACATATTCGAGTTCACGATTGTTAATCATGATAGGTCGCTGGGTCAGTTTGCTGTTTGTCAATATATTTGTCTTTTTTGCATTAATTGAAAGACCAATGGAACTGGCTTGTTGTTCTAGGTTACTTATTTTCTTTTGTACTTAATCTCGAGTGTGAGAAGGCAGAGCAAGATCAGCTGCATAGATTAGATCTTCGAGTGAAGAGCACAGATTCCATCTGATGTCAGTCCGCTGTTGGTTGATCTCGTTTTTGTAGTCCAAACGATGGCTAGGGTGAAACGAAATGATGACATGACACACCCTTGGCGGACGCCGGATTTCACAGTGAATTTTGTTGTTGAGTTTCCGACATTGCAGGAGAAATTTCTGTAGAAGATCTGGATGAGTTTCACCAGCTTTTCTAGAATACCATAGTGTCTCAGGATTTTCCAAAGGCTCTCTCTGTGCACACTGTCGAATGCTTTTTCAAAATCTACAAAATTGACATATATTTTTCTCTGCCATTCGTTGCGTTCTAGAATGTTTCACAAAGTGAAGATGTGTTCGGTTGTCCCTCTCCCTTTTCTGAAGCCTGCTTGTTCTGGACGGAGAAGCTTGTCTACTGTTGTTTTCAATCGTGTCATGATGATCTTAGAGAAAATTTTGCTTTGTATGGAGAATAGAGTAATTCCCCTCCAATTGCTGCAGTCTGGTAAATTTCCCTTCTTTGGTAACTTGATTATTTTCCCATGAGACCAGTCATCAGGCAGTTCTTCTTTCCCCCATATGTTGGTGAAGAGAGGGTGTAGTATATCGGCTGCCGTTTCAGGGTCTGTCTTGAAAACTTCTGCACATAATGCATCAGTTCCTGGAGCCATGTTGTTCCCCAGTGTGCCTATTGCTGCTTTAATCTCCGCCTTCGTTGGTGGGGTCACTTCTAATTGCAGGACTTTTTATACAGGTTGGATGTCTGCTGGGTGTTGTGGGTCTGTTCTGTTAAGTAATTCATTGAAGTGTTCTATCCATGTTCTTTCTTGTTCCTCTTCATTGGTCAGCAGCCGTCCATCTTTGTCCATGACTGGGGGTTGACCTTGTAGTTGGTGTTTCCACACATCTGTTTAGTTATTGTGTACACAGTGCTCATCTCGTGCCTGCAAGCGGCTGTTTCAGCTTTGTTTGCAAGTTCTTCTAAATGCTTTCTTTTGTCACTTTTAGCTGACTTTTTAACAAGTTTGTTCCTCTCACTGTATTGTATTCGCATTCTTTCTTTCAGTCTTTCAGATTTGGTTTGTCCAATTACGATTTTCAGTTGCTTTCTCCCTTGTACGCGCTCCCATGTTTCCGTACTGATCGACTCTTTTTACTGTCGGGTTTTAATGCCCAGTGTCTCTTTGCTGGTTTGATAGTATGCTTTCTTGATGATTTCCCACTTCTCTTGTACTTGATCAGATGCATCTGTTTCTTCTTCCAACACTTCAAATCTGTTTTATAGCTTAACAGTGAAAGCTCTAGCTTATGTTGTATTCTTTGGCAGGTGTACACTAAATCGTTCTTGGCCTGGCTGTTTACAGAAGCTTGTTTTACTGAGCTTCAGCTTGACTGTTGCCTGAAGTAGATGATGATCACTGCCAACATCCGCACCTCTTCTAAAACAGACATCTAGTAATGATCGTCGCCATTTGTTGTTGATCATAATGTGGTCGATTTGGATTTGGTTCCATGCATTTGGGGAAATCCAGGTTAGTTTGTGGATGTCTTTGTGTGAGAACAGGGTTCCTTCTATCACCATATTGTTCAAGCCACAAAAGTCACATAGCAACTCACCATTCTCATTTATGGTACCACATCCTTGACTGCCTATGATTCGTTCTCTTCCGATATTGTCAGATCCAACCTTTGCATTATGGTCGCCCATGATGATCAAAACGTCGTGTACAGGCATTCTCTCCTTCTCGGCTTGCAGCACGCTATAGAAGGCCTCTTTCGCATCCGGTTCTGCATCATTGGTTGGTGAATAGCATTGGATAATTGTAATTTTGCTGTGCTTGCCAAAGAACCTGACTCTCAGTAGTCTAGCACTGACTGCTTTCCATTCTATCTATGTCTTTCCAATTCCTTTCTTGAGTATTAGCGCCACTCCTGCAATGTGGCGGTTGTCGTCTCTGCCAGAGAACAAGATTGTCTCTCCTGTCGGGGTGATATGTTTCCCAAAACAGTTATTTAAAGTAATGTTATTGTTACAGGCCCAATTCAAAAGCCTGTTTTATCATAAAAAATGTATATCCAATTAACAACTGTAAATATTTAGTAACGCAATTGTTGATGTTGTTAATATTAGCCCCTACCCTCCACTACTGAAATCTCTATTTTCGATATTGGTAAAAATTATGATGTGCCATACAAATTGGCCCACCCCCAAATATCCAACACTGAACACTAAAATCCGCCCCCTGTCCAACCATGTGCAATTGTGCATTGACGTATACCTCTAGAAACGCTAGCACACAATTAATGATGACGTCATTACAAGTTTCCATATTTTCCACCTGACACCTATTTGTCGATGTCGATGTCGATGTTTCTTGTCTCTCCTGTCGCCCAACGGCCACCACGACGTCGATATGTTGACAACAATGCGGCAGAGCGGACGGATTGTTTGCGAACTTCGACGGAAAGAGACGAGACATCCGATGTTCCGGTTGATGAAATTGCGGCTTACAGTGAACGAATTGACAGTAGGCTAATACGTAACTGTTTGACGTTAAAATTAAGGTGCTGAAGGATTTACGATCACAGTAATCTCTGAATACATTTCTTTCGCCATTGACTCATATGATAAATCAAACATCCTCTTTCCCTCGAAAGGGGTTTTGAGTTTGGGTGACCGGCTTGCAGAATCCTTCCACAGATTACTCACCATCTTCAACAGGCAGTTATTTTAGTCGGACAGTGTTGTTATTTAATCTAAATGACTAACTGATTGCCGATGATGTCATTATCATCATTCGATGTACCATTTTGTGGCAAGCATTTAACTGATAACCAAATAATTAAGCGTTATGACTGTTTGTTTCACGCTGTTGATGAGCGTTCAAAACAGCTATGGATAATCGAAACGAACGGAGTTAATGACGTTGCTAGGGTTGCTTCCTTGGCCAATATATTGACTGTCCGAACAGTTTCCGACATTATCCGTGAAGAAGCTCCTGTTGCCTGGACGACGGCACTTTTGGCACCCCTCGTCTGAAGGAATATAGCACTTTGAAATGTTACCGGTAGCTTCAGTTTACCACGAATCGATGTAGACATCATGATTGGCTCACGGGCTAAATATAAAATAAAATAAGACTAAATTTAACTTATATTAAAACAAGTCACACAACAACAACAACAACAACAAAATTATGCAAAATTATTTGCTCTATCATATCACCCGCTTAGTTACTAAATGACGCGTTGTACAGTCAATACGTTTCTCGATCGACATAATTATGTACAAACAACGAAAACATTACAATAAATAAACTGAATACAAATACAAACTAAGAAGTAATTCAACTGTATGACGGGCAATTGATGGTAAGCTCGACGACTGACCTGACAATCGATGTATGTAGCCGCCCAGATACATCCGATTAAAAATGATGTACGTCGTCGAGTGGTTAAGGTTGGACTTTCGAAATACTCACATTTTGGTTCACGATTCGAATACCTTCAGAGTAATCAAAAATGTCAAGTTCCTTTACTTTATTTTTAATTTAACTTCGTTACCAAAACATTCATAACATAAAACATTAATAATAATTATATGCGTATATGAATTAATTAAAAATAAAGATGGCATCTAATGCGATTCAAAATGTTCGAGTTAACATTCAAAATGCCTGTCATGGGCTAGACTCTCTTCTTGGCGAGTTCACGAATTCAGCGAGAGTCGAATAAGCGAGACAAAAAATTCAGTTGTTTGATCCAGATGATGATGATTTGAACGATGGTGCCTGCTATTATTCGAAGTAATCTATGGTAAAAGTAAAAGTAAGTTCTTTATAGCGCAGCATCCGGTCATTAGAACTGCTCAAAGCGCTTTACACGTTACTCCAGGGCAATTTTCAGTCGAACACCATCTCGACTTCTATGGGGAGCAGCCAGCCACGCTGCCATTAATTCGCGAATACACAAATATTCACAACTATCTATAGCCAAGTACTCATTCATACAACTGATTGAACTGGAGCATCGTAGAGTGAACGAACTTGCCCAAAGATCGACACGGCAGCACGGGATTCGAACTCTGGTTCTCACGACTGAGAGTCGAGTCCGATGGTCTAGTCACCCCGTAATTGCTCCACTGCGCACCATTGGAGCTCCATTGACTACCGTTGGACTATTGGCCGCTGATCTACCAAATAACGATGCATTAAAAACAAAGGGAGTTATTTGGAGCGAGTTATTTATTTAATTTGTTATTAGTTTTACAGGTCCTTTCTCCATAGGGCGAGAAAAGACCTGGTGTATAACTCAGATTAACATGGCGATTTGAGGTGGCGCCACCTTTGTCGCCCTCACAACTCTTGCCAGTGAGTTCACGATGACGATGGCGAGAGGATGTCGGACGCATGAGACTCTGGTCTTGTGTTCGTACTACTCACAGTCGCTTTAATTGATGACATCAAAAGTTATAATAGTTAGCTGGAATTATTTGCAGATCAAATTAAGGTAATGGTGATAACTACAACCAATCGTGTGTTGATCCATTAATATTATAGATTCTCGTCTGAGTTCGTATTGTAGCGGTAGGCAATATCTCCAAGCAATCTGTCACAAACATACACGCGGTGCACGCACACTCGCACACGCGCACACGCGCACACCCGCTCACGCGCACACGCGCACACGCACACAAGCAACACCCACACACGCACACACACACACACATGCACATGCACATACTCACACGCACACACACATGAGCGCGCGCACACACACATTTTTTAAGGAAGCATAACCCTGCAGTACCATCTTTATGCTGATGACACTCAACTGTACGTGAGTTTCAGTGGAACGCTACGGATGCGGGATAAATTACCATAATAAGACTAACATCACGTAGGCCTATTTCTAAGATGTCAAAGATAGTCTTTGCATAAATATTCAAATAAAGTACTTTCACATGATGATGAATGTTTAACAGTCAGCTGTATAGATGAGCAATTGTGTTTGCCATAAGTGTATGTAATAAGATATCGACTATCTTCGCGCATTAAATGCAGCGTGGCTGAATGCGTCCCAGGGAAGTCGAGATGGTGTTCGAATGAACAGATCTGCCAGGGGATGAAATACAAAATGCTTTCAAAAGTCTAAAGGCCTGGATATTGCACTACATAAGCACTTATATATTTTAGTTCCTTTAAAGCCAAATATTGATCTTTATGATAATTAAAAATAAAATAAAATGTTATAGTACTGGTTACTAATGACGGGGCTAGTCCAAGGTTATAATGGAAGATGATTAGTAGTACCGATCAAAAACCTTCATTTTTCTTATCCAAAGTGTATTTTACCTGGTAGAGGCTTTCATCTAACGTTTCACGTTGACTTTTTCAGTACCGATGACGCTGAATGACGTGTGCGATGATGTCATTCAGCGTCATCGGTATTGATGAAATATTTAAAAGGTAATTGATTGCGCGCAGCTATAAGCAAAAAACATATCCAAATATCCACCACTGTCTTTAGCCAGATACTCATTCACATAGCTGAGTGAACTGGAGCAACCTCGAGCTAACGAACTTGCCGAAGGTTCGAAACGGCATCAAGAGGAACACGGCACTTCTCCATTTAATCCGATGCTATAAGAATTACGCCACCGCGCCGCATTAAATCAATATACCTGTTGGCAGCGAGAGTTTACTGGCCAATATTGCATTTATGCAATAAAGATATACAAATATAGAACAAAAACAACACATATGGGATACATAGGTTTTAGTACAGGTTGAGTAGAACCCAAGAAGGGGAAATTGACGACTCGTTCTTATATGAACTGACGTTTCCGGTCGACTGGCGAATGTCTTATTGACGTTCACGATTGAATGAACGTCGTTGTGTCGTTGTCGTCCTTGTTACGGACAGGCAATCTTCAAACAGAATATACGACTATAAACGTTAGCACAAATGCATGACGAACGAGTAGCTGATATTATTAGTTATAATATTTGTATGTATGTACGGGTGTACGCGTGTACGCGTGTACGCGTGTGCGCGTGTGCGCGTGTGCGCGTGTGCGTGTGTCCACGTGTGCATCTATGCATGTATGTATGTATGCCTGTATGTATGCATGCATGCATGTATACATGTAGATATATATATATATATATGTATATATATATATATATATATATATATATATATATATATATATATACATATATATATAATTATATATATATATATATATACATGTAAACATGCATGCATGCATACATAGAGGCATACATACATACATGCATACATGCACACGCACATATATATATATATATATATATATATATATATATATATATATATATATATATATATATATATATACGAGACAGGAGCATGGAGACGACAGTGACATTGGAATAGTGAAAGAAGGAGAACAGAGAAAAAGACATCGAGGACCAATAGCTCCAGACCTCAGTGACAAACCAAAACCGTCACACATCACGAGACTTGTTGCCTGGCAAAAGGTATGTCAAACTATCACACAAAGGAAGCCGAACACGTAGAGGGTTCAAAAATTGTGTCGTGTACTTTACTCAAATTCTAGCCAAAAACGTTTTTAGTTATGACAAGCACAGTATGTGACAACTGTATGTGGGAATGTTTTATCAAGAATATGCCATGGCAATGCAGAGAGGGACATAGAGAGAGAGAGAGAGGGGGGGGGGAGAAAGGGAGAAAGAGGGAGAGAGGGCGACAGGGAGATAGGAAAAGAGGTAGAGAGGGAGAAAGGGAGAGATGGAGATAGGAAGCCACAGGGAGAGAGGGAGAAAGTGAGCAATAGAGGGTAGGAAGGCGAGAGGGAGAGAGAGTGAGATGGAGAGAACGGTAGAGAGGGAAATTGAGAGGGGATAGAGGGAGAGAGGAACATAAATTAGAGGGTAGAGAGAGAAAAGGAGGATGACACGGGGAGAAGAAAGGGCTGAGAAGTAGAGGGATAGATCCATTTAGTCGCATCACACATACCCTTTCTATCTCACACCTCTACAAGACTTCCTTGTGACACCACTATATGGATACGTCAACCAATAACCACTTAATTATGACAACAATGAAAGTCCATACGTCTCACCTGGCGTCGTTGGCGTAGAACATATGATTTTTACAAGTGGTTGAATTCCAAAGACACTTGTGAGCGTCGTCGTCCCAGACTAGAAATCCGACCCCGCAGCGACTGTGGAAGAACAAGCCATAGTTGGCGCACGTGGCGTACAGGTCGCAGTAGCAACAGTGCTGCCAGAGCCCGTCCTTCTGGTCGTCGCAGTCTACGACTCCACGAGGTCCGGTCGGGCAACCTGGTTGTGTGGAAAAAGTAATGACACAATTACTGAACACTTGCTTCCACCGGACCATGAAACTACAAACCAAACACATCACTATTACATTATTTTGATCTCAAATGCGTTGCCGCTGATGGTTTTAAAATTCCTGATTTACAACGTGGGCAAGACGCCACAGTGACGCCCTCTCACCACTCAATTCGTCAAATGTTTCCAGCTTTCTCCGACAGGTAGAAAGGTATGTCGGATACACGTAAGTAATTTATTTTAATAACTACTTTTTGGTGGTTCCGTTATATGCATTTGGGGGTATCTTAGGAATCTCCTTAGTTGCACTACATTCCTGTTTTCTATCTGTATCGCTTTTCCTTGTTTCTTTGCAACTTAAATACACTAATTATTATTATTATTACGTACATCGTCCATTGGTAGATCAAAAGTCGAAGGAAACAAAAACATGGAAAGAGGCGAATAAACATCGGTACCTGGTTGTAGATACTGCCAGACTGTACACAAAGTCAGCGTATTAATATTACACATTCTTCAAAATATTTTGTTGAATCTATCTCTTCTTAATACGTCCAAGGTTAAATTCTCTACCGTTTAGAATAAACCATTTATGGCAAAACCAAAACAGTCTTTCGTAAATAGAGGATTTGGTAAGTATTGCACAATAACATATGTACACAGCATGCTCATTTGATCTTATTCAACACGCGAGTCTTGTCTGCCACGATGTAATAAATGAATGTGTTTCAACACAACATATAGTGTACCTTTCTTCGGAATGAAACATTACATAAAAAGGCGCTAGAAAGCGATTCAGGACATTAGGCCTACTCAATTACGAAAGACACTGAATGAACAAGTATGTCGTGTCTATAATCATTCTTATAGATACTTAAGTTACTTGACAATAATTAACCATGCATAGATATACAATTATTGCTGTGTGCGATGAAAACTGAGGCATCACATGATATCATTTGCTCATTCATTTATTCATTACAAACATTTTCGCTCAATATTAGACGATAATCATTATCAATTGTTAACTACATATATATATTTTGCTTATTCCGACAATATGCAGACGGTATACAAAAAAGCAGTTAGTGCGTGTAAGCTTAACATCTTTCGTTACATGTGCGACATGTGTTTGTTTTGCAAATCGTAAATTGACTATTTATCTATTTACCTGTAAGAATCACGCCTGGAACTAAATGGGACATCTAGTAGCCTACCTTCGACACACTTCCTCACATCGACATCGAAGTAATGTTTCGGGCGACATTTCATCTTAAACGAGAACCCGGAGAAGCAGATGACGTAGTGGCGACAGTCAAAGGTGCAACTGGAGGCGTACATTCCGAATGGCATGCCGGCACAAGACTCCTCGCACTCTGGATGACAGAGTAACAGCGAAAGGGACGATGACTTTATTTTACGCGTCGCATCTAATTATAATCGTCAGATTAATACCGTGACGTGTGCAGAGGCTAGTAGACCAAGACGCGGTCGAGACACGTCTTTGATGCGTTTATACTTGCCATTAGAAGAAGACGGAGAAACAACGCGATCCCATACACGGTTCTGTAATTGTACAGACACTTCATTCGCGCCAACAAAATAACTTAAGGCAATTCTTTGGTAATGTTGATCTCTTTATGATGTACACACTTATTCATTAATCCAGTTAATATGACTAATTCATGTAATTATATGCACTTATTTTATTATAATTATGTTCTGTTAATCACAAATTACCATGACAATATATCAATTTAACAACTCCGCGTAAGCGGAGTTTCCAGTTCGCGCCAGCATCCACGATCCACATAAAACATGCTCATAAATATTCGGTACCGTCCGTCATACTTCCGTTACCTCCGCTAAGTTGTATGGGTCAGAATAACGTCCAGCTGCTGTTTATGTCACGGATTCATCAACGAAAAGAAGAAAATGGGAAAGGTACAATCTAAGGAATAAACGAAGAATGAATATAGCGGCAGCCCATTTCAGATGGATTGATTTAAAAGTGTGCTCCACTGAGCATGCGTGCAGACTTATTTTATCCATGTACAAGCAAAAATGGTTCGCGTTAAACGTTTATTGCTTCACAATTTGACAAATATTACGCGAATAATATTGTTTATCAACCACGACCGCATATAACGTTGCGCGTACGGATATTGTGTATCGTGAACCACGCCGGGTATTACGAATTGCGATAGTCCGGAATGCCGGTATATTATACCAGCCTTCGAAAATTCATCTTTTGACGGTGACCTTGTTTTACCTGCACCCCGCAGTTAGTGCACCAAGATACAACTCCATGGCATACCTAATTTTGACTGAGATACAATGCGCAAATGGTATGTAACACGGCCTAGTGTATGTAGATAAAGTAGCAACACAACTATTGTAATGTAGAACTTTTATGGAGTGACGTAGTTTTGAACATTTGTCGTTTCGTGATGACCTTGTTTAACCTTCACTTCACACCTACCGCACCACCTGATAGCTCCCCAACGAATCCCACATTTACGGGGAGACAGTTGGCTTTCTAAAGGTATACGACATTGCCATCAATTAATAGGTAACGTAGATATTTGAAACCATTTATATTGCATGACGTTTGCGGGATGAAACTATTTCGAACATTTATCATTTGACGGTGACTCTGCGTGATCGTTGCTCCAGACATACTCCATCAACTGACAGCTCCATGTCATGTCTCGTTTTAAACGGGAGAAATGGTTCTTTCACAAAATGTGTGATAAGTGCATATAAATGACGTATTTGTAGGGTCATTGTAACGTTATGGCTTTCGCGGCATTACAAAAACATTTAATATTCATCATCACGGTTACCTTGTTTGACATTAGCTCGACTCGTACTATATCATGTAACACCCTACGGTTTCCAAAAAGATAGGACTTGGCTATCTTATTATTAAACGAAGTAGATATGCGATCACTGTAATGTTAAGACGATTGCGGAAGCGCACAATTTCGAAAATTCATAATTTGACGGTGACCTTGTTTGACCTTGCATTCACGCTTACTTCACCACTTGGCAGCTAAACGACAGGCTTCGTTAGAACGGGGAGATGTTGAGCTTCCAAATGGTATAACATTGTGTATGGGGGGGATTTAAATCGGTCCGATAGGTGGTTCTACCGCTCGCCTATTATACTCTAATTAATGCTACCAATCTTGACTCATGAGACGTGCCTTACAGTACGCTTACTACATTAACGGATTACTTACACTAAATCAATAAATCACAATTTAGAAAGACGGAAGTCATTAATCATCTGCTGATCATCGTATATATTGACAGTGGGACTGTTTGCATCTATTTAAACAAGATTCGCAGGGGGGACTCACAGAGAAGCCTGAAACTGGAGGCATAGATAAAGACAGCACAAATAAATCAGCAAAGAACAGTCTGGAAAACTCTTCTAAACCTGGTTATTAATGTGTTTGTTTAAATGCAAGGAGTCTAATAAACAAAAGAAATGAACTAAACATTATGGTAGAGAAGATATTGACCTTCACATAATAGGTATAACCGAATCATGGACCACCACCGATATACCAGATGCCGAATTGGGACTAATAGGATAAGTAATGTTTAGGAAAGATAGAATAGGAAGAAGGGGAGGTGGAGTTATTTTATATATTAAAGAATCTAACCGGGCTTATGAAATAAAATTTGAAAGAGAAGCAGATTGCGAAAAAGTTGTATAGTGTAACATAGTTACAAGAAACTCAACGTTAACAGTCGGGTTAGTTTATCAAACTACAAACATAAGCATAGAAGAGAATGACAAAATACAAAACGCTATGAGGGAAGTAAGCAAATTGGACTGTATTATTATGGGGGATTTTAACCATGGGCACATACAATGGAAATCTCTACAGAGTATGGGGAGTGAGGACCACAAGTTTTTAGTTTTAGTACAAGATACTTTTCTTTCTCGAGATGTGCTTGAACTAACCAGAGGTGAGAATGTGTTAGACATAGTTTTGTCCTCACAGAACGAACTAGTTTACAATGTCAAGATGCGTGAGCCACTGGGGAGTAGTGATCACAACCAGATACATATTACCATCAAAGTAAAATAAGAAAGGAATTGTAAAAAGCAGTGTAGGAGAAATATCCACAAAGGAATATGTAAGGACATGAGGAAATATGTAGCAAAGATAGACTAGTATAACACACTGAAGCATAATGCTGGAATATCTTCAAGAGTGAAATTAAGTGCATAGTCGATAAATGTGTAGCCTTCAAATAACAAGGGAACGAGTCCAAAAAGAAACACTTATCGAAAGAAGCCATTAGAAAAATTAAGTATAAACAAATGATGTGGAAGTCATATAGATGTACTGGAAATTATGAAGACTACAACAGTTATAAAGAAGCACTTAACCAAGCTAAAGCTGAAATTAGAAATTCAAAGAGAAGCTAAGAAAAAAAATTTGCTAGTAATATAAAACATGACAGCAAGAGTTGTTATGCGTATGTTCGAAGCAAACAGGACGTTCACGATAAGGACGGTCCTCTAGAAGATAGTGCTGGAAATATAATATCAGAGGGATTTTTAATACCAGAAGACATGAAAGAGTATTTTACTTCAGTGTTTACCAGGGAAGATATTAGTTCACTGCCAGTACCAGAGGCTTAGTTCAAGGGGCAGATTCAGACTATTTAGGACAGTTAATTGTAACCCCGGAAATGGTAGCTAAGAAAATAAGGGCTATGAAGGATAATAAATCACCAGGAGTGGATGGGATTCCGCCCAAACTACTATTGGAAATTGTAGAACAAATTAGCGTACCGCTTGCTACAGTTTTAAATTTGTTATTAGAAGAGGGAGTGGTTCCTTTAGAATGGAAAGAGGCAAACATTATACCGTTATTTTAAAAATGGTTCGAGAAACAAGTCAGAGAACTATAGATCAGTGAGTTTAACATCAGTGATTTGCAAATTATTAGAAATACTAATTATAGATCACATGGTGGATTTTCTTATTAAACATATCTTGATTAACACACCTCAACATGGGTTTTTAATAGCGAGGTCATGCTTAGCAAATATGTTATGTTTTTGGAAGTGGGTAGACGAGGGATCACCAGTTGATATCATCTACTTAGATTATTAAAAAAGCTTTCGACAAAGTACCACATCAAAGATTACTGCTTAAACTAAAGGTCCATGACATATGAAATGGTATAATAAACTTGATAGAAAAATGGCTGATTGTCAGAAGACAACGTGTAGCAGTTGATGGGAAGGCTTCAAACTGGAAATCGGTATTGAGTGGGATACCACAGGGATCAGTACTAGGACCTATATTATTCTTAATATATATCAATGATTTGGATGATATTTAACAAGATATTTAACAAGATTGCCACACAGAGAATTAACTCTAGGTGGCAGGTGGGCAAGGAAGCCCTTTGGCTTATCGAGAGTCCGACCCTTTTATCTATGTGTATCCAGCCCTTCTGAGGTATGTGTCGATAATTTTTAAACATATTCACGCTACTAGCACCCACACAATCAGCAGATAATCTGTTCCATTCATTTAAAGTCCTTTTTGAGAATGAGAACTTTCTTATATCTAATCTACACTGCTCCTTTGCTAATGTAAGTTCATGTCCTCTAGTCCTTCTATCTTTCTTAACTGAGAAAAAAATATTTCTATCAATATTTTCATAACCCTTCAATATGTTATACACTTCTATCTGATCTCCTTCCAATCTCCTGGTCTCTAGTGTTGTTAAACCGCATTTTTTTAGGCGTATTTCGTAACTAAGATCCCTCAGTTTTGGTATCATTTTAGTTGCTCTCCTCTGCACTCTTTCTAGCATATCTATGTCCTTCCTGCGATACGGCCTCCACGCTTGAGTACAATATTCTAAATGAGGCCTAACTATTGTTTTGTACAGCGGTATTATTAGCTCTTTTTCCTTATACGTTATGTTTCGCCTAATTAATCCAAGGATTTGATTTCCCTTTGAAGCTGCAATTACGCACTGTTCTGAAACCGTCATATCAGCACTAATGGTTAACCCTAAGTCCTTTTCTTTTTCAGTAGTACTTAGTACAGTACCCCCCCCCCCCATTGAATATTCTACCTCTTCGTTCCCATGTCCTGTGTGGAGGCATTTACATTTCCCAAAATTGAACAACATTTGCCATTTTCAGACCATTTGATCAACCTGTCAAGATCATCTTGTAAATGCTGTCTATCTCCATCACTTTTAATCCTTCTAAACACTTTTGTATCATCCGCAAATTTCAACACATTGCTTGTTATTTCATCATCCAAATCGTTGATATATATTAAGAATAATATAGGTCCTAATACTGATCCCTGTGGTACCCCACTCAATACCGATTTCCAGTTTGAAGCCACCCCATCAACTACTACACGTTGTCTTCTGTCAATCAGCCATTGTTCTATCCAGTTTATTATACCATTTCTTATGCCATGGGCCTTTAGTTTAAGCAGTAATCTTTGATGTGGTACTTTGTCGAAAGCTTTTTGAAAATCTAAGTAGACGATATCTACGAGTGATCCCTCATCTACCCACTTAGTGATGTCTTCCAAAATACATAACATATTTGTTAAGCATGACCTCGCTTTAAAAAAAACATGTTGAGATGGGTTTATCAAGTTTTGTTTAACAAGAAAATCCACCATGTGATCTTCAATTAGTCTTTCTAATAATTTACAAATCACTTATGTTAAACTCACTGGTCTATAGTTCTCTGACTTGTTTCTCGAACCTTTTTTGAATAACGGTATAATGTTTGCTTCTTTCCATTCTAAAGGAACCACTCCCTCTTCTAATGACAAGTTGAAAACTGTTGCAAGCGGTATGCTAATTTGTTCTACAATTTCCAATAGTAGTTTGGGTGGAATACCATCCACTCCAGGTGATTTATTATCCTTCATAGCCCTTATTTTCTTAGCTACCATTTCCGGGGTTACAATTAATTGTCCTAAATAGTCTGAATCTGCCCCCTTGAACTTAGCCTCTGGTACTGGCAGTGAACTAATATCTTCCCTGGTAAACACTGAACTAAAGTACTCATTCAGGTCTTCTGCCATTAAGAATCCCTCTGATATTATATTTCCAGCACTATCTTCTAGAGGACCGACCTTATCTTCAACTTTCTGTTTGCTTCGAACATACGCATAAAAACTCTTGCTGTCTTTTTTTTATATTACTAGCTAATTGTTGTTCATAGCTTCTCTTTGAATTTCTAATTTCAGCTGTAGCTTGGTTAAGTGCTTCTTTATAACTGTTGTAGTCTTCATCATTTCCAGTACATCTATATGACTTCCACATCTTTTGTTTATACTTAATTTTTCTAATGGCTTCTTTCGATAAGTGTTTCTTTTTGGACCGTTTTCCTTGTTTTTTGAAGGGTACAAATTTATCGACTATGCACTTAATTTCACTCTTTAATATATTCCAGCAAATGATATGATGATATAACAAGCAAGGTGTTGGCATTTGCGGATGATACAAAAGTGTTTAGAAACATTAAAAGTGATGGAGATAGACAGCATTTACAGGGTGATATTGACAGTGATCTGAAAAGAGCAAATACTGTTCAATTTTGGGAAATGTAAATACCTCCACACAGGACATGGGAACGAAGATGTAGAATATACAATAGGGGGTACTGTACTAAGTACTACTGTAAAAGAAAAGGACTTAGGGTTAATCGTTAGTGCTGATATGAAGGTTTCAGAGCAGTGCGGAATTGCAGCTTCAAAGGGAAATAAAATCCTTGGATTACTTAGGCGAAATATAGCGTATCAGGAAAAAGAACTAGTAATACCGCTGTTCAAAACATTAGTGAGGTATCATTTAGAATATTATATATAAGCGCGGAGGCTATATCGCAAGAAGGACATAGATATGCTAGAAAGAGTTCAGAGGAGAGCGTCTAAAATGTACCAAAAGTGAGTGATCTTAGTTATGAAATTCGCCTAAAAGAATGTGGTTTAACGGCACTAGAGACCAGGAGATTGAGAGATCAGATAGAAGTGTTTATAATACTGAATGGTTATGACAATATTGATAGAACTATGTTTTCGCAGTTAAGAAATACAGAAGGACTAGAGGACATGAAGTTACATTAGCAAAGGAGCAGTATAGATAAAGAAAGTTCTCATTTTCACAAAGGACTGTAAATGAATGGAGCAGATTATCTGCTGATTATGTGGGTGCTAGTAGCGTGAATATGTTTAAAAATAAAATCGACACATACCCCAGAAGGGCGGGATACACATATATAAAAGGGTTGGACTCTCGATAAGCCAAAGAGCTTCCTTGTCCACCTGCCATCTACAGTTAATTATCTGAGTGGCATTCTTGTGAAATATATTGTTATATATGTAGATGCAATTATTAAAATAACTAATAATTTATAATAACTACTCTTGTTGTTGAGCTGCTCACAAAACAGTGTTTGCAGTTGGTGCAGTCCGACTTAATTTAATATGTGGTCAAATAAACATTATTGTTCTTGTTCTTCAAACACATATGGATGAGCTGTGATAGACAGAGTGGCATTCCTCTGTCGTAAATGAGACAACTTTCTCATTTACCGTTGTTGTTATTCGCTTAAAATCATATATATATCTAGAATACCATGGATTAATCACTCCCTTACTTCCGGCGCTACAACTCGTACTGCGTATATTTGTACGCCTTTATGCATCAGACATTTCCGGTTAGATATGGATAGACGTAAACAATAGCACATCCGCATAATAATTAGTTGATGAGCCGTGTCAGTTGAAGAGTAGTAATCAGCTATTGCCCAGTTATCGTGCTACGTGCAGAAGAAGGAATAAGATGTGTCCACCATGATGAGTGGAAACTTCGGTTATTGGCTACAAAACAGTCTAACCAGCCGGGCTGTCACGACACTGTCGAGACCGAGTTTTTGAATTCGACTAACAAGTTGAAGTGACGATGAAATACGACCTCACACTGTTTCAAAGTTTAAGCCGTAAGAAAAGGAGTGTGTAGCCAACGTCAGGAGATCGTGAGTGTGTGTGTGTGTGTGTGTGTGTGTGTGTGTGTGTGTGTGTGTGTGTGTGTGTGTGTGTGTGTGTGTGTGTGTGTGTGTGTGTGTGTGTGTGTGTGTGTGTGTGTGTGTGTGTGTGTGTGTGTGTGTGTGTGTGTGTGTGAGTATGTGTATGTGTGCGTGCTTGTGAACGTGCGTGTGTGTGTGTGTGTGTGTGTGAGTATGTGTATGTGTGCGTGCTTGTGAACGTGCGTGTGTGTATGTGTGCTTGCGTGCGTGCGTGCGTGCGTGCGTTCGTCCGTGCGCGCGCATATGGTATGTGCGTTTGTTGGTGTGCACGTGTGCGAGTGTTCGCGAGTGTGCGAGCAGATTACACTGTGTTTCCAGCCTGTCGTCTTTTACTCGCCGTACAAATCTTATTACGGGGAAATCGTTAAAATGATGCAAATTTAGAAACTCTCCGAACCCTAACGACGTGATTTCAGTCAACCGCAGACCGCGACTAATTTCGAGATGATGTACGTGACCTAGTTTTTATGTTTACTATCCATCATCCGTTCTTAGTTGACGCCCCGATAGTGTAGTACTTGAAAATGTTAAATTACCTCAACTAATCAACCCACAAACGCTCCAGGCATACATATGCTAATATATAATTATATATATACATATATATATATATATATGTATGGTAGAAATAACAGCTCAACGATGTCGTATTAACTGTATATTACTTGTTCACCAACAATTCGGTCGGGTTGTTCGGAAAACTACGTATTAAAGTTTAATTAACATAACATTTGTTGCAACTATACCACGTGAAATATTATTAACAGGGTATATTTGAACATATTCGTAAACCGCCTATCTCATCAACTGTCCACTCGTTGTGTTAATTTTATGTCCATTGCGTGCGGCCGTTTTTGTGCATTTAACGGAGCAGATTGGATCATGATCCCTGTTTTATTATATTTATTATTGACTAATAATAATTAGTATAGTGCGGATCAGCGTATACACAAGACAATGGCTGCAACATGACAGTTTCCATAATGTGTTCTAATAATAATCGGTCACATGAAAAACGTAAAAACGCAGCACTTTGCTTTACTTCTTCATCAAAATTTAAATTGTAAGCGCGTTACGGATCGTTTGCACGAGCGATTGTTTCTCCAATTTGTTGGACTATATAGTGTCGCACGATAGAGCGAGAGTCGGTCGTACAGGGTGAATGATACGCAAACGGAGAGAAACAAAACGCCACACGTCGAAACGACAATAACAAGAGTTTCGGTTGATATGATTGAGAAGACTTCACGGCTACGCTGCCACACCCTGGTCTGATAGATGTACTTACTCTCGTCGGCGGAATAGCACAGCGGGATGAAGGCGAACAACGCCAAGATGAAGCACAGTTGCCTGCACATGGTTGCAGCCTGTCACTGTCCACAGACAATGGGATGTGAATGTAATAATAGAACAGTAAAACATCGACTAGCATTAATTTTTCAAGCGGGCAGTGTGTTCCTAGTTTTTGATTTATTAATTAATATAATGTTTTTAAGGCGATACTAACTATATTTAAGGTATACAGCGCGCCAAATTATGCTTAGTAAGCCGGTATCAACTTTCGCAATTTGGAAGATACGCCCCAGGAGGATGTTCAAATGGTAAACAAAACATATGGTTTCAAAAGAAGCTTTATTGGCAATAATGCAGAGGCCTACTGGGTTAACCGCAATACCCTTAAATGTTCAACACGTTCCCATTTCTCCACATTCAATACGGCAGACTTCCAGTTATAAATTACTATGGTGGATATTTCAGTGTAGAGGAACAGGCTGCCTTCCTTTATTAATGTCTACACGTACAATACATTACGTGATTAGTGATATTAATAGAAACAAACTGCAGACATAGAATGTTGAACACCACGTATATGTATTTCTAGTTCATCACCACAGGTAAATATAATTAAAATGAACCAAAATTATAGTCGCAGTAAACACGATCCTAGCTCTTGCATGATCGGTTGCGTTCTTTGATGTTAGTAGACGTGAATTTTCACTTCACGTCACGATGCAAAGATCCCGTTTGGTATGGAAGTTCCTTAGGGAGATAGAAAAAAAATTATCCAAAGACACAAGTTGTATCGTAAAATCCAAGATGGCCACCGTAGGCCATCTTGGAAAACCTAGCCGCCTCATAGACCATGAACCTTATGTCATGGAAATTATTATGATACATGTTTTCCAGCTAATTTGAGGTTCCTGAACTCAGTTCTGGCATCGACTTTTTCATTTGTAATGCATTTAGAGGTCAAATCCTGGAAATATTATACAAATAAAAGTTTGTATTTTTATAAAGTTGAAGAAAACAGAACAGTGATGGGACAGGAACTTAAACATGTCAACTAATGATGGAAACTCCAAAATAACTTCTGAAATGGCTTTCTTACGCTGAATTTAGTTGAAAATGAGTCATCGCATTATCAAGCTCTGATATGAGGATACAAAAACACTATGGAATGTTTTCGCCGCTGCTACTTCAGTTTCTCCACTGTATCGGCTGTGAACTCTTGACATCAGAACACGAAGGGGCAGTGCTGTTGATAATATTGATTTTACGTCACACACCTTTCACATTCGACAAAAATACACATTAATCGTCTCATATTTTTTTATTTCCTCCCGCCATTGATGCTCGCCACAAAAACAAACATTCACGCTCACATTTAATGGGGGCAGAACCATAAGTCTCCCCCCGAAGAAATTTCAGGGGGCAAACCCTGACCTTCCTGTTCCCGTGTCTATGACTCCATGTCTCTCTTGTGATTAAATGGGCAACAAGAAAGAGCTGTGGAAGGCCGCCACTCTTGGCTTGGATAAGAAAGTCAATGAATGTGCTCGATTGTTAGGTGACAAACGTATGTGGTCAAAACTTTCTGCTGGAGACATGTTCGCTATTAGTGCCGTTTGTCAGATTGCGTGCCAGACACGGCTCTACAGGAGAGCAGAGACGGTCTGATGTGACATGACTGAGATATATAACATTCAGGTGATGCGAGCACATGTTCTCAACGAGATACTGAACCTTGAAGAAAACCGTGATTCGGGGTTTTCACTGGCAATGGCTGACTTGACGTCCCTGTATGACAAGAGCCTCGCTGCTCTCGTTTTCCATGGACATCCTCAATCCAGCTGAGATGGGGAAGACGGCTGTAAGGTCCTGGCCAACTATGTACACGACTATGGATCTGGATTTCTCGCTGTCAAATGACGAAGTGCTGCACATTCCTGCTCTGAGGATCAACATTCGTCCTTATTCAGCTTCGCGCCCTCTCTGCAGCATCCTTGAAGAAGGCTACAGACCCTCGAAGCTGGTGAATGGGTCTCATGGTCCGGATAGTATGTCAGCATAACTGAACCTCCTGCTACTCCCCAACCAAGTCATAGATGCTGCCTCTGTTGTTCACCGAGTCTTCCAACAGCTGTATGATTGTTTGGTATGGCATGAAAGTCATCAGCCAGGCAATTAGGTACATAAATCCAGGACAGACACCAGTCATGGTAGCCAATCAACCCCTCTTAACGCTGGCCAAGAAACTTCAATGGAAGTTTCCCAATTCAGAGCATGGCGATGAAATCCTTTCTTGTGACATTGAATGCGAAGATGCTGTGGAGTGTGTCTGGTTACTGGTTGGATGTCAGTGGGTGGACTACAGCACTCATCAACAGCGGTTTCTCAACCAGTGACAAAGCTCAATCCTTCATTGGTGTCCATCGCGTGTGCAGAACTCAGTATATTCACCAGATGCTCTCTATGTGCTTATGAAGAAGGCATACGATCAGTGTGTTGATAAGGCGACGAATAATGATAATGTTGGTGTATCTGCTGATACGGAGTCGCATGACCTCATCGCTCAGCCCTTTGACGAATGGCTCAAGCAGCAGTGTGCTTAACAGCCCCAAGCAGATTACTGATTTATGTCCATGCAGCTGGATCTTCTCATTCTTCACTTTGTAAAGTCATGTCACAGCTTACTTATCGCTCTACGTGGAAACTCTTGATTCCCGTGAGTCTTCGCACTTGATCATATTCATTATGCTCGGAACCTGCCCATCCATCTCCTGCCCTAACCCCAGCCTGCATATGATCAAGACTCACACACCCATGCTCGAGATATTAGTCATGCAGCTATATGGTGTCTCTGACGAGGGCACCGTTTCGTGGATGCTACTAGACTCTTCCTCTTCTTCCACAAAGGAAAATGCTTCGAACATATGCCTCCATGCAGCGACGCTCTGTATCATCACCTCCTCGGAGTAGCCTATCTAGTGGATACTTGTGGGGTAATATGCTCATCAAAGCTCCAGATCCAGTCTCTCCAACGGGATGGGGATGGCACCAGGAGTCCCCAAGCTCTGTGCCAACTCTAGTCTACACCACAACTCCCACCATTTCGCGGGATTTGCCAGAGCTTGTCATTTGCGAATGTAAGAAAGATTGTAAGGCTCCTTGTAAGTGCTGCATGCAGGGACAGCATGTTTCTCTGCACATGTAAAGGTTTATGTTTTATTTAACATGAACGAGGTACAGATCGATAAGAAATCAGGTTAGTCCTGAATTAAGGGAATATTATTTAGATACCACGAAGAACAATCTCATTACGTGAAGTTTGGTATCTCAAGGAACATTTAGAGAGAGACTAATTGAAGGACTAGTTATACATGAAGCTGAAGCTATCAAACATATATAAAATACCTGGACGTACTATTTAGTACCAAACCTGAACTTATGTATGTGGAAACCAATAAATAATATTATTACAGAACTTCTAAATTTAGCATTCAATCAGAATCCATCCTCTAAATTATGCTTTCATAATCGTTCTCAAAATGTCAGCTTTGTGCATTTCCTCCCAGATTTGAATTTCAAATGCATTCCAAATGTTAAATCGATGCCAGGAATAAGTTCAAGAACCTCACATATTAGCTGGAAAACATGTATCATAATAGTTTCTATGACAAGATGGCCAACAGTGGCCATCTTGGAATTTAAGATACGGCTTTCGTCTTTGGATAACTTATTTTCTATGGTCCTGAGGAGCTTTTCTGCCAAAGGGGACCTTTGCATCACGAATTCAAGTAAAACCCTATTTTTTGCACTGAACATGTCTATGTTACAAAATGTTGATATTTAATTGGTCGAAGGGGTTTGTGTGGACCCACGTTGAGCTAGGACTAAACATTAATTATTCGGGACCTGTGCAAACATCCACGTTTCGTTTATGACTGCTTACGATACAATGTGTGTTGTCGACAACAATTAAAACGTAACTTACCGTCCACTGAGAGATTCCCAAATGATTTCTCTACCTTTGCGAATGAAGCTATCGATAGCTAACAGTGTTGCCTGGATAACTGTCATCCATAGTATGATTAAGGTGTATCTCGTCGGGTGATGTCATCCATGGAAAGCCGACTCCAATTAGTACCACAGCAAAATCAGGTTGTGCAATTATAGGCAATTTATCACCTCGCGGAAATTGCGTGGTACATTTGTTAGGAGACCTGGGCTTTAAGTCAGGGGCATGATTTAAAAAATTACAACGGTCACTGCTGATCATGTCGCTGCTGTTGCTGCAATTAAATTAAGGCAGGGAATAGAGAGAGAGAGAGAGAGAGAGAGAGAGAGAGAGAGAGAGAGAGAGAGAGAGAGAGAGAGAGAGAGAGAGAGAGAGAGAGAGAGAGAGAATATGTGTGTGTGTGTGTGTGTGTGTGTGTGTGTGTGTGTGTGTGTGTGTGTGTGTGTGTGTGTGTGTGTGTGTGTGTGTGTGTGTGTGTGTGTGTGTGTGTGTGAGAGAGAGAGAGAGAGAGAGAGAGAGAGAGAGACAGACAGACAGACAGACAGACAGACAGACAGAAACAGAGGCAGATAGAGAGGCAGAGAAAGAGAGAGGGGGAGGGAGAGAGGGAGAGAGAGAGAGAGAGAGAGAGAGAGAGAGAGAGAGAGAGAGAGAGAGAGAGAGAGAGAGAGAGAGAGACGGAGAGAGAGAGAGAGAGAGAGAGAGACAGAGAGAGAGAGAGAGAGAGAGAGAGAGAGAGAGAGAGAGAGAGAGAGAGAGAGAGAGAGAGAGAGAGAGAGAGAGAGAGAGAGAGAGAGAGAGAGAGAGAGAGAGAGAGAGAGAGAGAGAGAGAGAGACAGAGAGAGAGAGAGAGAGAGAGGGACAGAGAGCAAGAGCGAGAGCAAGAACGAGACAGATAAACAAACAGACGGACAGTGACAGAGACAGGTATATATATATATATATCTGAATTTGCACATCTAACCTCTTTGCACACATTTGTAAATTACATTGAAGATGACTAAAAAAAATAACGGAGTGTTTTCGTTGCGTAGTCTAACAGAACACTGCCTCAACGACATCAAAATAGGGACAAACGCCCCTCTCATAAACTTAAACGGGCACAAAATGGTTGCGCTCGTTGTGACGTCACTGTAATCATGAATGTTGATGATGACGTAATTACCATCCCCAATCCCTGTGCAAAAAATGTGACTCAGATAATTATAATAATATAATAAAAACATAACTCCTATTGCGCCTAAGTCCTTGGAAACCAAGCTCAGAGGTGCATCAAAACAAAAGGGTTGGTCAATGTCAGAATTGTAAGCAGTATTAAATTATCAACAGAAGGATGATTCGGCCAGGGAGCTATGTTGGATAAACAAATTGATAAAGGTAAGTTTTTCAATGACTGCAAAATTGTTTAATATTGTCAACTGTTTTAACATTAAAGGGGAGCTTATTCCAAAGAGTTTATGCAGAAACAGAAAACGCCCTAGTTACAATGTTAGTATTGACTCTATGGAACAAGATTATCGAAGCTGGATAGGTTTGCTTTACAGGAGTAAACAGTGAGTATAAATATGCTGGCTGCCTACACAAAAATGCCTGGTATGTAATGGTGGAAGGTGAAGCGCTGTGATGCAGTGGCTAGAGCTTGGACTCTCGACCGAGAGAACCGAATTCGAATCCTGTGCGGCGGTGTCGAACCTTGGGCAAATTCGTTCACTCTACGCTGCTTTAGTTCACTCACCTGTATGAATGAATACCTGGTTATATACAGTGGTGAGAATTTGTGTACCAAGATTCTTCGCGCATTAATTGCAGCGTGGCTTCCCAGAGAAGTCGAGATGGTGTTCGATTGAACATGTCTTCCATGGAGTAAAGTGTAAAACGCTTTGAACAGTCCCGAGGAAATATTATACTGGCACTACGGTCGAGTGCGTAATCTTTTGGAACCAATCAAACGACGGGAATATATGGCTAGTGTCAATAGCATTATTATAAGAGCCAGAAATGCATACAACGTAAAACAAAACTCTTTTTGAGTCATTTATTTGGGATCGCAACGTTCTTAAACGTATTTCATGCACATTGGTGTCCCTACTGTAGAAGGTAAGAAATGGAAACTTCGCACCCCAACACCCCTTAAAAGAGTTATTATACACAATTCTAACACAAGTGGTTCTAAAATTTATTTTTCAAGATATCGACCGGTCGCCATATTGGATTAATGAAATTACTAGAGTTGCCCAAAGTTGCTGTTTGGGCAACCAAGCTGAATTTGTTCTAGGACCCTATATGAGTACAAATCAAAAAATTAAGTTCATAGGATAGAAGATTTATAGGTTCATGAAATGACAAATGGACTAAGTGTTCTGTTAGACTACGGAACGACAACACTCCGTTGTTTTCTTAAGTCATCTTCAATGTTATTTACAAATGTGTGCAAAGAGGTTAGAGGTGCAAATTCAAATGGTTGACTCTTTTGATGTCGATTGGGGCCGCGTAGTTTGTATAGATGTGTAATAGCAGAGACCCGAGTGCTGACGTCTGAGGGAAACCAATACACAGATATATGTCGTTAGAGGCAATGGCTGCCATTGGCTAGTATCTTCACCGACTTCTTAGTTCACTCAGAAAAGTGATGTAGAAAGACAACATTTACAAGATGATCTTGATATGTTGATCAAATGGTAAAAAAAGTGGCAAATGTTGTTCAATTTTAGGAAATGTAAATGTCTCCACGCAAGGCATGGGAAAGAAGATTTAGAATATACAATAGGGGATGCCATACTAAGTACCACTGTAAAAGAAAAGGAGTTAGGGTTAACCATTATTGCTGATTTGAAGGTTTCAGAGCAGTGCCGAATTGCAGCTTCAAAGGGAAATCAAATCCTTGGATTTATTAGGCGACATATAGCGTATAAGGAAAAAGAACTAATAATACCGATGTACAAAACAATAGTTAGGCCTTATTTAGAATACTGTATACAAGCGTGGAGGCCATATCGCAAGAAGGACATAGATATGCTCGAAAGAGTACACAGGAGAGCGACTAAAATTATACAAAAACTGAGGGATCTTAGTTCTGAAAAACGCGTAAGAGAATGTGGTTTAACAACACTAGAGACCAGGCGATTGAAAGGAAATCAGATAGAAGTGTTTAAAATACTGAATGGTTATGACAATATTTATAGAAATAGTTTTTCTCAGTTAAGAAAGATAGAAAGACTAGAGGTCATGACGTTACATTAGTAAAGGAGCAGTGTAGATTAGACATAAGAAAGTTCTCATTTTCGCAAAGGACTGTGAATGAATGGAACAGATTACCTGATGATTGTGTGGGTGCTAGTAGTGTAAATATGTTTAAAAATAAAATCGACACATACCTCAGAAGGGCTGGATATATGTAAATAAAAGGGTTGGACTCTCGATAAGCCAAAGGGCATCCTTGTCCACCAGCCATCTATAGTTAATTATCTGGGTGGTAATCTTGTTAAATCTCGTTAAGCGTCCAGGAGTCAACGCTATCGCGGAACTATACTAGTAAAAAAGTAATAAATGCACCGCTCTAGACCTTTGACCAGAAAAAATATAAATTATTTAACAAAATCGCGCAGTATCCATTCCTTGGGACTTCTCAAAGCACCTTACACGGCACCTTACAAGGTTTCAAAAATGGACCGACATGTCAACAAGTAACAATATTACACGGACCTGTTTTTCAGCGTAATTAAATATGTAATCCTACACATCATTAAATGTGTAATTCTACACGAGAACTAACGCAGGTTCGGTGAAATTGTATGTTTCTTTTGATGACTACACTCGAGTAGGTTGTTAGTTGTGTGTTCGAGTAGACAACGTGCAAAAGCTGTCAAGCAGCTTCATTTAAACAATCTTATTTGATGTGTGTCTGTCATGTTTCACGTCGTCAAGTTAAATCAAGAATCGGCCTCTTCGGTAACGAGTGGCGTCAGGATGTTTCATGCAACGTGGTTTAGTTGAAGAGATGAACTGCTGCATTTCATAACGTCACAATTTGTTATCACGTTCCTCCAGTTAACACTCGTACAATTCCCAAGCATTCTAGTTTAACAAAATTGCCACCCAGAGATTTAAATCTGGATGGCAGGTGAACAACGAAGCCTTTTGGCTTATCGAGAGTTCATCCATTTTTATGTAAGTGTATCCCGCCCTTCTGAGGTATATGTACATAATTTGTTAAACACACTCACGCGGCTTGCACCCACACAATCAACAGATGATCTGATCCATTCATGTTCATAGTTATTAATTTATAATATAACTCCCTCCGATTGAACTTCCGTTCTATTTGTTTTGATTTTTGGTCAGGTATCATATTCATAAAGCAATGTTCTTTAGACATTGGCCCAGAAAAATCATCTCTCTGAAACTTTCTTATTTGCATTTCCATGTCAGTGAGGTTGACATTTGCTCGCCCTTCTAGGCCAATTCGCTGACAAACGACTTTGCTTTTTTGCAAATTTACTCTTTATGTTTAATGACATGAAACACGTATAGTGCCGCCGCCAACACTTCGTTTGACCAACACTTCGTTTAACGCCAGACTCTAACATCTAACGCAATTGACGTATTTCACACGGGGGTCTCCTTTTGTACGTTACTTCAATGCTGCCCAGCTGTCCGTCAAAACCCTCCTACATTGTTCGTATCTGTTGTAGTTATTTACCAACGAAGCAGTAATTTCACCTAGAACATTTGTCACGATTTGCGTCTTTAGTTATGTATTTCTATTAAAATGGATTTACGTTGTATGTTAATAACTGGCTGGCAGCAGCAGATGAACCATTTGTGATCTATCATCACGAGTTTCAATATTCAGCAATGTCAAGAGCGAAATGTTCGAGCGATAAAATCAAGCTGCTTATTGGGTTAGACTACACGAGGCGCAACCATGCCCGTAAAGCTTGCATTGCATCACGAGTATCGAGTATGTAGTAACGGTAACATCTAGGTCGTACTGTCGGCTTTTGTCAAAGCGTGATTAACATTTTGTGTGACACTGGTGTTATACAGAATAAGAACATGGCACAGTTTCTCGACTGAATGTGTTTTATTGAACCAACTTAGCAAAAGCTATTAAGCGGAGACAGAATTCAGTTAATATCAAATACTAAAGTATGCTTCTCACCGATATATGTTTGTGAAGATTTTAGAGAAAACAGTAGACATATATATATATTAATTGTTAGTATTAAAATAAATGTCAGAGAGTACACCTCAAAAGTATTTACTGTATTAGTGTTTGTATTAGTCTGTCTTCGTGCAACTATTGCTTCTGTTCCGACCACCTGAAAGATACAACACGACTAATATCATGGCGGTTAATTAATTTTAATAGTGTGTGTGTGTGTCTGTGTGTGTGTTTGTCTGTGTGTGTGTGTGTCTGTGTATGTGTTTGTGTCTGTGTGCGTGTGTGTGTGTGTGTGTGTGTGTGTGTGTGTGTGTGTGTGTGTGTGTGTGTGTGTGTGTGTGTGTGTGTGTGTGTGTGTGTGTGTGCGTGCGTGCGTGCGTGCGTGTGTGTGTGTGGGTGGGTGACTATATATATAGATAATATGTGTGTGTGTGTGTGTGTGTGTGTGTGTGTGTGTGTGTGTGTGTGTGTGTGTGTGTGTGTGTGTGTGTGTGTGTGTGTGTGTGTGTGTGTGTGTGTGTGTGTGAGCATATGCGTCTGCGTGAGTGTGTGAGTGTGTGAGTGTGTGAGTATGTGAGTGTGTGAGTGTGTGCGCGCGTGTGAGCGTGTGAGTGAGTATGTGCGCGCGTGTGAGTGTGTGTGTATGGTTAAGCACAACAGTTATACAATTTTGTTTGACGATCACAAAACACAGTTTACTGAAAGTTGCAGGAGGTGAGAGGGTAAGACGTCTTCAACAAGTGAGAGGGTAAGACGTCTCCAACAATTGATAGGGTAAGTCGTCTCCAACAAGAAAGTGAGAAGTATAATCAGTCGAAACATCGGACAACAAGAACGCATCCTTTATACAGTCAGAAGACGCAAACTGAGATGGTTTGGACATGTCACAAGGTCGAAGGGAAAAGCCATCTCCCAGCTGTAAATTGGTAAGACTACATCAAAGACAGGACAAGCTTCGACTTCCATAAGTCAGAAATGGCAACAAATACAGGCAGAGGTGGAGACAGATTGTGCGATTATCGTCAGAGATGCACCAACGACCACACACGGTTACGGGGTAGGAGAGGTAAACGCAGGTTACAACACGGAACATGTGTTGTTGTCCAAGCTGTGGTAGTATTGTGTTTTGCTTAAAGTTATCAAGGGTTAATTATCACATTGGTAGTGTTACTGTGACAACGATGGGGATTTACGTAGATTGTTTCAACCCCTATCAATGTGTTTGTTGCAGTTTAAGAACAAGTAAAAAACGAAACTATTTTGGTGACATAAGCATCTGTGAGCATTTTGACATAATGTTGCTTATTGTGCAAACGGGCATGTTGTTAAGGTGAGTGGGTAAGACGTCACAGCAGAACTATGATAACAGTACGTCATATATTACGCATGCTGTCCAATTATCATACTAAATGTAGCGCAACCAGCGAGCATGAACAAATATGCCATTTTAATTCGGCAACAATTGGGTTTGCTTTAATTCTTTATTTCACATGCATAAAATACGACCTGTGCTATACGGGGTGTAGTTGAAGTTTATGAGCGAAACTATTTTGTTCCGTCATGACGCGGTCATTGCTTTCAAAATTCAATTGTTTTTAACATAACATCATGTAAGTTGTTTGTGGATTCAGTTACGTTTATTGTTTTTGGAAATGTGATAATGTACCTTTCTGAATTGCTCAAACGGAGCTTTCGTCATCTTCTCAATGCCTTCGACAGCGTTGAACTGATTCACTTCTCGGTTGTCATGTGATGTTGTTGGTGTTCATCACATGAAAACATAAGTAAATCAGGGGAACATTATAGGCGTTGGCTGTGTTGAGAGCTGGACGCCTCTCTCTCGGATATCAACTGCTTCACTAATCTGTCTTCGTCAGAAGTGAATCAGTTCAGCGGTGATGAAGGCATCGAGAGGATGACGTAGTAAGACATGTAATCGGCCCTGAATGATTACGCGTGTTATGACGTCATCTTCTCTTTCAATTATGTTCCTATGCAATTTATAAAGGTGCAATTTATTATCAATGCATTGGTAGATGTGTGTCCTTGTTTTTTTTCTCATGTTGCTTATTCAGTATGTTTAATAACATGAACAGATGTAATACCTCCCGTCGCTTGTTATACATAGCTGCCAACACCTCTTTCAAAGCACGTTGTTCATTATAATAAGAAAAAACATCTGCAAGTAATTTGGTTCCCACCTAATGAGAATTATGTTGGTTACAAAAAGACCAACATACCTAACGCAACTGATACATTACACTTGATGGAGATTTAGTACAAGTTTATGAATCACGTATGTAGAATCCATCAGGAAAAGGGAAAGTTTCGTATTACTCTGAAATAAATATATTATTATGTGAGGAACAGGATTTCCACACCAAAACGCTAAACTGCTGGTCGAGGACAGAACATTGCGATGATATGCGTGCGTCATCCATAATGCAAGATGCCCGAAAGAGAAGAAGACGCAAACGTTGGTGATGAAGAAAACGGTAGAGAAGATGGTAAAAGAAGACGAATAAGAATAACGAGAAGAACCAATAGGAGCAAATATACCAAGTTAGAGGAAGACAACGGAGAATAAAGACGAAGAAGCGTACATCATAGAAGACGGAAGAACAAGATGGAGAAGTAGGCAAACTAGAAGAAGAAGAACAATTATAGATGAAGATAGAAGAGGGTGAAGAACAATAGAAGAAGAAGAAGAACAGAAAACGAAGAAGAAGAATAAAAAAACGAACAACAAGAAAACGTACAAGAGAACTTCATAAAGATTACAACGAAGATGGAAGACGTGTGTTTCCTCACCTGGTCAGTTAGGCATAATAGCACCCCGGGACAAGTCTGCGACGTCCAGAGGCATTTATGATGGTCATCGTGCCAGACCGGGCCACCCGGCTCACAGCGACGGTGGAAGAACATGCCGCCGCTAGCGCACGTGGCGTACAAGTCGCAATAGCAGCAGGGCTGCCAGTGGCCGTCCGGGCGGTCGTAGCAGTCAAGGATTCCGCGACTTCCGGTCGGGCATACTGTGATTGTAGACATAGTGTGCGTGTGTACGTGTGTGCGTGTGTGCGTGTGTGCGTGTGTGTGCGTGTGTGTGTGTGCGTGCGTGCGTGCGTGCGTGCGTGCGTGCGTGCGTGCGTGCGTGTGTGTGCGTGCGTGCGTGCGTGCGTGCGTGCGTGCGTGCGTGTGTGTGTGTGTTTAGAAAGAGAGAGAGAGCGAGGTGGGAGAGAGAGAGAGAGCAAGAGAGAGAGGGGGAGGGGCAGAGAGGTGGGAGAGAGAGAGAGAGAGAGGGGGGGAGAGAGAGGGGGGAGGAACAGATATGAACAGACCAGACGAGACAGGTGAAGTCGCAGGAAAAAGATGGAAAGAAAAGGAGAAATACAGAAGGATAGAGTGGAAGATAAATCATCGGAATAATAACCGTTTGCAATGAGTTTGCAATACATTTCTTCACAAAAGCGTTTCTTTGAATAGGAGTACGATGCGGTCAATTGCGTATGATATAATTTCAAATATCTTACATTTAGGCAAATGGTTGAATAAATAGT